>JAMWYP010000289.1:52409-590282 GCA_025563575.1 Acacia pycnantha
TGCATCCGTCCAGAAATTCCCTCGACTAGACGATCGCCTAGCATTTGTCCAAACAGCGGCGCCTCACTGTACGATCGCACAGCAACACTTTAACCTAGTTTGAACTCAGTCCTTGGGACGAACCAAACCGAATATTAAATCTAATATTCGAACTATTTTCAGAAATCGGATCCGATAAGATGAAAACTGAACAGAAACTGGACGAATCATGAAATCCTCAACGTTGGGTTAATTGACAGAAGTTTAGCCGAGCATGGCTGGAAAAACAGAAGAAAAGACGAAGAACGCGAAGAACACGAAGAACATTTTAGAGAAAATAAAACTTCTGTCTTTAATCCAAAACTTTGTAAACGTGCGAATGAATATATGTTTGTGTGGCGGCTGCCACATTTAAAGATAACCTAAAACGAATTAGGTCTAATGGTTCAGCCCAAAATGAAATTAAAATAAAAGTGGGCTTTAATTACAAAATTCGGGTCCAATTAAAATCCAGAATTGTTTGTCTGACTTCGGCTCCAAAATCGACCGCTCTCTTGTCCGAATTTGCTCTTCATGTCTTCATAACAATTGTAGCTCTCTGAATCATCTGAAATATGAGACAAAAATGAGGCAAATCCGATGTATGGTTCAAGAGTTATGGTAAAAATAGTGAAGCAATGCAAAACTGGAATTTTATTATTAAAAATGGCTAAAAGCTAATCAAAGGCCCAAAGCCCAAATAAGTATAAAAGCCATTATTTATTAACTAAAGAGTCCTAATTATTAATCAAGAGATAAAAAGAAGTGTATTAAATATTCAATTATCAAATTCCCCACACTTATCTTTTTACACTCCTGAGCAAAATTCAAAGAAAAAGCTAAAAGGAAACACTTTTTTTTTCTAACAATTGCTAACAATGCAAAAACCAAACAAGGGACACAAAGCTTCAAAAGACCAATCATTGAAGACCAAAATCCCTTCATCTCAAATTACAAATCATGGCAATATCAATCAATGATGCTAACCACAAAAGATGGTCTCTCAAAGGATGCTCTCAATTATTCTCTCAAGTGTATAGGGTAAATTAGTGTATCGCTCAAATTCTACTCAAGAAAATTGTTCTACCATAAGCTTGCTCAATTTCTACGTCTCCACCACTCATAACACATGCATGCACAAATCAAGAGAGCTTGTCAAGGTTGTAATGGGGCTAGGGTGAAGGTAGGTAAAAGTATGGAATGAGAGGCTAAGCACCAGAAAAATTAAAAAGAACACTAATTAATACAATTATTCTTTATGAATGGAAACTTCTTTCTCATATAAAAAGAGGCTAACCTTTCATTTTGTTTTCTTTTTCTTTTTCTTTTTCTTTTTTTTTCACATATCTCCTTTCTTTCTTTCTATGCATTTTTTTTGCTTTTTTTTTTTGCTTTTTTTTTTTATCACAATGACAAAATCAAATATCTCCCCCCATACTTACCTGTTGCACTCCTGAGCAACCCCCACACTTAAACACAAAACCAAGGTGAAACCAATGCTCAATAAATTTTCAAGGTGTGGAATAAAATGGTTTTACGCTTAGGCTTGTAATGTGGTTTAGAAAAGAATGAGTCAAGAAGGCACAAAGGGGCTAGCAAAGGAAATTGAATGTAAGGGGAAAGACTATTTGGCCAAAGTGGGAAAATGAAAGAAAGAAACAAGCTTCCATTATACTTATGCACGCAAGTGAAAATGTAGCTTCAAAAAGAAAGGGAGCAAGTTCTAGAGAACACAAATCGGGAGCGAGATGCACACATGAAAGAACGAATGGCAAAGATGAATTCCATTCATGCGGGCCCAAAACCTCACAAGGTTAATACCAACCCAAGCAATCAACATCATCAAATCAACTACCAAGATATGTAATCGAAGAGTCAAGAATTGCAGACTAAACAGAATGATCCATTAAAACCAAAATGTCCTAGTTCATGATCCAATTTTTTTTTTTTTAAAAAAAAAAAAACTAAAGCAAAGTGCAAAGTGCAAAGATGGAAACAAATATTGGAGAAAGAGGGGGAAGAAAGAAGAATACTCCCCAAGGGTTTATGGAGGATAAGTGGCATCAATGAGGAGAATCTCTGCTTCCTCAGGCTGCTGTTGGGATCCCTCATGAAATTGCTTGAGGCGATGCCCATTGACCTTAAAGGTCCTTCCTGTGGGTGGATCACATAGCTCAACAGCACCAAATGGAAAAATGTTAGTGATCTCAAAAGGGCCATCCCATCTAGATCGAAGCTTACCTGGCATAAATTTCAAACGGAGTTAAATAGAAGAACTTTCGGCCCACGAGAAATTCTTTCCTCAGAATATGCTTATCATGGAATGCCTTAGTCTTCTCCTTGTACAACCGGGAACTCTCATAGGCATCCAATCTCAACTCATCTAATTCTTGCAACTGTAGCTTTCTCTCCATCCCAGACTGAGCCAAATCCATGTTACACTGCTTAATGGCCCAATAGGCTTGATGCTCCAACTCAACTGGAAGATGACATGCCTTACCAAAGACAATCCGATAAGGGGACATCCCAATCGGAGTCTTGTAGGCGGTGCGATATGCCCACAAAGCATCCTCTAATCGCTTACTCCAATCTTTCCGGGTAGAGTTAACAGTCTTCTGAAGGATTTGCTTAATCTCTCTATTGGAGACTTGGCTTGACCATTGGTGCGAGGATGGTATCTTTGTGGAAACCTTGTGAAGCACTCCATACTTGCGTAGCAAGGCACCCATGCCGATTGCAAAAATGGGAACCACGATCACTGATAATAGCTCTAGGAATGCCAAACCTGCAGAAAATGTTAGACCTAACAAAGTCCACCACCACAGAAGAATCATTAGTCCGGGTGGCTTTCGCCTCAACCCATTTCGAGACATAATCAACAGCCAGCAGCATGTAAGTATAACCATATGAAGCAGGAAATGGAACCATAAAATCAATACCCCAAACATCAAAGATCTTACAAAACAATATAGGGTTTTGAGGCATCTCATGCCTACGAGAAATACTCCCTGCTCTCTGACAGTTATCACATGACTTACAAAACAAATGGGAATCACGAAACAATGAAGGCCAAAATAATCCACTATCTAACACTTTCCTAGCAGTTCTTTGGGGTCCAAAGTGGCCACCACAAGCAGAAGCATGAGAAAAATGCAATATGGAGTGAAATTCATGGTCAGGTATACATCTCCTAACTATCTGGACAACAACACCAGTAGGACGCAAGGGACCAAGACCAATAGATTTATAGACAGAGGCAGGCATGACATTAATTGAAGCACCTAGATCTAGCATGCAATCATCAAATCTATAATTACCAATAAGGCAAGGGATAGAAAACATCCTGGATCCTTGCATTTCTGAGGCATAGGTGTTAGAAGTGCCGACACATTCTCAGTTCAAGCTTACTCTCTCGGTCCCCTTCAATCCTCTCTTGTTGGTACACAACTCCTTGAGAAACTTGGCATATTTTGGAATTTGCTTGATGGCATCCAAGAGAGGAATATTGATCTCAACCTTCCGGAAGGTCTCTAGAATGTCCTTCTCTTGTGACTTCTGGCGTTTTGCTTTTTCTACCAACTTCTTAGATGGAGAGGCTCTCTGAGGGAAAGGAAGAGGGATGGGGATGTCTTCCTCTTCATCTTCTTTGCATTGCCTTTTTATGTTTAGAGTCTATCTTCACAGTTTCTGACTCTTTTTCTGATGTGGAAGTCACATCTGCAGCTGGTTGAGGTTCCTCCAATTGTTTTCCAGATCGAAGGAAGATAGCACTCACATTCCCCTTAGGATTAGAAATTGTTTGTGAAGGAAGAGTGTTGGATCCCTGAGGTTGAAGTTGGTTCAATGATGTTGCCAACTGCCCCATCCGTGTTCGCAAATCTTGAATGGAAGTGTCAGTATGTTGTTGGAACTGCACAAGTTGCTTCACCATATCTTCAAGTGAGGAACCACTACTAGCCTGCTGTTGTGCCACCTGTGGAGGTGCACATATGGCTGGTTGAGGGGGTGGTGCTGGCAAAGGCAAAGGAGGTGCAGACTGCTGCTAGAAAGTTTGTGGTCTATACTGTCTCTGTTGGTAATTCCCAGAATTCTGTTGATACGGGTTATTCTGGTTCTGATTTTGATTCCAGCGAAAGTTGGGGTGATTTCTCCAACCAGGATTATAAGTATTGGAGAAGGCATTGTTCTGCTGGTATTGTGGCTTCCCTGGAAAAACACCCACGAAAGCTACTGACTGGTCTTGGTAAGTAGGATCATGCAAGGTAGGGCAAGAGTCAGTAGGATGATATGGGTCAGAACAAAACCCACAGGAGTACCCAGTCTGAGGAGGTGAAGATTGCACCGTACGTATTCACGCCAACTACCTCACAAGGGAAGTCGGATCATCAAGTCTAGTCTCTAATCTCTGAGAATCATCTTTGGATTGGGGTGCTTTGCTTGAATATGGTAAACAGGGGTACTATTGGCCCAGTGCCAAACTGGAGAGTTATCCGCCATAATGGATATCAAGTCAGAGCCTCTTGGTTGTCTTGTTACTCATAGCTCCACCGCTAGAAGCATCCACCAACCCTTTGTCTACCGGCAGCAAACCATCATAGAAGGAGTTAATCAAGTCTTTTTCAGATATCTGATGGTGTGGACAGCTTGCACATAACCTCTTGAACCTCTCCCAATACTCATGCATAGTCTCCCCAGAGATTTGTTTAATGTTGCCAATTTCCTTCTTGATTGCAGTTGCCCTTGAGGAAGGGAAATATTTCTCAGAAATAATCTCTGAATTTGATCCGACTTCCAATAGATGAGGGCTGAAGATACAACAACCAATCCTTGGCTCCACCATCCAATGAGAAAGGAAAAGCTCTCAGCTTAATATGATCTTCATCAATGGCATGAGGTTTCATAGTGCTACAGACTACATGGAATTCCTTCAAATGCTTAATGGGGCACTCACCTGCAAGACCATGAAACTTAGGCAACAAGTGTATTAGACCAGATTTTTGCTCAAAGTTAGCAGCAAGATTAGGATATTGGATGCACAAGGGTTGATAATTAACATCAGGTGCACCCAATTCCTTCAAAGTATGATGATTTTCCTGCTCTCCTGCCATAATGTCTGAGTTAGCAAAGTTGCTACTAGAATCAGTGAACACAACAAGACTATCAGAAATACTATCAGACGCACAATCAGAAAGATCAACAGAATGGACACAATCAGAATGGCCAGAATCAGACTCTAATTGATTATCCAGTTCGGTATTAATCTTATGACCTAGCCTAACAACTCTTCTAGCAGTAAGGATTGTTCTTTCTATTTCAGGATCAAATGGCAACAAATCTTATGGATTAGTAGTATTCCTGGTACTCATGCAACATATACACAAAGCAGAATTGGCAAATACTCAGAATAACAAAGATGCCACCAGAAAATCAGAATTACGAAAATGCCACAAGAGGTGGTGAAAAGTGGAAAAACACTAAGAGACACAAAGACAAAACGCACAAAAGCAAAAACCTATGCTAGAAATTGACCAAAACAAGTCCAGAAGCTTGATCGAATGATTTTAAAATTTTGGGACTTGGACGGGGCAACTCCTAGACTATTGGGGGACTCAAAAATGGAATAAAAAAACTTCAAAAATTGAAAAAGTGGCCTAAACGATGGAATTTGGCGAAACGGAGGATAGCCCTTGGAAAATGGAACATTTTCGAAGGGGGTCTAACGATTCGCCATTTTCTATCACTGTACCAAATTTCAACTCAATCAGAGATACTCAAAAAAAATGGTCCTGGTGGAAATCAAAAAAACAGAACCTAAAACAGTGAAAAAAGTGGTCTAAAAGTTGGAATTTGGGGAAAATGAGTGAGACCTCACTTCCTTTTAGGAAGTGATTTTTGCTTAAAACACCCAATTCCTTGTGAATAAGACCTGGTTTGAGTGATCAGAGTCAGAAAAATTTCTGTCTGACCACCCGAACCACCTAAACTAAGCTATTTACAATACTGTTACTAATCAAACCGATGCAAATTCCCCGGCAGCGGCGCCATTTTTGGAAAGAGATTTGCCGTGTCTCCCAAAATAACCAAGTTCGAAAATGATTTGTAGAAATAGGGAACCTGGGTCGTTTCCCCAACGAACTTGCAGCGGGCTTAATTAACAACAATAATGAAACAGAATGGTAAAATGGGGGATTTGGTTTAATGATTAAAACGAATGAAACGAGTAACGTTATCGATTAAGCATAGGCTCTCTGGACGAATCATGAAATCCTCAACGTTGGGTTAATCGACAGAAGTTTAGCCGAGCATGGCTGGAAAAACAGAAGAAAAGACGAAGAACGCGAAGAACATTTGAGAGAAAATAAAACTTCTGTCTTTAATCCAAAACTTTGTAAACGTGCGAATGAATATATGTTTGTGTGGCGGCTGCCACATTTAAAGATAACCTAAAACGAATTAGGTCTAATGGTTCAGCCCAAAATGAAATTAAAATAAAAGTGGGCTTTAATTACAAAATTCGGGTCCAATTAAAATCCAGAATTGTTTGTCTGACTTCGGCTCCAAAATCGACCGCTCTCTTGTCGAATTTGCTCTTCATGTCTTCATAACAATTGTAGCTCTCTGAATCATCTGAAATATGAGATAAAAATGAGGCAAATCCGATGTCTGGTTCAAGAGTTATGGTAAAAATAGTGAAGCAATGCAAAAATGGAATTTTATTATTAAAAATGGCTAAAAGCTAATCAAAGGCCCAAAGCCCAAATAAGTATAAAAGCCATTATTTATTAACTAAAGAGTCCTAATTATTAATCAAGAGATAAAAAGAAGTGTATTAAATATTCAATTATCAATATCTAATTTTTACCCCTAGACTATGATTATATATTCATTTTTAGGTAATGAATACTTGTCCATTATTGTACTCCATTAGCAATCAATCTTTTATAGTTTTTCAAAATGTTTTCGAATTGCTAAATGGACCATAACTGAATCTGTGTATAACTTTCTGAGTTTATATTTTTGAAATGCACAATTCTAAAATTTATTTTGAATTTCAATTCACTCTGTTTTATGAAAATTCATACAAATGGTTTGAAAAATATTCATACTTTGGTTGCATTCAAATGGTGTTTCAAAATTGGAAATTAATATTGTATATTGATTGTTTGATATGCTTCAAATCTGTTTGGTAGAATTTTCCCTATCATTCACATAGTGATATTTGGTATTTAATATGTTGCTTGAACTCCTCATTATTTATTCTCTAACTTGTTGGATCTCATGTCTAATAAGTTAATCATCTATGAGTTTCAAGCTTATCTCTTATAAAAGAATTCAATTTGTGAGTGTTATGCCTACTACATAAATTAAATTATAGGTTGGCCATGTTATTCCAAGCTTTATGAATATTCATTAATGCATTGAATGTTGATGCATTAACCATTAGTGAAATAACTTACTAGGATGTTATTTTGGAACTCTAGTCATTTGGACTAATGATCAGTATGTGCTTCATCATCCATGAATCCTAATAGTCATTTTGTTACTCAAATACATCAATTATGTCTTCATCCATTTTTGAGTAACTATAGCCGTGTGTTCAAATTCTTTCATTGATTATTCATATATTTCTAGATTTAATTCTAAAAGGCAAGATTATCTCTCTGTCAATAGCAAAGTCATTGTGCCTACATATAATTCATTGTCCTTATGACTTTTGCTCTTGGGAAAATTCTTCAACATGTAAACTTCAATGTTCCACATGTTCTCCAAATCTGAAGCATTCTGATACATTCTGATATATTCTTTAAACTGTTGATTTCCACCTTGTTTAGAGTGAGCATCGATTTTAAACATGTTTCAAAAATGTGGTTAATGATTCAAGTAAAAATTGCTTTTAACTTGATCAAACTTGAATCAGAAAGCTTCTGTCACATTTGCTGTCAAATTAACTCGAGTTTCGGGTTCATGCCTCAAGTCAAGTGCTTTTAAAATTCAGTCAAAACATACTTGTATTGACTGACTCGAGATGAAAGACTTTGAAAAATATTTTATGGAATACTCCGACTCGAGTTAGTGTCGGTCGACTCGAGTAGAACTTTGTGAAAGATTTATTTTTCAAAGCAAACTGACTCGAGTGCGTATTGTTTGACTCAAGTTAAGCTTTTGGAACGTTATTTTCAAAATGCATTAATGGATAAAAATTTTCTATCCTCTTTGATTAAACTTACATGCATTTGTATCAATGGCATATTTTCTACATAAATTGTATTTACAAATTGTCATTGAGAAATAACATTTTTGGTATCGTTTATTTATTACCTTTTGTGACTCATTGACCTGAATGAATTTGATCGGGTAAAATTATGTTGTCTTTGATTGGCTTATTGTGCTCTTTGCTCAAATATTATATGGTTAAATTATAAGAGCATAAGAGTTACTATGTCTAATCTTGTGTGGACTCAAGAAAAATTGAGTACCAAAGAGCATATATTTGTTTTGCAGGATCCTTTGTTCTTGCATTGGAAAATAATGATAAACAGAGGAAGATAAGCTTGTAAGGTCCTCTCCTGTTAACAAAAAGTAATGGTTACAGAGTCATGACATCACATGAGTAACCAATCAAGGTATTTGGAAAAGGAACTTCAACAATTCTACACTAAGCTTACCACAAAAATATTGAAGTTCGTCACTTTTGTTAATGAAAAGATTATACAACTCTGTGAATTGATCAACAAAGCTTCAAGAAACTCATCCGCATGCATCAAATCTGGGAGATCCTCAGTATTGATCACATCATCAGAAAGTGACTAGCCAGTGATGCATTTATGGATTACAGATTATTATGACTTCAGTAATTACGATATTACTTGAGTAAGGTATTGTAATATGCATAAATCATAATCATGCTAGGCTAATATGATTTCATTCATTCCATCTTATTTTATGAAATTTAGCCTGAGCAAACTCATTTTTTAAAAATGATCCTTATGCTTCTACACATTTTTATCAAAGAAAGCATAAGGTCCTCTCCTATATCCTATGACTGAATTGTGTGGCAAACATAAGTTTAATTTCGCTCAATCCAAGCAAAAAGGCATTAATTCATTATAAACATGAATAAATCACATAAGCATCCTAAACGTGTGTTGAGAAAAAGACCGTGTTTTATGTGAAAGACACACAGCATGGCCGATACAATGCTATAGCATCAGGACTGCTCCCTCAAAGCGCAACACAATGCATTCCTTGAAGCTATAGCAGAGTAAATGAAGCAATGCTATGCGGCATTTGTTCTGATCTTTTGTCAAGGTTATTTCAGGAAACAAAGATAAGATTAGTAAACGGTTAGATTGCTGTCATAAGGGGATGCAGAATATCAAAACTAAAGATTTGAAGAATCCCGCAGTATCAACAAAATCAATCTACCGAGATGCGGAAGGAAAGATACGATTGAACCTCGACAGATTAGGAAAGGCCCAGCTTGTTGGACGTACACAGCAAGTAATCCCGACTATATAAGGAAATGAAAGCCAACCCTGAAAGGGTCAAAGTACTTCTGAACAGAAAGAGACCTCCTTTCGCGGCCAGATTCAAGAGGAAAGTGAGAGAAGTTACAAAGCACGAGACAGTCAGGAGAACCCAACATCTGCCTTACAAGTGAGACGAAGATAAGAAGATGTGTGTTACACCCCTACTGGCCTTGCCGTTTCGGGTGGTGGGTTAGAGGGATCCTTTCCGCTTATTACATTTCCTTTGTTAATTAGTCACTTTGATCATATATCAGAGTGTGCGCAGAAAAGCATATGATCGGTTTGGACAACTTACAATATACTGGTAAAGGTACAATCAAGTACATAAAGTAGTTCCCGTAGGGTTAAGGGTACAATCGTCCAAAATAAATATTGTACAGTAAGCATGCATCATACAGTCATCCAAATAAAAACATACAAAATGAGATAAGGCATTCCATACGTCTTCGATCTTCACCTTCATCGCTCTTACCCTTATCTTTTCCATAGTCCAACCGGATTATCGCCTTACACCTGTATCTTTTGAAACCAGTCTGGAGTTAAAAGTTGAACCCTAGAGTAACTGTTAAACTCATATATACAATATGTATGCAATGCATGTAATGCAAAATCACAATCAGGAACACAAACATGGCATGCACCCTGCAGGACCACCTGGTCAAGATAAGCCCTCGGACTTAGCGCGTAACAGGGCCTCAGTAGTCAGGGTGGCCAATGAAAGAGATTTCCTGAGCCCTTACAAAATAACCAAGTTCAATAAAAGATTTGCAGTAATAGGGAACCTGGATCATTTTCCCAATGAATTCGCAGCGGGTTTGATTAGAATAACAGTGAAATAGAAACAGTAAAGGGGGGGTTTGGTTCAAAAGATTAGAGAAGAAATAATAGAAACAAAACGAAATGAAACACAGATTAAACAGATAAACAAACGATTAACCTGCACTGGGATTCCGTAACCTTCATCGGGCAAAAACATAATAATCAAACTCGTGATTGATTCTGAACAAGCCGAAATCTCTGCGTTTATCCAAAAACTCCCTCGACTAGACGATCGCCTAGCATTTGATCGAACTCATGGCGAGCTCGCTGTGCGATCGCACAACGCTCTCTGTAACCCAGTGCGACCTATGTCCTTGGGATGTCAATCTGGGTATTAAATCTAATACTCATTCCGCAATCATAATCGGATCCGATTATAATAAACAGAAACGAATTACGTTATCACTTGAAGTGCTGGCCCTCTGGATTCACAGAATTCTCAATCCATGGGTCAACCACAAAAGCTTAGCCAAGCATGGCTAGGAAAAACTCAGAAGAAAAGATGAAGAACATGAAGAACATGATGAACAACTCAGAGAAAATAAAAAAACTTCTAATTTAATCCCAAAAGTCTCC
This sequence comes from Acacia pycnantha, assembly GCA_025563575.1. Lineage (NCBI taxonomy): Eukaryota > Viridiplantae > Streptophyta > Magnoliopsida > Fabales > Fabaceae > Acacia > Acacia pycnantha. The sequence continues at coordinate 63,353 of JAMWYP010000289.1, forward strand.
CCTAATAAATAGGAAATCTCTAATCAATAGGAAATCTCTAATCAATAGGAATTCTCTAATCAATAGGAATTCTCTAAAAATTGGTCTTTTATTACAAAATTCGGGCAAAATAAAAATCCAGAAAAATGTGTCTGTCTTTAGCTCCAATTTTGTCCATCTTATTTTCTGAATCAGCCTTCTGAGTCTTCATATCAATTGTAGATCTCTGAATCATCTAAAAAACAAAAGAAGAATCAGGCTAATCGGATATCTAGATCAAAAGTTATGGCGAAAATACTAAATCACTGTAAATCTGGAATTTAATCATAAAAATGAATCAAATCCAATTAAAAGCTCAAAGCTCGATTAAGTAATAAAATCCATTATTTATTAACTAAAAAATCCTAAATTTATTCACCAAGAGATACAAATAAGTGTAATAATATTCAATTATCAAATTCCCCCACACTTATCCTTTTGCACTCCTGAGCAAAACTAAAAGAAAAGAGTAAAACAAAAACTTCTTCTTTCCAACAATTGCCAAACTTCAAAAATTGAACAAAGAGCACAAGGCTTCTCAAGATCAATCAATCAAGACTGAAATTCTTTCATCTCAAATTATAAAGCATGGCAATCTCAATCAGTGATGCTAATCACACAAGATGGTCTCTCAAGGATGCCCTCAATCAATCTCTCAAGTGTATAGGGTAAATAAGTGTATCGCTCAAATTCTACTCAAGAAAATTGTCCTACCATAAGCTTGCTCAATTTCTACTTCTCCACTACTCATAACACATGCATGCACAAATCAAGAGAGCTTGTTATTAAAGGTTGTAATGGGGCTAGGGTGAAGGTAGGTTATAGTATGGAATGAGAGGCTAAGAACCAAATAAATTAAAAAGAGCACTAATTAACACAATCATTCTCTATGTATGAAAACTTTTATTTCACTTATATATCTCCTTTCTTTCTATGTATTTTCTTTTTCTTTTTCTTTTCTTTTTCTGCTTTTCTTTCTTTCTTTCTTTTTTTCTTTTCTCTTTTTTTTTCTTCTTTTTTATTTTTTGAGAAACTATACTATATACATAATCTCAATGAAAAAATCAAACATCTCCCCCCCACACTTAAACTATTGCACTCCTGAGCAACCCCCACACTTAAACACAAAACCAAGGTGAAACCAATGCTCAATAAATTTTCAAGGTGCGGAATAAAATGGTTTTACGCTTAGGCTTGTAATGTGGTTTAGAAAAGAATGAGTCAATAAGGCACAAAGGGGCTAGCAAAGGAATCATAATGCAAGGGAAAAGGCTATTTGGCCAAAGTGGGGAAAATAAAAGAAAGAAAACAAGCTTCCATCATACTTATACACGTAAGTGAAAAATGTAGTTTCAAAAAGAGAAGGAGCAAGTTCTAGAGAACAAAAATCATGAGCAGATGCACACATGAAAGAAAGAATGGCAAAAGATGAATTCCATTTATGTAGGCCCAAAATCTCACAAGGTTAATACCAACTCAAGCAATCAACATCACCAAATCAACTACCAAGACATGTAATCGAAGAATCAAGAAATTCAGCCCAAATAGAATGATCCATCAAAACCAAAATGTCCAAGTTCATCATATGTAGAGCAATCATAGAAAGAGAGTATGTTATTCATAAAAACTAATTTTTTTTAAAAGGGAAATTATTCACAAAAGAAATTTTTTCTTCCTTTTCTTGAACACGAGGAATAAAAACCAAAGCAAAAACAAAAACATTTTTCTTTTTCTCATTTTGAAAACAAAGAACAAAAACCAAAAGTAAGAACAAAATCCCTCCCCCACACTTAAATCATGCATTGGCCTTAGTGCAAAAGATAAATATAACCAATAATAATAGGTAATGCAAGTAAAAGAGTAAGGAGGGAGTACGACCGAACTATTAAAATATTGGAGACTCAAATGAAGTGGCATAATTGGCTTCTTTCCTTTGTCTGGTTGTAAGTCACATGAAAGCACTAGTAATATCCCTTGTTGATGTTTAGCAAACAACTTCCTTTTAAGATCTGCAAATAACATTTTAGCTCAAGTATGGAAGGTGTTTGGATAGGAGTTATCAATCCATGTACCTGCATAAAATCATGACACCAAGCAGTATCTCGTCCCATATAATCAATGAAACTCAATTTATCAAGAATCAAGGAAGATCCCAAAAGAAATTGATCAAAAGAAAATGTTGGAACTTCAGTAAGAGTCAAACTCTCTAAAGAATAATTCAAGTGATCACTCAAAATAGTTTCACAATGGTTGCTCAAATCATCACACAAGACAAATTCTACATGTGAAACATCATGATTCATGATGGTCTTTCCTTGTAAATGCATATCAAAAGCAAGGCTTTCCCCACTAACAAAAGATCCCCACTAACAACAGGCATGTCAAAATCATGAATAATATCAATACAATCAATGGAGATATTACTACCATCATTCAAAGCATCATTATGGTTAGGGGTAAGTGGAGTATCTTTAAAATCAATAGTGTCAAGGGAATGAACATCAGGGTGTACATCAGGATTAGAATGCAGCTCAAATTTAGAATCAACATCAGATTCCTCAAGCAAGTCAAAATCAGATGCAGTAATCTCAGTGCAAACAGGGCACCATTCATAATCAGAACAATCACATACAACAGATTCATTCACAGATGAAAAATCTGGACAATCATCATACCAATCAGCAATAACATCATCAACAACGTCATCAATCACATCAATGTAGAAAATAGAATGCCCTTCCCTAGGATGTTTCATAGCATCAAAGATATTGAAATTCACAAATATATCACCAAACTCCATGGAAAGAGTACCAGAGTACACATCTATCTTAGTCCTAGCTGTTTTCATGAAAGGCCTCCCTAAAATGATTGGTGATCTACTACTAGAAGACTCAGCCTCCATATCTGGACAACAACACCAGTATGACGCAAGGGACCAAGACCAATAGATTTATAGATAGAGGCAGGCATGACATTAATTGAAGCACCTAGATCTAACATGCAATCATCAAATCTATAATTACCAATAATACAAGGGATAGAAAACATTCTTGGATCCTTGCATTTCTGAGGCATCGGTGTTAGAAGTGCCGACACATTCTGGCTCAAGCTTACTCTTTCGTTGTGCTTTTTCTACCAACTTCTTGGATTGATAGGCTCTCTGAGGGAAATGAAGAGGAATGGGGATGTCTTCCTCTTCATCTTGCTGCATTGCCTTTTTATGTTTAGAGTCTATCTTCACAGTTTCTGACTCTTTTTCTGATGTGGGAGTCACATCTGCAGCTGGTTGAGGTTCCTCCAATTGCTTTCCAGATCGAAGGGAGATAGCACTCACATTCCCTTAGGATTAGGAATTGTTTGTGAAGGAAGAGTATTGGATCCCTGAGGTTGAAGTTGGTTCAATGATGTTGCCAACTGCCCCATCTGTGTTCGCAAATCATGAATGGAAGTTTCAGTACGCTGTTGGAACTGCATATTGGCTGAGACAAGTTGCTTCACCATATCTTCAAGTGAGGAATCACTACCACCACTACTAGCCTGCTGTTGTGCCGCCTGTGGAGGTGCAAATATGGTGGGGTTGAGGGGTGGTGCTGGTAAAGGCAAAGGAGGTGCAGACTGCTGCTGGAAAGTTTGTGGTCTATACTGTCTCTGCTGGTAATTCCCAGAATTCTGTTGATACTGGTTACTCTGGTTCTGATTTTGATTCCATCAAAAGTTGGGGTGATTTCTCCAACCAGGATTATAAGTATTGGAGAAGGCATTATCCTGCTGGTATTGTGGCTTCCCTAGAAAAACACCCACTGAAGCTACTGACTGGTCTTGGTAAGTAGGATCATGCAAGTGCAAGGTAGGGCAAGAATCAGTAGAATGATATGGGTCAGAACAAAACCCACAGGAGTACCCACTCTGAGGAGGTGAAGATTGCACTGTCTGTGTTACTGCCAACTGCCTCACAAGGGAAGTCAGATCATCAAGTCTAGTCTCTAATCTCTGAGAATCATGCTGGATTGGGGGTGCTGCTTGAATATGGTAAACAGGGGTACTATTGGCCCTGGTGCCAAACTGCTGAGAGTTATCCGCCATAATGGATATCAAGTCCCGAGCATCTTCAGGTGTCTTGTTACTCTTAGCCCCACCGCTAGAAGCATCCACCAACCCTTTGTCTACCGGCGACAGACCATCATAGAAAGAGTTAATCAAGTCTTTTTCAGATATCTGATGGTGTGGACAGCTTGCACATAACCTTTTGAACCTCTCCCAGTACTCATGCATAGTCTCCTCACTGATCTGTTTAATGTTTCCAATTTCCTTCTTGATCGTAGTTGCTCTTGAGGAACGGAAATATTTATCTAGAAATAACCTCTGAATATCACCCAGCTCCCAATAGATGAGGGCTGAAGGTACAACAACCAATCCTTAGCTCCACCGTCCAATGAGAAAGGAAAAGCTCTCAGCTTGATATGATTCTCATCAATGGCATGAGGTTTCATTGTGCTGCACACTACATGGAATTCCTTCAAATGCTTAATGGGGCACTCACCGCAAGACCATGAAACTTAGGCAACAAGTGTATCATACCAGATTTAAGCTCAAAGTTAGCAGCAAGGTCAGGATATTGGATGCACAAAGGTTGATAATTAACATCAGGTGCACCCAATTCCTTTAAAGTAGCATGATCTGCCTGTCTTTCTGCCATAATAAAAATAAAATAATAAAATAATAAACATAAAATAATAAAATAATTAAAAAATTAAAAAAATTAAAATTTAAAAAAAATACAAAAAAAGATAAAAAAAAATTAAATTAAAAATAAATAAATAAAAACTACTTTACTGTCAGTAATCAAACCGATGCAAATTCCCCGACAACGGCGCCAAATTTTGAAAGAGATTTGCCGAGCCCTTACAAAATAACCAAGTTCAATAAAAGATTTGCAGTAATAGGGAACCTGGATCGTTTTCCCAACGAATTCGCAGCGGGTTTGATTAGAATAACAGTGAAATAGAAACAGTAAAAGGGGGTTTTGGTACAAAAGATTAGATTGGGATTCCGTAACCTTCATCGGGCAAAAACATAATAATCAAACTCATGATTGATTCTGAACAAACCGAAATCTTTGCGTTTATCCAAAAACTTCCTCGACTAGACGATCGCCTAGCATTTGATCGAACTCATGGCGAGCTCGCTGTGCGATCGCACAACGCTCTCTGTAACCCGGTGCGACCTATGTCCTTGGGATGTCAATCTGGGTATTAAATCTAATACTCATTCCGCAATCATAATCTGGATCCAATTATAATAAACAAAAACGAATTACGTTATCGCTTGAAGTGCTGGCCCTCTGGATTCACAGAATTCTCAATCCATGGGTCAACCACAAAAGCTTAGCCAAGCATGGCTAGGAAAAACTCACAAGAAAAGATGAAGAACATGAAGAACATGAAGAACAACTCAGAGAAAATAAAAAAACTTCTAATTTAATCCCAAAAGTCTCATAAAGAGTAATTGAGAAGAATATTCAGAATGTCTTTGTAGCCACCATCTAATCCTCCTTATATAGGAGAGATGACTAAAACAAAATAGGAATCCCCTAATAAATAGGAAATCTCTAATCAATAGGAAATCTCTAATCAATAGGAATTCTCTAATCAATAGGAAATCTCTAAAAATTGGTCTTTTATTACAAAATTCGGGCAAAATAAAAATCCAGAAAAATGTGTCTGTCTTTAGCTCCAATTTCGTCCATCTTATTTTCCGAATCAGCCTTCTGAGTCTTCATATCAATTGTAGATCTCTGAATCAGCTAAAAAACAAAAGAAGAATCAGGCTAATCGGATATCTAGATCAAAAGTTATGGCGAAAATACTAAATCACGTAAATCTGGAATTTAATCATAAAAATGAATCAAATCCAATTAAAAGCTCAAAGCTCGATTAAGTAATAAAATCCATTATTTATTAACTAAACAATCCTAAATTTATTCACCAAGAGATACAAATAAGTGTAATAATATTCAATTATCAGCCAACCCCAAACCACCTAGCCTAGGGCCTCAGTGGACACCTATAAACACATAGTTATATAGGCTCCACCTAGCCTACATACCTCATGTTAGGATCCATACACACAGCGGAGTAAAAAAAATTTTTACCGATCCCTTAGGCGGATCGCTCAACCGCGTTTAGATCAATGTTAGATTTAGAACCGTACCTATGCGAGCTTGCTTGCGTTCCGTTCTTGTTTGCGCCTCGAACCTCGTGCGCCTCAGACGTCGTACATGTCGAACGAGGTGGCATCTTTTGTCCGTGCTTCTTGATCACGTGGGCTAGCGCCTTCTTGTTCGATCAGACAGGAGCTGACTTCGCATGTCCTCTCCCTCTATCGGTATCCACACGAACGGCCTCCAACACTGACGGTAGCGTGCTAGCGACTCAATATTCTTGCGTCTCTCTCTGTCTTCTCTCTAGGGTTTTGTTTTCGCGGCCGTCTAATTCATTCGTCTGTTTAATACGACTAGATCAGAATCCCTTATAGAGTTTCTAAAACCCTAATGTGTCGTATTTAAATATTCAAAATTAATCTAATTAATTTTGAATTTTGAATTTGGATTAAATAATATTAATTAAATATGTCCAACAGATATAATCTAACTATTTGATCCGAATTAATAGGCCTTCAGATTTAATTTATATTTATAAATTAAATCAATATATGATATCCTTATATTTAATTTAAAATGAGATACGATATCTCAGTTCAAATTAAATCTAAGATACAATATCTCAATTTATTATAGTTATTTAATTTGTCAAATAAATTAAATACTATATATAATAATATTATTATCAATAAGTAATATCATTATTATTTTTGAATTTAATATATATATATACACACACACACACACACATCCTAGATTAAATAAGTATTCATTAAATCTTAAACACATTTAAGATTCAATGAATCTGGACACTCTTGCTCGTGTTGGGCTATTCTTGTGTACGACCCTGTAGGCCCACATGAGATTGGCAGAAGGCCAATACTGTACCAGCCCACAAGTCGCAAGCGGCCTCTAGCAAGACATTGCGACTACCCAATTCACATGGGGATTGTTGATGCGATATAACCTATCGTACAACCATGTCACGTCCCTTTTGTCACGCGATAACTTGGTCAAGGATGAGGCATGGATAATGTCAACTTCCTGTTATTGACCATTACTTTCTCGAATCTTAAGTAGTCTAATTGAAATGGAAACTCCTTTCCATCGTAGTATGGCCATACATTTCTCAGACTCACTCATCGAAGGGCCAAGTATCATCTCTCTACAAATGTGAGGGAAAAATCTCATCTTGACTACTCACATTCCTCTGCATGAGAACCACTGATCCTTATCCAAGCCTTTATCATCACCCGGTCAAAGATGACTTTTGACTAGGTCAAAGATCCGTGACTCATCATGTACGAATCCATGATGATCTTAGGTCATAGGGCATCGTGACGCGGTTATATATGAGATAAGTGTTAGTTCTTGGTGTTTTGATGATCACAATTTATAAGTTATTAAATTGAGTTAAAAATGTAATTTTCATGGTATGCTCGAGCAGCCCATTAATCATGCCCGAGCATCATTGGGATTCAGGACTTAGGAACTAAGTTGAGTGAATCTTGCTCGAGCAGTACTCATAGCCTGCCCGAGCAACATCAGGCCAAAGAACATTTGTGAGTGAATTGAGCAATCATGCTCGAGCAGCGTCGAGGCAGAAGCAAAAAGAATGCAAGTCAAGTGGCTTGCTTGAGCATGAAAGAAGGCATGCTCGAGCACCATGCTCGAGCAGAAGAAAAAGCTTGCTCGAGCATCTCTTTTATTTTGCCTCTGAATGGTGTCTGCCTGAGCATGAAAATTTCATGCTTGAGCACCATGCTCGAGCAGAGACAAAGGCATGCTCGAGCAACACCTCTCAATCCCTCATTTACACCAATTGAACCACGCTTGCCCGAGCATGATATATTCATGCTCGAGCACCATGCTCGAGCAAAAGAAATAGGCTGCTCGAGCAGCATCGCTGAAATAGCATAACTTCGCCTCTCTTTGAGGCTTGCTCGAACAAGCATAATGGCATGCTCGAGCAAAAGCGAAGAAACATGTTTTTGCAAGAGCTTGCCCGAGCATGAAAAATTTCATGCTCGAGCACCATGCTCGAGTAGACAAAAAGGCTTGCTCGAGCATCAGCGATAAAGAACATCATTTTGCCTATTTGAAAGTAGCTTGCCCGAGCAAGCATGGAATCATGCTCGAGCAAGGTACCTCTGTTTTCAAGTCTTCGTCTGCGTAATTTATAAAATCAATGTATCAATTCTAATACATCTTATTGTTACTTATTACTCTTTCTAATTTCATTTAATTTGTTTGCTAATGACTTTCAGCTAAGTTAAACATCGATTAAATATCAGATTTACAGAAAGCAAATATGTGTCAGAAGTGCATTAAATGCAGTTACCAAATTATCTGATAATCTCTGTAACAATACTTTGATCGATGAAAGGGTTACTTCTACATTCCACTCTAAGTAATAAATGCTATCTCACAACTGCCAAAACAAAAGGAATGAAGAAGAAAGTCCAACGAGAATATTCATCTGGATGATTTGAATGACGAAGAACATTGTTTGAGGTTTCATCGTCTAACGGATATATTCACAAGTCACAATGGATAATTCTTTAGGCTTCACCAATGGTCATTTATTGCAATATCTATAAATAGACTAAGCATTGAATTCGCCAACTACCGAAACTTTGTGCATTCAATTTTTTCAACCACTTTTACTGTTTCATCAATTACTCTGAGATTAGTGAGCATCAGTGATTATCATATTTACTCATTAAGTGAGAAATAAAACATCATTTTCATTTGTATTAATTCAAATCTTAAGGTTGTGGAACCTTAAGTGTGGGTGTACGAATTAGAACTTGTAAGGGGGAGCGAGTCCGAGAGCGATAGGATCGTCCTGATACAGAATTTGTAATTGTGTCCATTTGAAAGGATAGTGAAATCCCAAGGTGTGCTTGGGGACTGGACGTAGGTCGTTGAGTTAGACCGAACCAGTATAAACCTCTGTGTTCAGTATCTCTTTTCTCAGTCTCTGCTTTTCGATTATTCTGGGTGTGAATTTTGTTTGGAACAAAAAATTTTATAATCACCTATTCACCCCCCTCTAGGTGATATTCCACCTTCAATAAGCTTATGACTAAATCCACGCAGCTTTCTCATAGTGGGTCGGTCCAGCACCTTGTACTCTTACAAGTGCCCATGACTTTGATTCGTATCTCCATACCTCATCAAAGTCATACTGGTCTTATCTCATCTTCACTCCCGCGTAGATGATTGACCAGGGACATTTAGGATAATCTATTAGATATATCCAGGGATACAATTATCAATGTAAACATGCAAACGAAATGATAACTAAACGATAATACTTTAAATAACATAAATGTCTAAAGTACAATGACTTGCCCCTAGGGCATAACTTCCAACAGACTCCCACTTGCACTAGGTGCAATCATTAATTACTCTAATTCCCATTGCCCTAACATGACGCTCATGTTTTGCTTGTGCAAGCGGCTTTGTAAGAGGATTAGCTACATTGTCTTCTCCTGGTACTTTGCATATGTTTATATCACTTCTTTCATTGATTTCTCTGATAAGATGAAATCGCCTAAGTATGTGCTTGGTCCTTTGATGTGACCTGGGCTACTTGGTCTGCGCAATAATGCCGCTATTGTCACAGAACAAGTCTATTGGATCTGAGATGGTAGGAACCACCCCCAATTCAATGATAAACTTTCTGATCCAAATGGCTTTCTTAGCTGCATCCGATGCTGCTATATACTCAGCTTCTGTTGTAGAATCAGCTACAGTGCTCTGCTTAGAGCTCTTCCAGCTCACCGCACCACCATTCAACAGGAATACTATCCTGATTGCGATCTTTAATCATCTTGGTCAGTTTGGAAACTCGCATGTATGTAACCAGTCACACAGAGCACATCCTCCAAGTCACCATATACCAAGAATAAGTCCTTAGTTCTTCTTAAGTACTTTAGGATATTCTTGACTGCAGTCCAATGACCCTCACCGGGATCTTGTTGATATCTGCTGGTCATACTCAAGGAAAATGACACATCTGGTCGAGTACATAACATGGCATACATGATAAATCCAATGGCGGAGGCATATGGAATCTTACACATGCGATCTCTTTGATCTTGTGTATTAGGACACAGATTCTTACTGAGATGGATGCCATAAGACATGGGCATGTTACCTTTTTTTGAATCCTGCATACTGAATCTATGCAATATCTTATCTATGTATGTGCTCTGACTTAGGTCTATCAGCCTCTTAGATCTATCTCTATAGATATTAATCCCAAGGATGTAAGTGGCTTCGCCTAAATCTTTCATTGAGAAAGACTTTCCTAACCAAGACTTGACACTTTGCAAGGTAGGAATGTCATTCCCAATGAGTAGGATGTCATCAACATAAAGCACTAGAAATACAATTGTGCTCCCACTAACCTTCTTGTAAACACAATGTTCATCTATGTTTTGAATGAATCCAAACTCTTTGACTACTTCATCAAAATGATGATTCCAGCTCCGAGATGCTTGCTTCAATCCATAAATGGACCTTTGAAGCTTACAAAATTTACCAGAGTCCTCTGGACGCACAAAACCCTCAGGTTGTGTCATGTACACATCCTCAAGTAGCTTTCCGTTGAGGAAGGCTGTTTTGACGTCCATCTACCATATTTCATAGTCATAATATGATGCAATGGCAAGAAAGATTCTGATTGATTTGGCCATTGCAACTAGGGAAAAGGTTTCATTATAGTTTGCACCATGAGTTTGAGTGAATCCTTTTGCAACCAGTCGTGCCTTGAAGATATTTACGTTGCCATCCATGTCAGTTTTCTCTTTGAAAACCCACTTGCACCCAACGGTTTTTACACCTTCAGGTGGATCGATTAAGGTCCATACCTCATTGTCGTACATGGATTACGTTTCAGACTTCATGGCATTAAGCCATCTATCGGAGTTTGGTCCCACCACGGCTTCTCGATAGGTAGTTGCCTCATTCTGCCTAATGAGCAAAGCATCACGGCTTCCAGTAATCAGAAATCCATATCTCTGAGGCTGTAGCCGTGTTCTATCGGACCTTCGTGGGCCTTGTGTTACTGGAGTAGGCTCAACAACTTGTTGTGAGTCTTCTCCGTTTTCCATCTGTGGTTCTATGTCCTCTTGTGGCTCTCAAACTTCTTCGAGGTACACCTTACTCCCATTGGTTCTTTTAGAGATGAACTCTTTCTCCAAAAAGACACCATTCCGAATAACAAACACTTTGTGATCGGTAGGATTGTAGACATAGTATCCTTTAGTTTCCTTAGGATACCCCACAAATAGGCATTTTGAGGATTTGGATGGTAATTTATCATAGGCTTAGTGTTTAACGTAAACCTCACATCCCCAAATTTTAAGAAATGACAAACTGGGTTTCTTCCCAGTCCATATCTCATATGGTGTCTTTTCAACTACCTTTGACGGAACACGATTTAGTGTGAACGCAATGCTTTCTAGGGCATGGCCCCAAAAAGAAGGTGGAAGATCTGTTTGACTCATCATAGATCGAACCATATCTAATAGAGTTCGATTGCTCCGCTCAGAACACCATTCCATTGAGGTGTTCCTTGAGGAGTAAGTTGTGAGATGATCCCACAACTCCTAAGATGGTCAATGAACTCTTGGCTTAAATATTCACCACCCCAGTCGGATCGAAGGGCTTTAATTGTTTTGCCAAGTTGGTTTTGCACTTCATTTTGGAATATTTTGAACATTTCAAAAGATTTAGACTTTTGTTTCATTAGATAGATATACTCATATCTACTAAAATCGTCTATGAATGTAATGAAGTACAAATGACCCCCTCTGGCAGATGTATTCATTGGTCCACACACATCGGTATGTATGAGGCCCAATAAACCAGTGGCTCTCTCACTGTGTCCAGTAAAAGGCGCCTTTGTCATCTTTCCCAAGAAACAAGACTCACATGTATCAAATGATTCAAAATTAAATGAGTTAAGAAATCTATCTTGATGGAGCTTCGAAATGCGTTTCTCATTTATATGGCCCTGAACCTTTTAGTAGTTATGTCATAGATTCGTCCATTATTAGGATGTTCTAAATTAAGTACATAATGACCAGCATGCAAATCACCATGAGTATAAAAAACATCATTATGATAAATTGAACATGTAAGGTTCCTAGTAATGGAAGTAAAACCTTCCTTATCCAAATAAGAAAGCGAAATAATGTTACTACTTAAAGCAGGAACATAAAAGCAATTGTTCAACAAAAACAAAATCCCACTGGGCAGAACTAATTCATAAGTGCCTACGGCTAAAGCATCAACTCTTGCTCGGTTTCCAACTCGTAGGTCCACTTCGCCCTTCTTCAATCTTCTACTGTCCTTGAGACCCTGCACATTTATACAAATGTGAGAACCACATGCAGATCTAATACCCATGTAGAGGAAGTAGAAAAATGAATATCTATGACAAAGACACCGAAGTGACAAACTTTGCTATCCTTCTTGTTCTTTTCAGATCTTCTTGATAGAGTTTGCAATTCCTCTTCCAATGACCGTGTTCATTGCGTAGTGGCGTACTCCATCCTTTGGAGGCTTTTCCTTCCGTGCCTGCAGGCTTAGATTCGGGCCTGTTTGACTCAGTGGTCTTACCAGCTGAGCCCTTACCCTTTCCTTTTCCCTTGCCTTTCTTTTTCATACCCTTTCCTCTCTGATCCATCAAAACAGTGATGGGCTTCTTCTTAATGCTCTGTTCAGCTGTTTTGAGCATCCCATGCAGTTCAGAAATTGACTTCTCCATGTTGTTCATGTTATAGTTCATGACAAACTAGTCATAACTATCAGGGAGTGAGTTCAAGATCAAATCTATGGCTAACTCCTGGCTCATGGGAAATCCAAGCCTTCCAAGGTAATCAATGTAGCCCTTCATCTTCAAAACATGAGGACTAACTGATGCACCCTCAGCCATCTTGCAGGAATGTAAGGCCTTCGTGGTCTCATACCTCTCTTGCCTTGCTTGTTGCTGGAACATTTCCTTGAGATGAACAAGCATCTCAAAAGCCTCCATTTGTTCCAGATCTCTCTGGAGCTCTGGAACCATAGTGGCAAGCATCAGGCATCCTACATCCACAGAGTTATCAATATGCTTCGTGTAAGCATCTTTCTGAGCTCTTGGAGCATCATTCGCAGGCTCGTCAGGAATGGGTTGATCAAGGACATAAATCTTTCTTTCCTGCTTGAGAACAATTCTCAACTTTCTAAACTAGTCAAGAAAGTTTGTCCCATTAAGTTTATCATTCTCAAGGATAGATCGCAGTGATAGTGCTGCGGTGTTACTATGTGACATGATTCTACAATTAAAAGATATGCAAAGTTAGTTAATAATCTCTCACTGAATTAACAACCCTCATTATAATTAGTGGGCTAAGACCCATATTTGGCTTAAAATTAAGTCCGCTTTGGCAAGACGCTTAAAATTAAGTTATTTAGGTTGGCAAACCATTTGCCAATTACATCACATATAATTCTTAGATCTTTAGGGGATTCGACATCATATGACTGGCACGTTTAATCCCATCTAATGCCTTGAGATCCAAAACCGTTTTGATCATCTCAATTAAGTCAAGACAATAATGAATATTGAGTATCACCATTACATAGAGATAGGCATGGCTTGCAGGCCATATTTAAATAATACAACACTTGTAAATTCTAGAGCCATCTTGTTCACCATACCCAAACAACAATTGAAGGGAAAATTCATGATATATATTAGTTAATGATTAAAATTTTCTAATTTATATTATATTATAAATATAATATAATATCATGATTTAATTGTCACGGTACGAACAATCAGCCGGGATCCCTACGGAGGTCCCACTCAATGAGAGAGTCGTCCTTAACGTGTTTTAGAAATATTATTTCATAAAATATGAATTTCAAGAAATTTCAAGCCCTAGAAAACGATGTTCGAGTATGGTCGCGCGAATGAGAGAGTCGTCCTTAACGTGTCTGATCTGAACGTCCGAACGTGGTCAAGTCGAACCTGACGGTCGTTAAATCTGGAAAGTTCAGAAAAACAAACGAAGTTGAAGGATGACCCCTAACGTCCCAGCGACTCCGAACATTCCGACCCCAATCAGCATCCATGTATTTAATTTAAAATGAGATACGATATCTCAGTTCAAATTAAATCTAATATGTAATATCTTTATCGAAAATTAAATCTGAGATACAATATCTCAATTTATTATAGTTATTTAATTTATCAAATAAATTAAACACTATATATAATATTATTATTATCAATAAATAATATCATCATTATTTTTTAATTATATATATATATATATAGACACACACAAATCCTAGATTAAATAAGTATTCATTAAATCTTAAACACATTTAAGATTCAATGAATCTGGACACTCTTGCTCGTGTTGGGCTATTCTTGTGTGCGACCCTATAGGCCCACATGAGATTGGCAACGAGCCAGTACTGTACCAGCCCACAATTCGCAAGCGGCCTCTAGCAAGACATTGCAACTACCCAATTCACATGGGGATCATTGATGCGATATAACCTATCGTACAACCATGTCACGTCCCTTTTGTCACGCGATAACTTGGTCAAGGATGAGGCATGGATAATGTCAACTTCCTGTTATTGACCATTACTTTCTCGAATCTTAAGTAGTCTAATTGAAATGGAAACTCCTTTCCATCGTAGTATGGCCATACATTTCTTAGACTCACTCATCGAGGGGCCCAGTATTATCTCTCTACAAATGTGAGGGACAAATCTCATCTTGACCACTCACATTCCTCTCGGGGCGTCGTGACGCGGTTATACATGAGATAAGCTTATGACTAAATCCACGCAGCTTTCTCATAGTGGGTCGGTCCAGCACCTTGTACTCTTACAAGTGCCCATGACTTTGATTCGTATCTCCATACCTCGTCAAAGTCATACTGGTCTTATCTCATATTCGCTCCCACGTAGATGATCGACCAGGGACATTTAGGATAATCTATTAGATATATCCAGGGATACAGTTATCAATGTAAACATGCAAACGAAATGATAACTAAAAGATAATACTTTAAATAACATAAATGTCTAAAGTACAATGACTTGCCCCTAGGGCATAATTTCCAACACCTCGGGCCTCAGCAGACACCTATGAACACACAGTCACATAGGCTCCACCTAGTCTATTTGCCAAGGGCCTCAGTAGCACCCCTACAGGTACTACCTAGCCACCACGCCTCAGGCCTCAGCAGCACCCCTACAGGTACTACCTAGCTTGCATACCTCAGGCCTCAGCAGTAACCATAGAACACAAAGTCCCATAGATACCACATAGCCTACATCCACAATCATGATAAAACATAACATACATGAGCCACATAGAGTATGCAAGTTTACAGTTACTACCTGGTACTTCTTGAAAGCAGTAAACTCCTTTCTTCAAGTCGGAGACACGTCCTACACGCGTTAATATCCTAGGTTCATCCAAACACCATGCTTGTTAATTACACAAACAACTTTGCCTTAAGTTCATGAATTTCGCCTAACACCCAAAATTTCCAGACACTTGGTCGCTTTTTAATAAATTTTAGAAAATTCATATTGATACGAAATAAGTGTCTTTAGAACCCTTAGGATATCTATTTTATATGAAAAATAGTTATAAAATTCTTATGGGTTTGAGTCCTTCTCAGAATCCCAAAACGTAGCCACTGGTCCGAAACAAAACTCATGTTTTTAGGTCATTTTCAATCCTTAATATATCTCGGTTGGAAACTCCAAATGACACAAAATATTACACCCAAATCATCCCCTGAATGTATAATTTCACCATGTAAAATATCAGAGCAAAAAAAAATCCATTTACTACTTCAACACCATCGATTTTCCCTCGCTGCCCAGAAACCGTAAAAGCTGGCAGATTTTCGTATATTAGAGTCTTGAGCTTTTCGACTTTGGAAAAAGGTGATCCCACTTATCCCCACACAAAAAAACATTATGGACCCAATAGAAACCTAAAAAATATGTAAATCCCACTGTATCTACACAAAAACACCACAGCGAGGAATTAAGAGTTGCTAAGTTGTCGGTGAGAAGCTTACCGCGGAATTTCGGTTGCCGGTGCTTTCCTCTTCCCTTGGGTTGAATCCTTCAGCTGGAACCTCTCCCTATACTCCTCAATTTCTTTCTTGGATGATGGAAAATGGAGGGGAAGTGTCCTATTTATAGACCTCAAGGGTGAAAGCTTTTACCTAAGGTTGGTGATTACCCAATGGACAAAAGAGTGCTTTGGGATTAAAATATGATTTCTTAATTAAATTCTCAATAATTATAGAGAATTATTGGCTTCATGTGGTGTCCCAAATCTTCCCAAAATAAGGTTTCCAAAATTGCCCTTGATGGTGATTTTTATTGTTCCTAAATGTAGATTTTTGGTGCAAGGGTAAAACGGTCATTTTGCCCGCTCTTCTTCCAACCAGTGGGGCCCACCAAATCTGCAACTAGATATTCCATAAATGATCTTTATGATTCATAATTATATGTCAATTTATGGTCATGTCAGTTTCAAAAGATGTGGTTCAGATTAAACCGGGTTATTTTATTCTTTCTCTCTCATCATAATTACTTAATGTGACTTTCTTTTTCTTCATAATTACATGACATGACCGTTTCTTTCTCCTCTGGGCCCACCAAAATTTCGTCCCTTTTCAGTGTCCTGGGCCTGGGCCTGACTTCGGGAAACCCTAACCGGTCCCGCTTAGCTCCTTTTTGTCGGTTACACTTTTCCTCATAACTCGTGCCCTTCAATTGGACTTGTGTGGGCCCAGATCACCTCGCCTTTTTCCCTGCGGTGGCTGCATGTTTTTCTTTATTCAGGGGGAGCAAGAAATGTATATTTTAAGGTCTCATAAATTACCTCGTACTTTGTGCTACCGAAAATCCAACTTATGACCTCGAAGCGCCACGTGTCCTACTAGCTTCATTACTCTTGACTTTTATAATCATAGAGGGACACATGTCACCATTCTACTTGGCCAACACAAAAGCATGTCATCATTAGTCATTATGACCTTACTTTATTACATTTACTTTATCGGTGCTTGCTCGAGATCCTGCCCAGGTTTACTCGGGTTTTCTTCAAAGATACAAAGTCTTCCCAAAAACGCAGGGCATACCGAACTACCCTGAAAATGTCGTGTATTTACTTATACCGGTACATTTTCGCTCAACTAACTGTCCTATACCCCAGGACGTAGTTGGTTGGCATCCTTTCCACCGGATTTACATCGTATATGCCTTTTGTGCCCCTCTTTCATTGGCACTTTAATTCAACGGCT
Organism: Acacia pycnantha; assembly: GCA_025563575.1. NCBI lineage: Eukaryota > Viridiplantae > Streptophyta > Magnoliopsida > Fabales > Fabaceae > Acacia > Acacia pycnantha. The sequence continues at coordinate 80,885 of JAMWYP010000289.1, forward strand.
TATACTTACTAGGTCCACTGACCCGTATGACCAAGTTACTTTGTCCCAGAGAGGCTTCCTAACTCTCGACATTCTTGGGACTCTTCCCAAACTGGGCTTAATCGTCCACCTACTTAAGGCTTATTCTCCATTCTTAGGGTCCAAAATTCGGGGTGTTACATTTCTCCCCCCGTTAAAAAAATTTCATCCTCGAAATTTGGCTATACATCAATCATACTCTTAGACATAAAATTTGGATAATGTTTCTTCATCTCCTCAACTGCCTCCCACGTTGCTTCCCTGGGAAATAATCCCTTCCAAATTACCTTGACATGAGGAATACTTGATAATTGAATATTTCATACACTTCTTTTTATCTCTTGATTAATAATTTAGGACTCTATAGTTAATAAATAATGACTTTTATACTTATTTGGGCTTTTGATTATATTTTAGCCATTTTGAATAATAAAATTCCAGTTTTACATTGGTTTACTATTTTTACCATAACTCTTGAACCAGACATCATATTTTAGATGATTCAAAGAGCTACAATTGTTATGAAGACATGAAGGGAAAATTCGAACAAGAGGGCGGTGTATTTTGGAGCCGAAGTCAGATGTATATTTCTGGATTTTTATTTGGGCTCGAATTTTGTAATTAAAGCCCATTTTTATGTTATTTCTGTTTGGGCTTGAATTGTGGGTTGGAGCCCCATTTCGTTTTTCCATTTTAGGTTAAGTTAGGCAGCAGCCACAAACACTTATGTCATTGATGATTTTATTATTTTCGGATTGAAATAGAAGTTTTGAAATTCTCTCAACTGTTCTTCATCTGTGTTACGTGTTCTTCGTGTTCATGATGATCTTATTCATTTATGTTCGATTTATGTTCTGCATAGCTATGATAGGCTAAGCTTCGGTGATTAGCCCACGGATTGAGCATTCCACTATCCAGAGGACTCGTTCTTAAACGGTAACAAACTCGTTTCTATTTTGTAATTTCGGATTCGATTTACTTTCAGATTGGGCGTTAGATTTAACGCCCAGATTGAGAAATCCCAAGGATTCAATTCGAACTAGGTTCAAGTGCTTGCTGTGCGATTGCACAGTGACACACCACTATTCGGATAAACACTAGGCGATCGTCTAGTTGAGGGATAATCTGGACGAACGCAGAGATTTCGGTTCGTCCAGAATCAATCGCGAGTTCGTTTCAAAATCTGTTTTCGTCCGAGGAAGGAAAGTGGTGGAATTCGAAATCATAGGTTGATCTTCTGTTTATCTATTTAATCTTCATTTTATCTGTTTCATTTTTATTATTTCATTTTTAATCTGTTTGAACCAAAAACCCCCCATGTTTACTGTTCTGTTTCGCTGTTACTGATTTAAACCCACTGCGAATTCGTTGGGAAAACGATCCAGGTTTCCATTATACTACAAAATTATATTGATCCTGGTTATTTTGGGAGATACAAAAAATATCTTTCAATACTCTTCCGTCGGGGCTGCTTCTCTTGATGACCAATAATCCGTTCAGGTTCCACTGTGAAGGTGTGGTTACCCTGAACATCAACATTCTTGCTTGAAAGCGTCTTTCTGGTGTTCAAAGGTATATCCGTTGGTTGGTGTCTCGAACAGGGAAGTGCATTAATGCACTCTAACACGTCAGATTGCTTTATTCAAAATCAGAGTTAATCTTCATTCAAGTTATTTGAAACTCACTAACAAACTGATTAAATGAAGTTAAGAATAGCAGAGATTGATGATATGTATAATTTCTAAACACACTTAGAAGATTCCAGAAGTTGAAAATTGATTTCAAGAAACAGAGCTATATTGGCTTGACTCAGTTATATGAGTGGCTCGAGTCAATCCATCAATTTCAGAATAAGAATCGTTTGAAGTTACTATTTGGCTCGATTCAGAGAATAGGCTGGCTTGAGTCAAGTCATTGGCTCGAGTTAGAAAAGGATGTGGCTCGAGTCAGTTTTGAATTAATCATTAATCAATAGACGTATTTGACTCGAGGAAAATATTTCTAGGCTCAAGTCAGTCCACAGACTCGAGGCAGTCAGATAGGCTCGAGTTAGTTGATTGTGAAAAGCGTTTGAAAGCTCAAGACATTTTCTTAGATCGAGTCACTTAAGTGTTGGCTTGAGTCAAGTTCCATTTTCAAAATTAACGGTTATAAATCTTGGCTAGAGTTAACTACGCTGGCTCGAGTCAGCGAAGAAATCAAATGAGCATTTTCAAAATTTTCAAATACTTGGCTCGAGTAAGAGAATAGGCTGGCTCGAGTCAAGGCCTAGACTCGAGGCAGCGTTTCTGTTGGCTCGAGTCAAAATGGCTATTTTATAATATATGGAGTCTCTTGGTGGTTCAGTTCAGTGCTATATGTTTTCCAACATATTCACCCATGACATCAGCTAAGGCATCACCATGCATGTATTCCACCACTAATTTATATAGAGGGGTCTGCATTCTGTAAGTACATCGCTTACTTTACTTCTCTCATATTCCTATGGCGATTTTTGAGCTTAGAATGTCAATTTAACCTAGGTGTTTTGGCTATGTAAGGTAAACCCATCCTTATTAGTGGCCAACTAACGAAAAAGATGAATAAAACACAGTTAAGCAAACTGAATTTATTTAATTAAAAACCAGCAAACTGGGCTTATACTACAACTTAAAAATTATCTTCGCTCAGCCAATGGAAGTTTAGTTCATGACTGATGAGGGAAACATAACCAAAATTACAGAGAAACAATCCATAGAAAATTTAAAGAAGAAAACTAAAATAGAGGAGAGCACCAGAATGATTGACAACACAGGGAATGTCATGTCACATGACGTCTCTACGTCTTCTACAGATCCGCCTAATCCTCTAATACAAATTGGTCTTTTTGCAACTCTCAAAGAATTCTGATTTCTCAACTCGAGTCAGGTCGTATAGAATTTGAACTATGTACTCTTAACTCCTTGATTCTCGACTCTTTAACTCACAACGACCTCTTTAAGTTTAGCTGTCTTTTCCCTTTATAGCCAAGTCCTTCGCGCCGTATGTCTAGTGAGCTAGGCTTTCCAATTATGTTAGGCCCAACTCCCAAGATTCAGTTTATTGATTCTTTCTTTAATTCCGTGGGATTTTGTAGATCTTCTATTCAATTCTCCATGTTTCCTATTTTTGTCTCTGTTAAGTCAACTGTCATCTTAACATCTGAATCAAGTACCTGTATTTAATTACTGAAACACTCTTGAGAAAAGATGGGTGTAATGCAACGCATAACAATTCATCACTTACAATGCTACAGCATTGGGGTCGCATTATGTTGCTAGTTCAATGAAGAGGCACTCAGTGCTGTAGCATTATATCAGTTTTGTTATGTGCTTTCATAATGTGATGAAATGCATCCTATTATTCTGCTTACATATGGGATAATGTTAGAAAATGCTACAACTTACTTTAACTATCCTTTATTTCAATCTGAGCATGATTTGTAACAAATTTCAACAGATCAATCACATTCAAGCCCAATTTTACCATGCACAACAATAATCACACATAGGAAATATATGGAAGAAATATGACATATCAGTCAGGTAGATGATCAAGCCCAGTTTAAGAAGGGTCCCAATAATGTCAAGAGATAGAAAGAGTCTTGAGGATTATGTGATTTGGCCCCATTGGGCATAGGACCTAGTATGAGTAGGAATAGGACTAAAGTATCGGTGCAGAAGGGCATAGAAATATATACGGTTCCATTGGGTTGGTAGAAAGATGTCACCTAACTATATCATGAGGTATGGGATGATTAGCCGAGCAAAATGTGCTGGTATAGGTGTGCACATGGAATTTCCATGGCAAACATGTGTACCTTGCGTTTTTGGAAAAGACACTGGTGTATGGGCCATGTGGGGCTCCACACACATACTCTAACCTAACGTCATTTGTTGGGTCTCGGTATGCATGCCATAGTCCCAAGTAAAACCCGAGCAAAATCCTGAGTAAGCACTAATAAAGTAACTTTATTACAGTAGCTTTAATTAAGTAGGTCATGATGGCTAATGATGACATAACTTTTGTGTTGGCATCTTGAGAACACGCCACCTAGTGCTTGAGTCCCGGGAATCTGTCAAGGTCACGTACTTGACTATTTCAAACACTGAACCCGAGAGTTAAGGGAATTCATCAGGCCTTCACTTCCCTAACAAAAAGTGGCGCCTAATAAGAGAGAGAAAAGGGAAAAAAGATGCTCAAGTACACTTGACATCTTGAGATTTAATCAATTGGGACACATGTCAACGTAAGAGTTGATCACATGGGATTTAAGCCCACTTAATCCTCCAAGGCTATTAAAGTTTTTGCTAAAAGGATAAAAATAGAAAAGAAAATAAGAGGATAAGGAAAAATAAGAAGGGACAAGTGGGAGACTTTTATTGGTGGAACATGGATGTCATAAACATAGGATTAGATAGTCAATTTAATATCATCTCTTTTCCATTTTTGTCACATTAATTTCAGACCAAAACAAGAAGGAGTTTGAGAGCTTAAAAACAAGCAAAAATGGTGGCAAAAATTGTAGAGGAGAGAGAAACATAAACAACACTACTACAAACAATGCTTTTAACATCTATATTTTTAGCCTTTCAATGTCTAAAAACAAGGGGATGCTTATGCTAGGGATGTGGTAAAGTCAGGATACAACATCCCCTTAAAAAAAGGGACGTCGTAAGAGACCCATAAGAGACTTACGGCGTCCCTTTTTAAAAGAGACGTCGTAAGGTGCTTTTTTCTATATATATATATATATATATAAAAAAAATTCTCAGATCCTCAACACGATCAAGAATGGTAGCTCCACCTCTTCGTACCAAAGCGAGTGGTCAAGACCGTTCGAATCTCTTGAAGCTCTAAAAATTCTTCACACCTTGAATACGCATATAGAAAACTTGATGTTGTCTCATTCAATTGCTCTGGGCATTCTCTATATGTAAACACCAAAAATGAACTCAAGATCGAATACTGATTTCTCAGTGAACTCAACAAATGAACTCATAATTGAATCACTTAACCTTTCTTCCTCAATGAGATGAACCCTTTCGACCAAGAGGTATAGGTACCTTTGATGAGCACTATTTATGCCATTTTTTCCCTGTATCCTATGATTGAATTGTGTGGTAAACATAAGCTTCATTGCATTTAATCAGAGCAAAAAGGCATCAATTCATTATATGGGGAACTTAAGGATGAAGTTTATAAACATGAATAAATCACATACGCATCCTAAACATGTGCTGAGAAAAAGATCGTGTTTTGAGATTTTGTGTGAAAGGCGCACAGCATGGCCGATACAATGCTATAGCATCAGGACAGCCTCCTCGAAGCGCAATACAACGCATCCCCTGAAGCTATAGCAGAGTAAGTGAAGTAATAATATGTGGCATTTGTTCTGATTTTTTGTCAAGGTTATTTAAGGAAACAAAGAGCAGATTGGTAAACAAGCTGAATTCAGCTATCACACCTCCGGCCTTTAATGTAGGACACTTTGAGATTAAGGGTGTCATGATTCAAATGTTGAATGTGGCCGAACAATTTGGAGGACTCTCGTCCGAAGATCCTCATTTACACCTCAAGTCCTTCATGGAGGTGTGTGACTCATTCATCATTCTAGGAGTCACACTCGATGCCTTCCGGATTAAACTGTTCCCATTCTCTTTGCAGGACAAGGCTTGAATGTGGCTTAACAACCTACCAGCAAATTCAATCACCTCCTGGAATGATTTGGGAAGTAAATTTCTACTCAAGTTCTTCCCATCGACCAAAATCGCCCAACTTAGAAGAGACATCACCAATTTCCAACAAAAGTCAGATGAATCCACATATGAAGCTTAGGACAGATTTAAAGACCTCCTTAGAAGGTTACCTCAGCACGGACTGTGTGAATGGGTTCAACTGGAAACATTCTACAGAGGTCTCGATGGATAAACACGATCAATTGTAGACGCTTCATCCGGAGGGTCTATTCTAAAGAAATCTTATGAAGAGGCTCATGAATTATTAGAACGCATGGCCATGAACAGCTACCAGTAGCAAGCAGACAGAACCACACCCACCAGAACGGTTGCTGGAATACATGAATTAGATGGTATGACCGCTCTCACAGCTCAAGTATCATCCCTAACCAACATGGTAAAAGGACTGACCCTTCCTTCAAGATATACATCACAAATGGCCTGTGTTTGCTGTGGAGGAGAACAACCATACTCTCAATGCTCTGCCAACCCTGAATCAGTCAACTATGTCAACAATTTTAATAGGGGTAGTACTACCAACAACCCGTACTCTAACAAATACAACCCCGGATGGAGGCAGCATCCCAACTTTTCATGGAATTCCTAAGGTCAACAAGCAACAGGACAATCGTTTGGCTCACCATACTCAAATAGACCATCAAACCCCCCAGGGTTTACTCAGCAAGCACGGCTGCAGGGCAGCAATTCAGACACACAACACTCCATGTTAACCCTTATGAAAGAGTACATAGCAAAGAATGACGTAGTCATTCAAAATCAGAAAGTAACCCTCCGAAACCAGAAAAACCAAGTTGGACAACTAGCAACTGCTCTCAACAATTAGCCCTCAGGGTCTCTGCCAAGTGACACCGAAATCCCTAGGATCCAAGGGAAGGAGGAAGTTAAATCAATAGAGCTCAAAAGTGGCAAGAGCTTAGAGCCCATGAGGGTGACATAAAAACCTGCTAATGATGCCCCGCCAAAAGCTGGACAATCAAAGAAAGGAACAGAGGATGCCGAACAACTCCTTGACGAAGAGCAGCAAAAGCCACCACAAACCAAGCAAGACATTGATGCTACGGCAGAACCTCCATTCGTCGCCTTAGAAAATCACTTGCAACGCTCACCGAATAATGCTACAGCATCATCATCTCACCAAAACCGTGACTCAATATCATCTCGGTTACTAAAGCAACCTCATCCTTTCCCTCAAAGACTACAAAAATAGAGCCAGGATAAGCAGTTTTAGAAATTCCTCGACGTGCTTCGGCAACTGCATATTAATATCCCTTTGGTAGAAGCATTAGAACAGATGTCTAGTTACGTAAAATTCATGAAAGATGTTTTGTCCAAGAAGCGAAGACTGGAAGAATTTGAGACGGTAGCATTAACCCAGGACTGCAGTGCCCTGCTAACTAATCGACTACCACCAAAATTAAAAGACCCTAGTAGATTCACAATTCCTTATGCAATCGGACCTCAGTACTCAGGTAAAGCTTTATGCGACCTCGGAGCCAGTATCAATTTAATGCCCATGTCTGTTTTCAAAAAATTAGCTGTTGGAGAAGCAAGACCCACAACGGTTACATTACAGTTAGTTGATCGCTCCATCGTCCTACTAGAAGGAAAAATTGAAGACGTCCGAGTAAAATTTGATAAATTCATCTTCCCGGTGGATTTCATTATCCTCGACTTCGAAGCAGATCGTGAAGTCCCAATTATTCTGGGAAGACCTTTCATGTCAACTAGAAGAACGTTGATCAACGTGGAAAAAGGGGAACTCACCATGCGGGTTAATGATGATCATGTGACATTCTCTATCCTAAAGACAGTTTAGTTCGTAGACTCAATTGAAAAACAACTACCTTTCGAGAAAAAAAAACGCAGGAATGAAGGCGCAAGCAATGGTCTTACATTGCCTCAACACTAGAATGCTATAGCAAAGTCAGGCATAAGACTCTAACATAAGCGCTATTGGGAGGCAGCCCAAGATCACAAGTTAATTCGCCAAATTTTCCAAAGATTAGTGGTACCAGGCAAAGGTCGTCAGGCCATAACAGAGTCTTAAAGTGATCAAAAGAAACTCAAGCAGACGGTGTAGTACTCCTTTTGGCTAATAGAACTTTGAAGCATTAAGACGGCTTTGATGTTAAGAGTGATTTTTCTTCTGTCATTCTCATCAAACTCTTCCTCTGTCTTGGGAATGGAAATTCCGCCTTCAGTTCTTGTAGGAACATAGTCTCCATTCTATATTAATTGCCAGAGACCATACTCGGTTGCTAACACAAACACTTTGAACTTTGCTTTTCAAAATGAATAGTGCTCGCCATTGAATCCAAGTGGTCGATTGATTGAGGCACCATCAGGTAATATTCCTTCCATGATCTATCTCAGGATGTTAAGCCCAACAGAGAAACCTACGCTCTGATACCAAATGAAGATGAAATATCACCTAGAGGGAGGGTGAATAGGTGATCTCAAAATCTTTTTCGCAAGATGTAACATCCCAACTTTTCAAAAGCAGTATAAATTTTTTTTCATCAGAGTAGAGCATCGGAACAAGAGTGTAACTTATATATATATTTAAAATGCCCACTGGCTAATTACAGAAGCGGTTCAACAATCGAGAGTTTCCAAAAGTAAAGGACAACATCAGGAAGTCTTCAGCCGGATTCCTGAACTTGCTGCTTCCCTCTCTCCTCGGTCCTCGGTCCTCCCAACCCCGACGCTATATAAGAGCCGAGATCCGCACCGATCTCGTGTAGTTAACCTCATGTATACATACACGCATATGGGTTACCAAACAACATATAAACCACACCCAACCAATGCTCATGTATCGCTCCCAAGATTACGTATGTATCGCTCCCAAAGATTATAAATGTATCGCTCCCAAGATTATAAATGTATCGCTCCCACTTTACAGATATATCGCTCCCAAAGATGCATACAGTTATCTTCTAACATAATATGCATTCCAACAACACCCCACATATATACACATCATACACACATCACACACATACCATATACAGCATACTATATCCATCAGATTAGTGTTACAGTACGCGAATGTACCTTCGTTGACGTTTATCCAGTATTTCGGCACGACGGTTGGTCAAAACGTAATCAGAGATATCCCAGAGCTTCCCTACAGATTTTCCCAGAGCTTCTCTCTCTACTTCCTCTCTCTAGATTTCGGCTCTTGCTTGAAGAATGGTGTGAAAAACCAAAGGGAGGGGGGTATTTATAGTTTTGGAGGAAGGGTTTCTGTAGTCTGATCAACTTTATGAGAATCGATTCGAACCGTCCGGAGAAAACTTCAAACAAGTTTCCCCTTCTTCCTTTCACACTTGGCCGACCCCCATGCACAAAAACCAAGGGGATTGGCCAATGGGAGGTGGCCATGTGTCACCTTCCAGAAGCCTTCCAGATGAATTTCCCCGATAGGTACCCGATTCGCGTAATTTCAGAAAAATCTCAAAAATCTGGAACCACAACTTCGAAGACAATTCATCCCTCATTAGAAATGTCTTTTCTAACTATCCTTTTAACTCTGTCTAGGCCTCCTAAAAATTCACTGATCAATATTATATCTTGACTTTAGAAATCCTATTCCTGGTTCTCTAGATAGGATCCGTTTCCTATTTATTTTTTACTATTCACTTTAATTAATTATATATTAAAATAATACAACTTGTTTAATACTTTAAATACTTTCTCCAATACTTTCGCAATACTTTCTCACAAAACCCACTCACACACTCAACCATGTCGGTCATTCCTTCAAAATATCATGATATTTGTTCACCAATACTTTCTAAATACTTTCCACATACTTTCCAATACTTTCTCACACCAATACTTTCGGAATACTTTTGGAATACTTTCAATACTTTCTGAAAATAATACTTTCTTTAATTTCCCATAGTATTTTCTTTTGAAAATAAGATAATTATAACTTAATATTTGAAACCTCATATTCACCTATTTTCAATAGGTATATTTTGATACGGATTTTTAGGGTATTACATTTCTCCCCCCGTTAAACAAAATTTCATCCTCGAAATTTGCACTCTACCCACTAAACTTCGTACTATCCTGTTTCCAGACTATACGCGTCGGATTTTTGCTTCGTCTACCAGTCGCTCCTCTTGATGATCGAGAATCCGCTTTGGTTTTGACCATAAAGATCTTGTCATTTCCGTGATTCCCACACACCACAGTCAATACCACATATATCAAAACGAGATACTTTAAATGTTTCCATGGTTCCCACACACCATGATAACACAAAATACCTCATACTCTATGACACAATCACGGTCAAATTGTACTAACGAAGAAACATAGATTACGTCTCGTAAGTAATCTACGTATCACACGATTTAGTCGAAATAACTAATACCTAGTTCATGCAAAGCATAGAGAAAATTTTCTTACTAAGAGAGATAGTACCTTGGACTCTCTCCGGAAGTTCTCTGTCCATTGTCTCGGTTAACGCGTACATTTGGCCTGGGTTCTGTGGCCTAAATCCCGCAGCTTTCTCAGGACAGTTCGGGGAAATGTGTCCTGGCTTCTGACATCTATAGCACACTCGTCTCTCCGCAGTTTTCTCAGGACAAATTGTAATAATGTGTCCTGGCTTCCGACATCCAAAGCAAACCCGTCTATTAATACATTCCCCAGGATGGTACCTTCCGCAATCAGGACACGGTCGGGATTCCGACATTCTTGGGTTGTTCTGCTGCCTGGCCCGGAATGGCCTCTTGCTTTCTCTCTGTCGTCATTCCAGGTGCCTCTCTCTTTCGTGAGGAGTTTCCACGGTTGCTTTCGCTACGATCGGCACGACTACCATTGTGATTCCGTGAGATACGTAACTCCTTCAGGTTGCGCTCGGTCATCCGGCAAGATTCTACCGCTTGAGCCATTTCAGGAAAACGCTGGGATACCAGCCTTGCTCGGATATCGTACTTCAGTCCGCAGATCAACCTATTTGCCTTCCAGCTTTGGTCGTCATTACTCCTCAGGTACGACGAATATCGCGACAGATTGGTGAACCGGGAAAAGTAATCGTCAAAGGTTTCCTCGGAGCCTTGTTGGATATGAAGGAACTCCTCCTCCTTGATCACCTGTACCGAGGGAGGAAAATACTGTTCATTGAACTTCTATGAACATCTCCCAAGTGATAGGGCAAACACGGGTCCGCAACGTTGTAGCAACGCTTTTCCACCATCTGTGCGCATCACCGTCGAGTTTGTAAATCGCCAGTTGAGCTTTTCTGTCTTCCGGGCATTCCATCACTTCAAATATCTTGTCTAAGCTCATCAGCCAATCCTCCGCCAATTCATTATTTCCATGAAAAGCAGGTGGCTTGAGCTTGCAAAACTGTGTGACCCAATGTTGTGTGGTCTGCACAGCTCTCCCTCGTCGTGGAGGTGAGTGGGACCTTTCTTATCCCTCAGATTCCTCATTGTGCTCGTCACTTTGCTCGTTTTCTTCTTCTTCATCATTATGCTCTTCCTCATTTTTACGTCTTTCTAGTTGTCTCTCAGCTTCTTGGTCTCGTCTATTCTGCCTTTCCAGCAGTGCATCTATTAGTGCCCTCTGTTCTTGCAGGGTTCTCCTCATCTCCTGCATCTCATTCTGCTCCAGTTGGTTTGGTACCGGATTTACCCGAGGTCGTCTACCTCATCCTCCACCACGGCCTCGCCCGGCCTCGCTCGCCTGGGAGCTCCGGCTTCTCTTAGATTCTCCATGACGCGTTCTTTTCCTCTATTAGGGAAAACGTTTAATTAGTATATCATAGACTTTATCGCATTAGTATCTACACTGCACATAGACTTATCGCACTTCGTATTCATACTACGAACAAGCACCTGAAGTATTTCCCTGCTCGGTGGTTTCGTTGCTTTGGTCTACTCAAAAATGGGTATGGAATTTCGTATCAGAAGTTCCTCTACATGAGTCAAATACTACATGTACTTTATCCTTGTTGGTCTCGGAGTTTCGTCCGGCGTGACCCAGCTCCACACATAGACTCTGGTTTAAAGTGGTGCATCCACAGAAAGTGGTACATCGATTCAGGATGGTACACCAGTTCAATCTGGTATACCAAAATAGGGTGGTACAATGACTCAGGGCTATATCAGTACTCATTTTCAAAATATGCTCTTTAAAAAGGCGTAGAGCCTAACTCCGTTACTCAAACCAAATGGCCAGGTAAGTGTCTATCATGGGGGCCTCACCGAGTTCACGGCGACTAATTGACTTACCCACATAGACTAGCCTTGCCTTCGGCACCAATGGTTTGTATATAACATCGTTAGATCTATGCCAGGACAACTGCTCTGATACCAACTTTATAACATCGGCCGTCGGATCAACTTTATGAGAATCGATCTGAACCGTCCAGGAGAAAACTTCTGAAACAAGTTTCCCCTTCTTCCTTTCACACTTGGCCGACCCCCATGCACAAAAACCAAGGGGATTGGCCAATGGGAGGTGGCCATGTGTCACCTTCTAGAAGCCTTCCAGATGAATTTCCCCGATCGGTACCCGATTCACGTAATTTCGGAAAAATCTCAAACATCTGGAACCACAACTTCGAAGACAATTCATCCCTCATTAGAAATGTCTTTTCTAACTATCCTTTTAACTCTGTCTAGGCCTCCTCCGCCTGACGGAAGTTTTACTAAAACGTGTCGGTTTCAAAACGAAATTCCGGAAGCTATCGCCTATGGACAAAAATGCACTGATTCCAAATATGTCCATGAACATTCTCAATTCTTTCTCAAATGTCACAACGTGACCTTTGAATTCCTAACTTTCAACTTGGCTATCTGGCTTTTTCTCAGAATTTCCCTATTTTGTCTTATTAGGAAAAAGCTCTATCGGCTTCGGAATTAACTTCTGGAAAAGGCCACTTCAAGATAAAAATCCACTGATCAATATTATATCTTAACTTTAGAAATCCTATTGCTGGTTCTCTAGATAGGATCCATTTCCTATTTATTTTTTACTATTCACTTTAATTAATTATATATTAAAATAATACAACTTGTTTAATACTTTCAAAATACTTTCTCCAATACTTTCGCAATACTTTCTCACAAAACCCACTCACACACTCAACCATGTCGGTCATTCCTTCAAAATATCATGATATTTGTTCACCAATACTTTCTAAATACTTTCCACATACTTTCCAATACTTTCTCACACCAATACTTTCGGAATACTTTTGGAATACTTTCAATACTTTCTGAAAATAATACTTTCTTTAATTGCCCATAGTATTTTCTTTTGAAAATAAGATAATTATAACTTAATATTTGAAACCTCATATTCACCTATTTTCAATAGGTATATTTTGATACGGATTTTTAGGGTATTACACTAGAACCACAAAGACAAAGATGAACAAAGACAAACAGGAAAAAGACACGAGGAAATTTATACTGGTTCGGTCTAATACTTTGACCAACGTCTAGTCCCCAAGCACACCTTGGAATTTACACTAACTCTTCAAATGAACACAATTACACACACTATATAGGATGATCCTTTCACTCTCGGACTCACTCCCCCTTACAAGTTGTAATTGTACACCCACACTTAAGGTTCCACAACCTTAAGATTTTACCAAACAATGATCAAAATAAGTGTTTAGAAACTCCTCACGAGTAGATAAAAGATAAACACTGAAGTACACAAGATATCCGAAGATATTAGTGAAACAGTAGTAGTTGTAATAAAATCGAATTGAATGCACAGCATTTCAGTAGGTAGGAGAATTCAATGCTTTGGCTATTTATAGATGTTGCAATAAATGACTGTTGCTGAAGCTTGAGAATTATCCATTGAGACTCTTGTATGTATTCGTTAGATAGATGAAGTCCGGATACCATTTTCGCTGTTTAAATAATCCAGGTTGAATTGCAGTTTCAACATTCTCTTCATTCCATTTGTTTTTTCCCGTTGAGACACAACATTTATTGTTCAGATGGAATGTGAGAGAAAACTTTACATTGATCAGAGTGTTGGTTACGGAGATTATCACCGCTTTTGGCAACTGCATTTAATGCTCCTCTGACACAATTTGCTTTATGTAAATCTGATGATAAAATGTTTTGAAACTCATTAGAAAATTGATTAAAGGAAATTCAGAAGTAGTAATGAGTAACATTAAGAAGTAATGGGTTTAACTACAGAGATATACAATTTTACGTAGACGGTGATTTGGAAAACCGAGGCTTTGCTCGTGCAACACTTCATGCTTGCTCGGACAAGATACTCTTGTATAGACTAAGAATTGGTTTTAGTCGCTAATGCTCGAGCAAGCTTTTTCTTCTGCTCGATCATGGAGCACGAGCATGACTCCTTTATGCTCGGGCAAGCTTCAGACAGAGACGAAGATACAAGCTCAAAGATACTGTTGCTCGGGCATGAAAGTCTTCATGCTTGGGCAACATATCGCTCATGCTCGAGCAAGCCATAAAACATGCTCGGGCACAGGTTAGGCAGAGAGGAAAAAAGAACGCTAGATGACGGTGCTCGAGCAAGCTTCTTCTGCTGCTCGAGCATGACATTTCCATGCTCGGGCACAGGTCAAACAGAGACCAAGATTGAGATGTTAACAGATGCTGCTCGAGCAAGACTTTTCCTCTGCTCGAGCATGGTGCTCGAGCATGACATTTTCATGCTCGGGCACAAGTCATCTAGAGGCGAAGATTAGGAATTTGAAAGATGCTGCTCGAGCATATATTTTTCTCTGCTCGACTATGGTGCTTGAGAAAGCCTTTGTCGCTGCTCGAGCAAGACTCTTTTGTCTTGAGAACCTGTTGCCATTTACGTTGTTGCTCGAGCAAGGAAGCTTGACTTCCATATCTTCGATTCTGTCCCGATGATGCTCGGGCATCACTAACATGATGCTCGAGCAAGGACCTCTGACTCACTTATGTACTCTAATAGATTATGTATGCTCGGGCATAAATTAACCTTTGCTCGAGCAAACCATAACTTAGATACAAAAATACTTAATTCAATAACTTGAGATTTGTGATCATCAAAACATTGAGAGCTAACAGAATAGTAGTGAACAACTTAACTAGAAAATCACTATAGATGTATAGGAGAAGTAAGTTAGGATTGTACGTATCGGACGTGAGAGCTTTGATAGATTAGAGTGGTGGGTTAACTGAATAGCTGTGTCAACGGTGTCTATGCTCTAGCATTGCGAGAATTGTGCACCATAGATGCTATAGCATTGTGTGAGGGGCAACTGGGGGATTGATGTGGTTAGGGAGGATTCTGAGCTCAACCTAATCTCTTACTGATATCCTTTCAACTACGACCATTTGTTTCTTTTCTTGCTTTTAGAATAGCTATAAAACCTCAAACCAAATTAGATTTATTTTCTTTTCAAACACAACTGAATTCGTGATTAGGCATCAACATTTGGTATCACAGTCTCTGTGGGACGATACTCTACTTACTCTTTATTACTTGTTTGACTGGTTCACTTGCCATCAAGGAAATCGACCAACAACCCTTCAATTTTATTATACACATCCAACAAGTTCCACTCCTTTACCACATGCTCAGCATGTCTAAAACACAACCCATTTTTTCAGAACCTATTGTTTTGTTCCTAGGATTTGATAGACAAGAGAAGAGAAGATAGAGATTTAAGGATCTTACGCAAAGCAAAGCACGCCATCACGGGTTTGAAACTTTCCGATGCGGACAAATCTAGTCCCCATAGATCCAGAGACGCCGATCACGTCAAACACGGACTAGACATGTAATAGATCAAACACGCCGAGCATGGACTAGAAAACGATGACCACGAACCATGTCGAGAATATACCAGAAAACATCAACCACCAACTAGGCTAGTTCGGCGATGAACTTGTTGCCGACACCGGTGCCAGAGAAAGACATGCCTGGCCGACTAAGATTTGATCCAATACCCACCACCGCCTCCACCTTTAGGGTTTTAGGGAATGGTTCAAGAGTGTGTAAGTATGAACAATTAACAAAGAGAGAGCACCCGAGTACTCCCGAGTACTGCTTTTTGGGATTTCAAAAGTGTTTAGGTGTCCCAATTTTGAATTAGGATGTTGAAATAACACTTTTGGCATCCCAATTTCAAAAAAGACGCCCAATATGTTAAAATTCTTGCTCATAATTAAAAAAAATGCCACCGCCTTTATTTTTTACTTTCCTGTTTGAAAAAAAGACATTTTACAGGGAAGTAAAATCCATTTTTTGTAATAGTGCCAGCCAAAATCTCCCACATAACCACCTCAAATCCAAGAACACTCTTCATAAAAGTTGTTCTAGTCATTGAGAGCTTCATTCCTACAGTTTCAATTTTCTTATCAGAGGAGTTTCGTGCCATCTAGTTAGACGTAGTGCCATCATATTTTCAAACTAATTGTAGAATCGCGATAAGGTAAGCCTAAGCTTCATTTTGAACCAATTCTCTTGAAGTTTTGATGAGTTTTATGAATATATTGGGACACCCTAATGTTTCGGCGAAATTGGATTTTTTAGGGTTTCATGATCCCATATGCTGGGAAGTCGTTTATAGTATAGAATATCATGGCTCTCATTTTAAAGACCTCCTTCTTGAAAGAGTCAAAAACATCGACACCTTCTTCCCACAACTCCTTCAAGTCTTCGATCAAGGGCTCAAGGTAAACATCTATGTCATTTTTGGGTTGTTTTGGTCTCGAAATCAACATAGACAGCATGATGTACTTTTGTTTCATGCATAACATAGGAGATAAGTTGTAAATAATCAAGAGTACAAACCATGAACTATGTATGCTGCTAAGGCTTCCATAGGGATTCATGCCATCCGTGCTAAGGGCAAGCCTGAGGTTCCTAGGTTCTACGCCGAAGTTCGAAATACTCTCATCTGCATGCTACCTCAGATTTTTTGCATCATTTTCATTCGCAAACAACCGCTTGAACCTTGGTATGATTGGAAGATACCACAACACTTTTGCAGGCCCCTTATCTGACTTGTACCATGGGGTTTCACATATCGGATAAGGGACACCGATGATGATCTTCAAAAAAGGAGAGGTAAAAATGAGGACAATGAAGCACAAAGCTTGAGAAGAACGCCAGAAACTCGGGGTTCTTGAACCCTAATGATTTGTCTGAAAACCGAGTCACCAAGTCTATTTAAAGGAAGACTATTAGGACCAGACAATTAACAAATATACGGTCCTAAAAGTCTCGCCAAACCATTAAAATAAACGAAGACTTTTAAGACCGGACTTCTAACAAATATACGGTCCAAAAAGTCTAGCCATATTCTTAAGAATTAGACGAAGACTTTTAGGACCGGATCTTTAACAAATATACGGTCCTAAAATTCTAGCCATAGTTTTTAGATACTTTTAGGACCGGAAATTTAACATATATACGGTCCTAAAAGTCTAACCAAATTTTTTAGAGACTTTTAGGACCGAATATTTAACATATATACGGTCCTAAAAGTCTAGCCATATTTTTTAGAATAGAAGAAGACTTTTAGAACTGGATATTTAACAAATATACGGTCCTAAAAGTCTCGCTGTATTTTTTAGAATTAGACTAAGACTTTCAAGACCGGACTTTTAACAAATATACGGTCCTAAAAGTCGCGAATACTTTTCAAAGTCTCTTACGGCTCATTTACAACATCCGCCTGTACCTCAAATTTCAAGCACTAAATAGCTTTATCCACCATCCCATTCATTCAGAAACCCAAAATGGACACACAAAAATTGTTCGAAAAAATTAACAATTTTATTATTGAATTACTTTGCGTTATATTTACAAATGAATGAATTGGTCGAAAAAATAAACAAATTTATAGAAGACTATTGTTGCTACAGCATATATTTACAAATGAATTAATTTAGGACATTAATTATTGTCCTGACTTTAAGACCTCATTATACAGATATTCACAAAACACATCGCGTATGTGCTCCACTTCATCACCAGAAAGTGGCTGAGGACAGGCAAACCTTTGTAACATCAAAGGTAGAAACATAAGTAACTTGCGTGCATATATATTTCTTATGTAAGATTAAGCCAGAGACTGAATTCAGCCATAACATTTACCTTTGCAGAGAATTTAGTCCTTCCTTCCGTCACAATATCATATATGTGTTTCATGATGTACGGGCCACATAAGTTGGACCCCTTTGGTTGCCGACGAGTCTAAAAATAACAAGAAATATATATAAGAGCATATATAGCTTACTAACCAAGTTCACAAGGCAGTTATGCCAGTGTCCAAATATGTACTAACCTTTGGTGTGAACCATTTAGGATCTTTGAGCTCATACCCATGCTTTTTTTTAACCTCAATTTGGAAGGTCCTCATACCACTATCATCAAAATCACAAATTTATCAATAATGTTCACTGAAAATTCACAGCAGAGATTTCAGACAAGACAATCAAAATGACATGCTTACATGTTGATGGTCTGCTTCAACGTAGGCCCTGGATCGCCGTGAGTGGAGCATAAGAAGATAACTATATGCACCTCCATGCACATGACGACCAACTGTCAGTGGTGGCTGAAAATTCACAGCAGTAAAGTACTCAGTGATATATATATGTAGCAGAATTAAGAGAATTGCAGACAAGAATTGTGATATGTACCCTTGGTGGTATGGAAACAAGTACACCTTTCTTCTCACTTCACTTAACCTCTTTGATATGTACTGCTGTCTCTCCTCCAAAGGTGTTGAACTTGCATAGATTGGGCACAAGAATCCAAAATCATCGATTCTGCCTTGTTGGACCAGTTGTTGATGCATGAACCTACAAGAATGACATCGATCAGGGAATTAGTATATATGTATGTGTGTCTAAACGATGCATTTAAATTATGTAACCAAGGAAGAAGATACTTACTTTAAAAACATTTGAACAATTGCACTAGTAACCTCCTCTCCAAGAAGCAGCAAGGACGTTACATCGACATTATCAATGTAAACCGGTTGAGGATGAGGGAGGCCTACTACTTCATTGACAGGCCACGATTTATCTTTAAAATATCCGTTGGCTACCATATCGGATATTTTTTCCTTGGCCGTCAAGTTAGCAGTAGGGGATGGAACTTGAGGAGGGGATGGAGCTTGAGGAGGGGTAGAGACATCTACAAGCTTCACTGGCCAAGAGATGAAGGTTCCCTTGACATCACTCACAAGCTTCAGCTGATCAGTTGGGAGAGGGACAGGTGCATCAATGATCACCTCTTCAACTGACACTCTGACTTCATCATCAGCCATTTGTTGGTGGTGTACAGTTGATCCCAAGTTGTGGACAGTCCTTTTAGCAACTAATTGTCTATGACTATCACAATCCTCCACATACAGGTGACAAGGTTGCTTTGACTGTCCAACAATACAGCTCCCTCTAGTGCTCTGCTGCATATGTGCAGGTGAAGGTGTCAAGGGAACACTGGTCTCTGGCCGGGAGCTCAGGAGACACTTCATTTTCTGATCCATCTCCTCCTTCATCTTGCTCATCTCAGCTTGAAACATTGCCCTCAATGTAGCTTCTATGGCCGCAAGCGTCTGATCCATCTCCTCTCGGTTAACCATACTTTGTTTGTGGCGTTTGGATTTACCAAAGTATTGCTTTAGGCCTATCCGTCCTCCAATCCCCCTTACACGCCCCGAGTGATCTGGTTTTCCGGTTGCAACGGTCAGAACATCAATCCTCCTGTCCGACGCAAAAGATCCCTCTGCTTCTTTCTTTTTAAGATCTTCCTGTAAGAAATAGATAACGAGAAGCTTAGTAATGAAACATGTTTAGTAACTAAAAAATAACAATATCGATACTTACAATTCTTTCAGCAACTAGACAAGTTTGTTCACTCGTGTAGGCGCCGCTTGGCTTTTGCCGAATATACAACCACAACTCCTCGCGATGTATTGGAGATGGTTAGTCAACTAACGCAGAAGGATTGGATTCAGCTTCATCTTCCAATCTCTTCCGCTTGGCTGCCATCAAATCTTTTTCGGCCTTTTCCTATCCGCCGCGAGAAGCCCTGTGTGGGCAATCATTCTTTTTCCCGATCTCCTGTGCTTGTTCCCTTCTTTTTTGTGAATCAGGATTGAAAACAACTATCAATTATGAATTCCAGCTTGTCACTAACAGAAATTAGAGAACTTCTGCTTGATATGAATGTCAAACATTAGTCAAATTCACTTCATCAAGTTTCAACATTTTATTTATGGAAGATGTAGTATTGTAGAAGAAATTGGGAGAAACAATGGAAAGGAAGTTGCAGAATTGCTGTCAACTCAATCAATTCATTCATTCATCATAACTGGTTCCTACACATATTAGACTAACTAACTAACTACTTGCACCGAAACCATTACACAGTTATCATACTAACTAACTAACAACAATGTCTAACCATTACGTAGTTTACATATCAAACTTGCATGGAACTAGGACATGCTCCTCTGATGCAGGACAAAGGCAGGAAATGTATACTTCTATTCACACACCAAACCATTTAACTAACAGGATTAGATTAACACAATAACATTCACATATCCGCACAGGTTAATAAGCAAACAAAAGGGCAAACAAAACTAAATATAAACTCACCAGATCTTCAGGAGTGGT
This sequence comes from Acacia pycnantha, assembly GCA_025563575.1. NCBI lineage: Eukaryota > Viridiplantae > Streptophyta > Magnoliopsida > Fabales > Fabaceae > Acacia > Acacia pycnantha. The sequence goes on from JAMWYP010000289.1 coordinate 101,322, forward strand.
CCGCAGCTGAACAAATTGTTGCCAAGTATGTTCATCAATAAATTTGTACTTGTCCCAGGGATTATGGTCAGGCCGAACCTCAGAAAAAATATACTTATTAGCTAGAAAGGTCTTAAACTTCCTCCACTGATCAGCACAATAAGACAATGTTGAGTTTTTCAACTTCTTAGAGTCAGGGACGGTGTAAGTAAGCCGGATAGTGTCCCAAATAGGATCCTTTACTGTGCTTTGGTCCACATTTCTCCACTCAGCTGTCAAGATGCTAACCTTGCTGCGTACTAGACAGCCGACAAAACTAATATATTTGCTTTTATTAGGACCGACAGGTTGCAAATTTTCATCAAACTGAATCTCGAGCTTTGTCCCAGAATTCCGACATAGGGATACATCCATAATTTGTGTGCCGCTTCTACCACGGCGTGCACGACGGTTAGGAGGCTCATTGTGAGATGAAGAGGGTTCGTTCTGACCCACATCAGTCAAACCAGTACCTGGCGTTCCAGGAACACGACTGGAATCGTTTTCACCGTTCATTTTCGAGACAGTAATAGATACCTCAAAAAATGAGGGAGTAACAGAGGCTAATGGTACGTGGGCAAGGAAGAGAGGTTTCGCAACGTGAATAGAGGTTGACAGTAATAGATACCTCAAAAAATGAGGGAGTAACAGAGGCTAATGGTACGTGGGCAAGGAAGAGAGGTTTCGCAACAGGAAGGGTTTCGCAACGTGAATAGAGGTTCTTCAGTGAGAGTGACAAAAGCTTCTGCGCGAAGAAACATATATTTGCAGCCTTAATTTTAAGACCAGACAAATTAGTATACGGTCTTAAAAGTTAACCTTTAAGGCCGGTCTTTCTATAACTCCGGTCTTAAAATTAATTAATTTTTTTATTTAAAATTTTAGTACTGGCCTAATTTTATGTCTGGTCCTAAAAGTCTAACTTTTAATACCGGTCTTTCTCTAACTCCGGTCTTAGAATTAATTAATTTTTTATTTAAACTTTAGTACCGGCCGTATTTTAAGTCCGGTCTTAAAAGTCTAACTTTTAAGACCGGCTATTATATATGTTCGATCTTAAAAATTTAATACCTTTATGTTTAAATTTTTCCGTATTATTTTGAAGTGTAGAAAATATAAGTTTGGATGTATGAGATCTCGTGATAAAGTAATTGATATTTCAATTTTTTTAATAACATTTTTAAGACCGGTTGTTTTTTTAACAGGTCTGGATAATATATTTAAGACCTATGAAAAAATGATCCGGTATAAGAAGTTCTTTATATTTACACAACTGCTACTAGTCATACCTTTAAGATCGGGGCGTCGATGGTCCGGTCTAAAGGTGGTCTTAAAGCCTTTTTTTTGTATAAGAAGATCTTTATATTTATAAAACTGCCACCGGGCATACCTTTAAGACCGGGGCGTTGATGATCCGGTCTAAATGAGGCGGTCTTAATAAAGCCCTTTTTGCAGTGTTAATGAAACTAAATAAACTATTTTAAAGTGTTTATATGTATTATTTTTCTCTAAACTAATTTATCAGATTTATAAAATTAGTCAAGTGAGTCTTATATTAAGGGCTGAAGGTGGTATAATTTAAAAACAAAGCAATTGTTTTAGAAAAATGCAGATGTGGCAAATTCAACCCATCAGTCATCACACAATTTTGGCACGTATCAAAGATCAAGATATTTTACAATACAGGTAATGTGATAGGCGGATTGGCCTTTCAATATTATCTGTGCAATTGGTGGCGCAGAAAGAGATAAGTGCTGTGTAGTGTATTCATTGTCCAACAAGCCTATTCGTGACTTAAAAATATTGCTCGCTCTCTTGTTTAGCTTTCAAAGTATCCTATTCATGACCTAATTTATTTCATTCATTGATAAATGGATAATATTTATACGACCGAACACGCCCATATTGGGGTTTCCACTTCTAGTACAATGCTATGTGAAAAGGCAAAAACAAATAAAAAACACAAAAACAGAAAAAGAACTTTCCGACTACAATTTAAAGTGAGCCATAGTGGAAAGGGAAACTCATTTCCTTGTAAAATATTTGAGAATATTATTGATGTTATTAATAGCATTTCTTTCAATTACTTTTTTTATTAGGTCAAGTATAGGCTTAGAGCACAGAGGATATGCTTTTCGCCTCTATGAACAAGTGTACATACTCCCTAATATTATAACTTGTATTCTCCTACTTATTAAAATGAGGCTGCTTACCACCTGAATGAAGAGCTTGCTGGTATTTCTTTCAATTACTTTATCTTAGGTACATAAAACATATTTCACGGCAAAAGATAATTTAAAACACGTTATCCACTTGCAATCCACGTTTGAGAACTTCTAATATCAGCTGGCACCGGCTCTAATTCTGGTTTTAGGTCATCATTGCGATTCATTTTAATTAATTTATTGTTCTTCTGGTAATATGACATAGGGATTATTATAATAGACAAGTGCTTCATGACTTGCACCACGTTAACAATACGAATCCCCTGAGTGCGTCCACAAGTTGATGTGTTTTTCAATTCTTTTATCCCACAACTTCAATTTGATCCACACATGACAATTTTTCTTTTTTTAAAGCAATGAAGTGGGTGCGCAAATCTTTGCAATATATTGTATAGTGCCCATAAGCTCATTGAATACTCGAGAGTTTTACAATACACCCTTAAGTCCTAAATATAATAGTTAGATAATTTACGGTATTAAGAAAATTAGTTAAACTGGTTGTATATAAAAAATGTGTGTCGATTTCCTAAAATACCATTTATAATCATGTATGCATTATAAATTTATAACCATCCCTTCATGGAAACCCCAATACCATATGCGCAATTAATTATAGGGATACTTTTGGAGAAAAAATTATAAATTTGTGAGGCGAAATGGATTGGGTCTCATATTTAGGACTAAAATAAACCCCTCTTGTCCATATTAAAGTACTATGATTTACCTTGATTATGCGTTCATTTAAAATATTTCTTACCTAACTTCACTCCAAAATTGGCAAGAGTGATGGCTGATGTACGGATGCGATTCTTTCAGTTTCAAGTAAATAGAGGGGGAATCATAAAGCTATCCGCGTCCAACAGTGCTAGATTTTCAGAAAAGAAATCACTCCAGATTAAAGCGAACCCCCACTAACAGAATTTGAAATAATTAATTTCCTCAATCCTGGAGCTGACATGATAGAAGAGAGAACACCATCTCTATAAATATACGTATATTTGATAGCAATCACGGCAATGACCAATATCATCCCAAGGTGCTCGTAGGTCAATAGAGTTCAAATCTTAGTCATTATCTACATATTTCACCCCACTTTTTCTATCTGAGCTACTTCTATGTAAAAATTAGTAGAGGTAGTTCACATTGTGGGTTTACTTTTGGAATTTACATGCTTTTATGAAGATGGGTAATGAAGTTGAATGGAGAATAAAGGCCGCCGGAGATGGATCATCGGAGATTTTGGTGCCAGAGAGATTTGGAGTTGAGAGGATTCAACACTGGATATTAGGGTTGGGTTTAAAGCTGTTGAAATTTCCGAAGAAAGCATGGGAGTTAGGAGTAAATGATCCCAGAAAGTTTATTCATGCCATCAAGGTAGCCATAGCTCTTACTTTAGTCTCCCTCTTCTACTACGTCAAGCCTTTGTATGAAGGAGTTGGAGGAAATGCTATGTGGGCAGTCATGACTGCGGTTGTTGTGTTTCAGTACACAGCAGGTAAGGTACCTCCTCCCACGTATATTTTACTCAAAATTACAATAATTTTCTGCAAATGTGAGAAAATCATCTAAACTCATCTATGATAATCCGATAATGTGTGTGTGTGTGTGTAATTATTAATTAAGCTACTAATTGGATAATTAATTAATGCAGGTGAGACTATTAGCAGAACTGTAAATCGGATATGTGCGACATCCATTGCTGGGCTTCTTGCCGTTGGTGTTCAGTGGGTAGCTAGTAGAGCAGGAGATCATGTCGAGCCAATCATTGTAGGCGTGTCACTCTTTCTGTTAGGTATATTAAAAGCTATTTCGGCCAAACCATCTACTGGTTTTTGTCGGGCAAGGACCTCTAATGCTCCACTCTCTATAATACTCCAATCTCTAAAATATTTGTTACTTTTTTTCTACTGATATTTGATTCAAAATAAAATATGTGACATTTTGATATCTCAAGGGAATGAGATTGTACAATTTTGAATTTTTGAAAGAAAAATACTCTAAAATTTTGAAGAGTTGATATATTTTTTGAAAAATCGTAAAAAAATTAGAAACTATATTATTTCATACGGGTAAGATATTAAAATATTACTTATTTTAGGTAGAATCTTATGATGACTAGAAAATTGAAAAAAAACAAAAAAGACACTTAGAAGGATGGAAAATTTTAAAGGGCATTAGAGCATAGAGCATTAGAAGCCTCTTGCCTGGTTTTTTTTCTTGGTTCCCTATATAAGTAATGAATATCAATTATCAAAATATACAATTCAAATTTTTATTCACAAACTAAAAGTGTGATGAAATTATTTATTGTTTAATATTTAATCTTAATGTTAATGTTTAAATATTTATAACATAGTCTCTTGTATCAAAGTAACTGAAACTATTTGGGTAGACTCATCTCGAGCTTTCATATATCTTTGATTAATCTTCTAATAAAAAAAATTTGGAACAGAGCCAATATCTTGTTAACCTATTTATTGTTATTTCTGTGTTCATCAGCTTCTGCTGCAACGTTCTCTAGATTCATCCCAATTATTAAGGCTCGATTTGATTATGGTGCTGTGATATTTATCCTCACTTATAGCTTGATTTCAATCTCGGGTTATCGGGCCGACGAATTATTGGATATGGGACTTCAAAGGATATTTACCATTGTAATTGGCGCATCTCTTTGCATAATCACGAGCATCATCATTTGCCCCGTTTGGGCGGGTCAGGAGCTCCATTTTTCTATCATTGAAAAAATGGACAAACTAGCAAATTCTTTAGATGGTAGTCTCCCTTCAAATAAATTACTGTAATTCTTAATTACTACACTTGCTTGGAGCGTAGCTAAGTGTATATATATGTGTATATATGTTTTAATATTTCAGGTTGTGTGGCTCAGTACTTCATTGATCAAACCTCTAATGTTAGTGACGAAGAATATGATAAAAAATTGCTTGGTTACAAGTGCGTGCTGAGTTCTAAGGGAGCAGAAGATTCTATGGTAGGTATACAAATTCGATAATGGATTACTTTAAATTATTGAATGCGTTAAGCTTTACCCAATACTTTGAAGTAGCCCCCGGGGCTATCCAACACCTTAAAGTATTTTGTGGTTCATCCAGTATTTTTTTTCAGTGCGTCTAGTTTCCTATTTAAAGTATTTTGTTTTTGAATTTTTCCCTTCTAAAATTTCGGAGTTAATTTTTTCATCACTCTTTTTTCATATTTTCAAAACTAATCTTTCACATTTTGAGTACTCATCTTTAACATTTAATAATCATATTTTAAATTTTCCCATTTTAATTATTTTCTAGATTTATCTTCCATATTTTCAACCCTGATATTTAATTATTTTCAGTACTGAAAATATGGAAGAATCAAAATATACTTTATGATGGAGAAAATACTCTAAGGTGCTAATTGAATCTTAACCCTATTTGGATTTGGATTTTACAATTTTACCATATTTTTATTGGACAGGCTAATTTTGCAAGATGGGAACCAGCCCACGGCAGGTTCAGATTTCGTCATCCATGGAAGCAATATCTTAAAGTAGGGGCATCAATGCGAAGTTGCGCATCTTGCATAGATGCTCTTCTTGGCTGCGTGAATTTAGAAAACAAGGTTATTTATTAAATTGATAAACTAGTTGAAATTGAGTATTACAGTCTGTAAGATTTTTTTTATGCATGATTCAAGACTAGAAATGTTATCACTGGTTAATTTTTTTAACAAAATAAATATATAATTAAAAATATATAGTATTCTTAATTTTTTTAAAATTAATAATACTAACTCCGGTCCTAATTATAGGAACACTTTTGTAGTGCAATTTGTACTACAAAAGTGTTCCTATTAGGAGCCATACAATTTATCGCAAGCTAGTCACTCAAACAGTTATCTATCATAACTCTATATGTGCAATATTTTTTTAACATATTTTTTGTACTCACCTTTCAGAATATATATATATATATATTTGTGTGTGTGCGCGCGCGTGTAATGCTTCGGTCCTTTTTCTAAAAACATTTCGAGAAGTTTATCTTAATCCTTTTTACCAAATTAAACCTTTATCAAAATGTCTACTGTATTTAATCATTTTTCACAAAGGTTCCCTTAATTAATTAGATGGAAAGATACTTTTGAGAGAAATGTGGTTCTAAGGATACTTTGGAAAAAAATGTAATATGGAAGGTGGACAAATATGTTAGCACTTCCTAAATTAACTACACTCCCTAATTCTTTTAAAATATTACATCAGTTCTTAATATAAAAGCTACTTAACTGATTTGGATAGAATAAGAAAATTAGTTAAATTAGTTATTTGCAACAGATATGAATTGATTCCCCGAAGTACCCTTTTTAATTATGACTACCTTTAGATGGAAACCACCTTAATATGTGTAATTAATAGGGATACCTTGGAAAAATAATTATAAGTTTAGAAGACAATACAAAAGTGGATTGGTATCTTATATTTATAACCAAATCCAGTCCAAATGGCTTTCATATTAAGGACGGGAGGTAGTAGTTAACATATATTTAAACATCTTTTCTCATTATTCATGCATGGTTTAATAAGTTCTTGAAAGGTGAGAATCTTTTTTTTAAAATCTCATTAGCTCTATACATATTGGAATATAATGAATATATTGGCTTTGGAACAGGACCCTAGTGATATGAAGAAGCAAATCAGTGATGTGTCCTTGAGACTGAGCGCCAACTGTGCGAGTGTTATAAGGGATATAGCGAAGACAAATCGAAATATGACAAAATCATCATGTGTTGATATTTTAGTTGAGGAGATGAATAATACGGCACAAGAGCTTCAGGAAATATTAAAATCTAATAGTCCAATAAATAATGCGGTCAATAACCCTACAAAAGCACATGGCTCTCCACAACTTGTTCTCATGGAAACGTTTCAACTGCTGACCCTAGCTTCTTTGACTTTAGAAATCTCAGCACGTGTGGAAGACATCGTCAAAGATGTACAACAACTAGCAGAGTTGGCTCATTTCTTGCCTGCAACATATGTCAAACCCCTCAATCAATGCCAAGATCTTGAAGACCCATGCTCCCAAAATTGAAAAAGAAACCATATATAGAAAAATATGTATTCTTTGAAAAATCTAAAAGTGATGTCTCACATTACTGTGTTTGTGGGTGCTCACAACGGTTTTATACTACATCAGAAAGAGATGAGAGAAGAAAAAGAAAAGACTGTATTTTATCATGAAATAAAACTTCAGATAAAGTTTGTAGGAGCTGATATATGAGCCCACTATTCAGAAAGACTCCTCACAGACTTCTATATTTTATATCAATACCATTGATATTAATGTAAGTTAACACTAATACATTTATATATATTATAGTGTTGGCACAATACAGCTACTTCATAATAGGACAATCTATATTTTATCTATCATGAAAAGTTGAAGCAATAGCGGTTTTTTAAAACAGATTCCCTTATGGGTTCGGTTTATTTTAACTTATTCAACTACTCATACGTACACTGTTTGTTGATCCTGAGGATTTGTTATGATGGCCTTGGCTTCTCTAAGTTTTTTAAACACCGTTTGTGGCTTTGTCATTAAAAGTTTGTACTCTTTCATGTTCCATCGTAAATGTTGCAATATGTGATCCTTCATATTCATTTATTAAAAAGCCATAAAAGAGCCCATATTTAGGTTTGTGTCATTTCATGTTCCATTGTAAAAACTAATGTTTGTGATCTTTCACATTCTTTTAAAGTGTTGTTGGTTTGTAAACTTATAAATAATGGTGGTGTGATTTTTATTTGAGCTCAAATGAAAGCAAACTTCCCATTCATCATTAACTTTAGCTCTAAATTAATCCAATATGACGATCGTTCAACAGGTCCTTAACAGCCACATCAATGAGCACAAGGAAGTTTGATCCCGATAAGTTTTTCTCTTGTAAGAAAACCCACTACTACAAAATCGCGCATAGTTGACACTCCATACTTAGCAGTTTTAATAAAATCAAGAAATATAAAGAGGCAAAGTTACAGGAATGAAAAACATAATGATTATTTTACACAACCGTCAAGTATATGAGCAAATATTTGATGGTTTTATAAGATAATCGTGATATATTAGTTTGATTTTTTTATTTTTTAAAAATGGTATCATTTATTTGACGGTTATACGTGAACAACCGTAAAATATAGTTCACATATATTTGACGGTTGTTTATAAATAACCATAAATTACTACATATACTTCAAGGTTGTTTAATAATAACCGTTAAGTATAGTCTTTTAAAAACCCTCCAAGACACATTTTCATTTGACATTTGAAACTTATAAGTGTTGGAAATTATGCCCTAGGGGGAAATCATTGTACTTTGACGTTATTATTAATTAAAGTATTTCTCCGTTTAGTTATCATATCATTTGCATGTTTATAGTGATAACTGTGTCCTTGGATCTATCTTATAGATTATCCTAAATGTCCCTGGTCGGTCATCTACGTGGGAGCGAAGATGAAATAAGACCAATATGACTTTGATGAGTATGGAGATACGAGTCAAAGTCATGGGTGAAGGTGGCCGGAATATCACCTAGAGGGGGGTGAATAGGTGATTACAAAATTCTTTCGCTGATAGCTCAATAACATAGTCACGCACACAACAGATCTAAATCAAGGCTAAGTAAAGATAGGGAAGAGAAGATTGACACAGAGAATTTATACTGGTTCGGCCCAACTCTTGACCTACGTCCAGTCCCCAGAAACACTCCGGGATTTCACTAACTTACCCAGAAACACTCTGGGATTTCACTCTTGCCCAGAACCACTCCGGGACTTTTACAACCTCAATTACACACTCTATACTCGGATGATCCTTTCCCTAGGACTCACTCCCCCTTACAAGTTGTAATTGAATAACCCATACACTTAAGGTTCCACAACCTTAAGATTTACAGACATAGGATAACAAAAACTCCTCACTGAGTAGATATGTGATGAACACTGAAGTACAGAGTATTGCAAAAGTATCTAATGAAAGTATTACGAAAGTATCACATGAGAGTATTGCAAAGTATCATACGAAAGTATAGCGGAACTAAACTTTCGAATGTATCTTTCTGTTTGTGCGTTCGCTCTGTTGTGTGTATTGAGAGCAGGTGGTACTTCATCTATTTATAATGCTTTGAAGATGACCATTGCAGATGCTGCCATTTTGAATTCCATTAATGCCCATAATCTGATCGGATCTCATTTGATGATATTGCCGTTGGAGCGTCTTGATCGTCCAGGATACTTGCCCGTGATGTAGTGTTTTCTGAAAATAGCTTTAATGAATCATGATTCGTGGTTGACTGTCCGTTTGAAAGAGATCACCCACGATTTCAGTGTCTTGTTCGTTTCCATTTCAGAATCAATTATCAGATATGTGTGACCCATGGAGATTTCGAAATGATCCTGTACTGTAATTCAAATATTTGAAAAGCTATGAGAGTAAGCAAATCATTAAAGATCTTCATTAATAATATTGAATGCCAGAATCACGATCTGAAGCCTCGATATAGCAGAAGCATGTTTACCGAACATACTCGAGTATTAAACTCTAATACTCGAGTATGGTTGGATACATCAGAAGCTTTGAACTTTGATTATACTTGAGTATTAAATACTTATACTCGGGTATCTATGCTGTTCAGTTATATCGGAAGTCTTGATTCGAACTCTATTGCTTCTAGTATTTCGAGTGTCCATTTTCGAATATCATAACTTCCTTGTATGAACTCCGTTTAGGTTGGTTCAAGTCTTGATGGAAATCCCTTTGAGTCTTCTTTCAAATGGCACCGATTTCAGCTTCATCGGATTTCTAGTTTGTGAGATATACCCAAAACATTGAGGCTTGGTCATTAGTGTGACGGTGGTGTCACTCTCATCTTCAACAATTCATATCTCTCTTATCTCACCTCCTTTGGACTTGAATCTTGTGCTACTAGGACCGTTTGGAAGTCTAGTTTCCAACCAAATTGGTTTCACCTCAATCCGACTTCTGGTTTAAGAGATATCGTTGATTTACCAGAGGTCGCCAGCTGAAACGGGAAACAAAGGTGCTGAAGAGGCACGATTGGCTCGAGTCAAATGATTCTGGCTCGAGTTTTGAGGCAAACTCGAAGTTAAAATTGCTGGCTCGAGTCTGAGCTTCCTCTGGCTTGAGTTTTGACTTTATGGACCTTGATTTTGCTTGTTTTAACTCCGATTTGAGCCATTCCAACTTCCATATCATCGTGGAGGCTTCTAGAGTCAATCTAAGAACTTGTATGATGATTTTCTTATTCCATTGAGCAAGTTCTTTTCATCTTCCAACTCCCATCTTGATCATTCTTCATCATTTGAACTTCACTTCTTCTTTTTCTTTGATTCAATTCCTTTCTTCTTGAGCTCCCATCTTGATCATTCTAACTCTTTCCTTCTTCTCTTCTCCTGATCATTCTACATAATTTAACTTCATATCTACATTTAAATATAAGAATCAGTCAAAGTATAAGATAAATGTAGTATGCAACCTTTTTGCTCTTAAGAATGACATCTATATAAGACATCATCAAAACTAATCATATCCAACAATAGGCACTTGTAAGAGTACAAGGTGTTGGACCGACCCACTATGAGAAAGTTGCATGGATTTAGTCATAAGCTTATCTCATGTATAACTGCGTCACAATGCCCTTTGACCTGAGATCATCATGGATTCCTACATGATGAGTCGCTGCTCTTTGACCTAGTCAAAAGTCACCTTTGACTAGGTGATGATAAAGGCTCTGATCGGGCAGAGGAATGTGAATAGTCAAAATGGAATTTGTCCCTCACATTTGTAGAGAGATAATATTTGGCCCCTCGATGAGTGAGTCTGAGAAATGTATGGTCATACTACAATGGAAAGGAGTTTCCATTTCAGTTATTAGATTACTCAGCAATTGAGAAAGTAATGGTCAAGAATAGGAAGTTGACATTATCCATGCCTCATCCTTAACCAAATTATCGCGTGACAAAAGGGACGTGACATGGTTGTATGATAGGTTGTATCGTATCATCGATCCCCATATGAATTGGGTAGTTCAATGTCTTGCTAGAGGCCACTTGCGGCTTGTGGGCTGGTACAATATTGGCCCACTGCCAATCTCATGTTGGCCTGCAGGGTCACACACAAAAATAGCCTAACAGGAGCAATAGTGTCCAGATTCATTGAATCTTAGATATGTCTAAGATCTAATGAATACAACATTTAATCTAGGATATATATATATATAATTTCGAAATTAAATAATAATATTATTATATCGTATTTGTTTTGTATTTAATTTATTTGATAAATTAAATATTTAAAACAAATAGAGATATTGTATCTCAGATTTAATTTTTGAATAAAGATATCATATATTTGATTTAATTTGAATTGAGATATAGTATCTCAGATTTAATTAAATAGATAGATATCATATCTCAAATTTAATATGATGATAAATTAAATTAGTCCAAACTTGTTTTCCAAGATTGATTTAGATTAATCTTGAATATTTTAATACGGCACATTAGGGTTTTAGAAACTCTATAAAAGGATGATGATCTAGTCGTATTAAGGTAAGAAAACGAATTAGAGAGACAAGCCGCAAAAGAAATCCTAGAGAGAAAAACGTGAGACACAAAGTAAGAAGGTGCTAGCATGCTGCCGTATGTGTTGGAAAGTTGTTCGGTGTGGATACCGGTAAAGGGAGTGGATTCTTAGAGTCGGCTCCTAGAGACAGAACGAGCAAGAAGGTGTTAGCCCACGTGTTTGCGAAGGACGCGGATCAATTCGTATAGGTACGGTTTTTCTAACAAACCTTGATTTAAACGCCGTTGATAGATCCTCTTTGGGATTCGTAAAGTTTTTTTTTATTCCGCTGCGTGTACGGATCCCAACAATAAGTTGCAAAGAACTCACCCCCAGCACCTCCAACGACTCGATTCTGGCTTTTCCACAACCATTTCACTTTCCTCCATCACTACCACTACTACGAATAATGGATTTAACATCCATTTTTTTAGCCTTTTAACGTCCAAAAATCGGGAGACATCTATCTAGGGGGCGTAATAAACTTCGTGATACGGCGTCCTAAATAAGTTAAGACACCATAAGGTTTAATTTAAAAAAAAAAACAAAAACAAAAATAGCATCTTAGGCGTCTTACACTATCATCAGAACCCAAGAACTAGTAACCACATTTTCGTTTCATCACACTTTAATACACCAATTACAAATCCAAATCTAGAACTCAATTCCAATAATCAACATAAATATCAAAATTGGAAAAATAAAATGAAATCCAAGATAATCGAATCTGGAATATTACAAATCCAGAACTCAAATTCAATAATCAACATAAAAATCAAATCGAAAAAATCAAACTAAATCCGAGATAATTGAATCTAGAATATACAAATCTAAGCAAGATGGATTCGAATCAAAGATCTACAAACACAAAAATCACAAGCAAAAAATCAAAACAAAAATTCAGAGATCTACAAACACTCATAGACCGTCGAACTGAACACACATACCTGGCGGTGTGGTTCATCCATCACCGTCGGTGAGGGAGATTCGAGATCAGAGCGCAAACAATGCAGATCTACGGTGACGTGGTAGAGGTGTGGTTCGTCCATCGCCGTCGGTGAGGGAGATCGGAGATCTGAGCGAAGACGGTGCAGATTTGTGGTGATGTGGAGGGGAGCAGATTGGCAGCCACGGGGAGGGGAGTAGATTTGTACGGCGATGCGGAGAGGCATGAACCGAAGGCATGAACTGAAGGCAAGATCTGAGGCAGAGAAGAGGGTCGAGAGGTAAGAGAGGGAAGAAGAGAGAGGAGAACTGATGATGAAATGAGAATGAGAGTCACGGGAACCGAAGGCACGAACTAAAAAATGACTGCTTTTGACGTCTAAGTTTTAAAATTAGATGCCAAAAGTGATGCTTTTGGCGTCTAAATATAAACTTAGATGCCAAAAGCATCACTTTTGGCGTTTAATTTTTAAACTTAGACGCCAAAAGTCAAATTTTCTCACATATAATTACAAAAATGTCACCGCCTTTATTTTTTACTTCCTTTTTATAAAAAAGAACACCTTTTAGGGAATTAAAAACCCCTTTTTGTAGTAGTGTACCTTGGTGCATTTACTCTTGTCTCCACCGCTAGTCTACTCTATAGCTCTACTTCATCATTTGTGCGTTCGTGCTTTTGTGGGTTTCGTGAGTTTTGGAGTTATTATGGGTTTGTGGGTGCTCCTATTAGTGGTGTATGGATTGATTTCTTCTTTTGGGGTTCGTGGGTTTGGTTTTTGAGCTTGTCTCTTCTTCATAAAGGTGATTTCAATTTATTTTATCCTACTAGTGGTTTTTGTGCTCATTTTTTCGATATTGATTTAAGTAAAGAGTATGTAAAGATTGTTTTTTGAGTGATTTTTCATGTGCATAGGTTTTTGCCACTAGTTTTAAGTGTTTGATGTTATTAAAGTTAGGGTTAAGGGGAAAAAATACACATGAGTTTTTTCTCAAGGAGCGTCCAACACCAAATGCTTTTTTTGGGTGCAAAAATACACATGAGCTTGTAAATGTTAGGATTTGAACAGGCCAGCGGAAGAAATTTATCAAAATAAATTTTGAATCCCAATGGAGGATCTATCAATGGCGTATAAATTAGAGTATTCAAATTGTACCTTTCTTCCGAATGATCACTAGGAGCCAACTCAACGAACCAGCTCCCTCTACCGGTATCCACACGAACAGGACCCTAACACAGGCAGCAAGCTAGCACCTCTAACGTCCTTCTCTGTATCCTCTAGGGTTTTCTCTTTTTTCCGGCCAATCTAATACGACTTGCTCATTCCCTAATGGGCAGTATTAAATATTCAAAATTAGTCTTAATTAATTTTGAAATTTGAATTGTATTAAAATAATATTAATTAAATGTTTCCAACAGATCTAATCTAATCTATTTATTTAATCTGAATTAAAAGCCAGCTGAATTTATCTTCATACATTAAATGTAAGATATGATATCTCTATTAATTTTAGTTATTTAATTTATCAAATAAATTAAATACAAAACAAATACTACATAATAACATTATATATATAAATATTATTATTATTATTTTCAAATTTACATTATATATATATATATATATATATATATATATATATATATATATATATATATATATATGTATGTATGTATGTATGTATGTATGTATGTGTTCTGGTGTAGAACTCAGATGTCCGGCCTATTGAAGGTCCGGTGGTTTGATATAGGATCTGTGTGCCCTTCCTGTATGCTTATGGGTCAAGCGTTCAGGAGAGGGAATGATCACGGTACACAACCTAGACTAGGTCAGCGCAGTTGCCCCAGCTCGGTTGCTCGGGTCTGCGTGCAGCCGAGAGTTTAGATGTTCGCTTGGCTGAAGAACGCAAGTTCGAGTCTTTGTTGAAGTCGAGTCTTTGTTGATCGCGAAGTAACATGATGTCCTTGCCCCCAGTAGGGTTGTCCAGTCTCACGGTCAGCCGGGGTGGACATGTTCTTGGATCCTCTAGTTGTATCGGAGCTGCCCCGTCTTACTTTGATAAGGTGTCTATCGAGTTTCAAGCAACCTCGGAACTACAAGTCTTACGGTTGAATTGCCCCAGACACGTGGTCGGGTTATGTTTGTTTAAATTTTGTTGTTCTTGACCTTCGGGCTCGCTTCTTGCACGGTCGAAGACTCCCAATGCGGGTCCTTTCTCGAGAGGTGATTAGCCTAACTGAGTGAGCCGGGATAATTATTTGTGACTCCTGCTCCTTGTGCCCGGATCTGGGCTGTCGATTCCTCTTCTACGTTATCATTTGCCTCTCGCCGGTGGCGTCCTCGGCTTGTCGTGAAGCGAATTGAGGGTGCGCCTATACGGGCTTTGGCGTAATTAATGCACGACAGAGACGCGCATTAAATGAAAAGGTCACGTCATCCTTTCGACGGATGGAAAAGGCGCTTTTGCCCCGTCGATTGGGTTTCGAAAGGTTTATACCCGCCAAGTCTCCTTCCTTGTCATTTTATCAAAGTTGTTTTGAAGAACTTCTCTCCCGACGATTCTCGCTTTCGGAGGATAACTGTTTCGTGAACCATCTTCGTTCCACAACTTCCATTGATCATCTCCATATTTTAGGTAGGTATTCTTGTTTCCTTGCCTCTTTCTTTTGTTCTGCTCTGATCTGCCGTTTCCCTTAATAGAGTGGCTCCTATTTAGTTGAAATTCAGGTAAATTCCCTTGTTGAGTGGGTTTTCGCGTAGTCCTGTTTTCGGTTCCTTCATTTGTGCAAAACTCCCCTGTTTTTCGAGTGAGCCGTTTCCTTTTCGTTAATACCTTTAGTAGAGTGGCTCCCAATGTCAAAGGACATAAAGAATATGACCCCCGAAGAACTGGCGGAACTACGCCACACCGTCAAGGGAAAAGCCGTTGGTGGCTTTGGGGCGATGAATCTTCCCGTCCAACGCTGCAATCCGTTGCTTTAACCGATCACCGTGGAGGCAAGGGAAAACTTCGGTGGTGGGCCGCGAAAATCCGAGACGATGCATCGTCGGTTAGGGAAGTCCGAATGTTTCCTTCCGCTTCTTCCTAATCCAAGGAGTTTAACCCGAGTTTCGACGTGTCCACTTCTCCGAGCCTTCCGAATAGCCAGTCTAACAAAGTGGCCAGCTCGGGTCCTAGGGCCGAGGTTGATTCCTACATCGGGCCTTGCTACATTGCTTGTGTGAGTGCTCCCGACTTATTTCTTGTGGGGATTCCTCCACGGCCAGACTTAATTTTGGGCTCTTGCCGACACAATTTGGTCCGGCTCCTCAAGCAATATCGCCGAGTCCTGTTGACTTGGATTTAAATCTTACCACAACTGTAGAGTCCCGCCTTCAATTATTGACATCAGGTATGCTAGGAAGATTCTGATCTTGCTTATATTTTTATTTGTGTTAGGTATAATGGCGTCGTCTTCTTCTTCCCACGCGGCTGAGTCAGAATCTGGAAATGCCAACCGCGCTAGCCCCCCACAAGACTTAATTGACCAATTCCCTTGGGTTACCCGAGAAGTGTTATCCTATCGGTCGAAGCTGACCATGGAAGACTTGGAAGGTCTTCCAGTTCGAGATACTAACACCTACTCGCTTTGTCTCCCTGAAGAGGAAGAGCCTTTGAGTGGTTTGCCTGAGCCTTGGACTGCCTTGCACCACTTCTATGTTCTTCTACTTCTTCAGCCCCCACCTCTCGCTGCGGGAAGGAACCGCCGGAGCTCAAGGGCTGGACCTCCATTCGGGAATAGCCAATCGGCGCTTGTTTACCCAGTCTCGAGACTCTTTCAAACGCTTCAAGGGCAACTTTTTCAAAGTCGCCGCTAAAAGCTGGTACAACTCCTTGGTTCCTCAAAGGGCCGGACTCTGCAAAAGTCATTGGGAGTTTAACTTGTATTGGTGTCAAGATCACCACAATGTGTCCCCTAGCGCCTATAAGGTGGAGCGGTCCAATCTGCTTTGGCTTGAAAGGAAGGCCATTGATGCCATAATAGACCACGTTCGAGCGAACAGTCATGTGAGGGCCGGCTCCTTAGTAGCCCAATATCGGGCCGAGGCACAGCGTCAAGATGAGATGGCGTCAGGGCCGAGTATGGCATTTCTGTTATTTAACATCGGCGTTGTTCCGCGTCTTAGTATTGTATTGATCGTCTTTGCCTTCCTAGTAGCTAACATGGTGTATGTGTTTCGTACAGGTCTTAAGATGAAAGAGCCGCAATATCTTCTGGGATCCCGAGCCTGCCGCCAAGGGGAGAAAGAGGTCGGCCAAGGAGGCGGGCAAGTCGAAGGTCGGAGAGTCTTCGAGCGGCCGAGCCAAAGAAGCCTAAGGTCGGGAGTCGTCCAAGCCCCGAACCGAAGTCAGCCCTGTCTCTCTATCCGAGCCTCCCTGTCCCGAAATCGCCGCTTCCTAAGTCGGCCGACGTCGAGCCCCTCTCCATGCACGATACCCCGGTTCCCCTCGTCCTTCCCCGTCATTCCCGTTCACATTTGTGGAGTAAGGGTATTCCGAAGAACTCGGCGTCGCCTCCTCGCCTCCAGCCCGTTATCAAGAGCCAGTAGCCTTGCGGGAAGTAGACGTACGAGAGGTCCAGGCATTGGGAAATGCTTTCCTGAAAGGTGCTGGTTTGACCCAATCTTTTCTCACCCTGCACCATAAGTATGCGGAGGCTGCCACGGAGCTACAGATTGGCCAATGTGGCCACTTTTGGCTACGATTAACAATAGATGATAACTTAGCAACCATAATGCATCGTATAAGAATATAACTTTACCAGTTATCGCGGTCGACCTGGCCAAGGTCATATGAAGGTAAGCGAGAATCTGCGAACGCGCTTTTTGGTCATAAGACCATAATGTTTTAAAGTGCTAGTGTTTGCCTTTGTTTTATAAAATTCTGGTATAGTAACCGGGTCATCCAAAGGTAAATGAAAATTGCCACTGCCGGGTTCGGTTTGTCCCGATAGCGTCAGAGCATTTTGACTGATCGGGGTCGGCATGACATTTTCTATTGATACCGGAGTAAATTAGCGTGTCTGGGCTGCGATAGCTATCAGACGTGTTTTCTTCAGCTGAAAAGCTAATAACAATTGAATCTTGAAAAAGACAATGTTTGGAATTCAATAGATACCCTCGAACGAGAGTTTCATTCATATTTGGCACAGCAATTGTTGCGAAGGGAAAAGCCGGCGGCCAACGTTGAACAAAGAACATAATGGAAAACGATGCTTTAAGAAAAACAAAGACAAGCCTAACGAAATATGCCTTTAATTTGTCCGCATTCCATGTTCGCTTGATAGGGGTTCCATCCAAATTTTCCAGAATGTAAGCTCCTCTCTCAAGAGTTTCCCGAACGCGATAAGGTCCGTCCCAATTAGCTGCAAGCTTGCCGTCTTTGGAGTTCTTGTTCCCGATGTCGGCCCTTCTAAGTACCAGGCAACCGGCTGGAATCTTCTTGGTCTAACCTTCTTGTTATAACGAGCGCGATCAGTTGCTTCAGTTACTATCTCGGCTGGTGCTCCGAAGCGCGTAATTATATTAACTTCAACAAATCGCTGCACACGAGCCGAGGAGATCGTTGTGAGAGGTTCGGCCTCAATCCACTTGGTGAAATAGTCTACTGCCACGATTAGCCAGCGCAGTTGCCCGGTCTTTGTCTTGAATGGCCCAGAATGTCCATGCCCCATTTGTAAAATGGCCGGGGCCGTGATGGAATGAAGCTTCACTGGGGCGCCCAAATAACTCGGCATGTTTCGACAACTATCACATTGTCTTACAAGGGTCTTTGAATCTGCCTCCAACGTCGGCCGATGTGCTTGCTCGAAGGGTTTTCGGGCGCGCCTTAGCCCCATATGCGACCATTGGCCCCTCCATGAATCTCGGCCGGGACATACCCGCTTCATTTGGGTTCAAACACCTCGGCATGGGAGAATGTAATCCTTTTCGGTAAAGTTGATCCTCCACCATTGTGTACTTGGCCGCGTCACGAATCAACATTTTGCTTCCATTGCATCGTGCAGGATGAGTCCACGTTCAAGGTAGTCTTCTATCGGCTTTTTCCGGTCGGATTCGACCGAAATAGCCATCATGCATACGGATCTTCGAGATTTTGCTGGACAACCGTGCGATGACAACCGGCTGCTTAGTGCTTGCCAATTTTGATAAAATGTCGGCTCTTGCGTTTTCTCCTCGGGAATGTGAGTAACGGTTGCTTCATCGAAACGACATCAAGTCCTTTGCCTTTAGGAGATACTTGGCCATTAGCGGGCCTTTAGCACGATACGTACCCTCGATCGAGCCGCCACAAGGCGGGAGTCGGTGAAAACCTTAACTCTTGTGGCCTCATTTTCCTTGGCTTGAAGAAGCCGGCTATCAAGGCCTCGTATTCTCGCTTGATTGTTCGAAGTTGGGAAGTTGAGATGCAACGAATGCTCAATTGTAACCCCCTCGGACTCTCAATAATGACTCCGGCTCCACTTCCTTTCGTGTTCGACGATCCGTCGACATACACCTTCCATTCGCCTGCCAGCGTCTCGTCGGACTTAGAAGCGGGGTGAGCTCTCGATGAAGTCGGCCAACGCACGTGACTTGATTGCATGGCGAGCTTCGTAGGTGATGTCGAACTCGGAGAGTTCTATCGCCCAATTAGTCATCCTCCCCGCTAGGTCTGGCTTATGCAAGACTTGTCGGATTGGTGGCTTGTTCTAACAACGATATGGTGACCACGGAAATAAGGTCTTAACCGACGGCCGCAATAAGCGGAGCGAATGCCACTTTTTCTAGCTTACGGTATCGGATCTCGGCATTCTGCGGGGTTACGCGACAAAATACACGAGAATTTGTCCGTGTTCCGCCTCTCTTACTAAGGCGCGGCCGACGCTTCCTCGCCGATCGACAAGTAAAGGAAAAGACTCTCGCCGGCGAGGTTTTGAGAGGATGGAGGATTGGCCGGACATTGCTTTATGTCTTCAAATGCGTCATCGCACTTTGAATTCCATTCCACCGATGCCTCCTTCTTTAAGAGCACGAACATGGGTAAAGCCTTCTCCGCTAATTTTGGCAAAAACCTAGTTAGGGCGGCCAATCTTAGGTGGGTTTTGACGATCATGTCATCTATATACACTTCCACATTGCGGCCGATCTGGTTTGCAAAGACCTTATTCATCATCCTTTGATATGTAGCTCCCGCATTCTTCAATCCGAAAGGCATGACATTATAGCAATAGTTAGCTCTTTCGTAATGAAGGCTGTTTTTTCACGATCCTGCGGGTACATCGCTATCTGATTATATCCGGAGTACGCGTCCATAAAGGATAGGAGCTGGAATCCTGAGGCGTTGTCGACCAGTTGGTCGATGTTTGGCATTGGGTAGGAGTCCTTCGGGCATACCTTGTTCAAGTTCTTGTAATCGGTACACACTCTCCACTTCCCATTTGGCTTTTTACCATCACCACATTTGATAACCAGGTTGTATATTGTATTTCCCGAATAAATCCCGCTTCGAGCAATTCTTGGATGTGAATTTCCAGCGCTTTCCTTTTTTCTGGTCCGTGGTTCCTCTTTCTCTGCGACAGGGATTGAGCCGGATAGACTTCTAGCTTGTGACAACAAAATTTTGGGTCTATTCCGGTACACGAGATGAATCCCGGGCGAAGACATCCTGTTTTCCTTCGGGAATTCCTCCAACCGACTTCTAAGTTCGGAAGATAGGTGTTTGCCAATCTTAGTAGTGCGGAGAGGGTCTCCGATCACGGATCTTCCGGGTCTCCTGCCGGTTACGGGCGAGCCTCATCGTCTCGGATGTCTAATTCCACGGTATTAACTTCTTCGTCCGGAGAATCCCGGTCCGAACGGTCGAGATAGCCGATTCTTTGGGGCTGCGATGAAGATCCGCCTCCCAATTCTCACGGTTTCAAAATAGCACTGTCGAGATTCTCTTTGATCCCCGATTCACAGTGACCACGGTTCCTTGGTTGCCTATCACCTTGAGCTTTTGATGCTTTGTAGACACCAGCATGTCCCACTTGTGGATGGTTGGCCTTCCCAATATTATGTTATAAGGTGAAACGAACTCGGCCACTATGAACCGCACTCTTTCGGACTTAAAGGCGTCTTTGACTCCAAGGGTGAACCCGAGGTCGATAAACCCCTTCGGACGAGATTGTTCTCCATTAAACCCGATGAGGGTTGTCTTGCAAGGCTTTAAGTCGTCCGGTCCAGGCTCATTCTTTTGAACGCTTCCCAGCTTAGTATGTCGGCCGAGCTCTGGCATCCACAAATATCCGCTTGACTCGGCGGTTGACGACTGTTCGGTTATCACTAGCCCATCTTGATGGCGGGGACAACGTCCTTGAGGTCGTCTCTTGTGAAAAACAAAGGCGGTCGTGCTACCTCGGTGTGATGTTCCTTGAATTTAGGTCGGTCCACGACGGACAGGACTTCTCGAAGGTATTTCCTTCGGCGGCTTATAGTATCACCGCCACCGCCCATTGCTCCGCGATTACATTACGGTCGAATTCCGCTTCGGAAATTCGTCACCCGGCTTGAGGAGCCTTTCGTTTATCTTCACCTTTTGAACTTTCGAGGAGGGTCCTCTGCGGTTCTTGGTCTTTCGTTTCCCACCTTTTCCTTGATGCTCTATGACATCTTGTTGAAGTTTGCCTTCCGAACAAATCGTTCGATTGCATCCGGAGCTCGTAACATTCGTCGGTTGTATGACCTCGACCATCATGGAGCGAGCAATATTTAGACTGGTCCATCCGGATCTTCGGTAGGACGACGAGGCCGATCGACCTTCTTCATCTCGGTCGTTGATACCTCCTTCCAAACTTGAGATCGAGGCACCGTCGGGCGAATATTTCTCGTACTTGCTCCGTGATCAAATTTGCCACCTCGGCTCTTGCTTTCATTCCCCCTTCTCCAGGAATCCCTATTCTGTTGTCGGAGAAGTCTCGACCCACAGGAGGAGGTTCTATCTTGGTCCCGCCTCGGGTGGGATTGTTTGCCATTCGCATCCGCTCGACGTCCAAGTACTTCTTTGAACGAGATATGAAGTCGTTGAGATTCTTTGCCGCTCCTTTAAAAAGGATTACGCCGGGCGGGACTCTTTATCGAGGCCGTCCACCAATAAGTGAACGTGTACGTCTTCGTTAAGTCCGCGCACTGCAGCATGCCGCATGATTGAAGCGGTCCGAGGTAACTTTGGAGCAGCTCTCCCGCCGTGCCGATTTTGGAGAGAGAATCTTGGGATTTTGGTTGCCGTTTGCTAGTCGCGAAGTGCAACTCAAAGGCCTCGGCCAGTCTTCAAAGTTGTGGATCGACCCAAAGGGAAGAGTGTGAAGCCATTTCAACGCAGGCCCCTTTAACGTCGCGGCGAAGATCAGGGCACAATTGGTTCCTTGAGACCTCTAACCGACATGTGAACGTCAAAGTCTTCTAAATGAGTCGTCGGGTCTTGTGTGCCATCATACTTTGTCAACTCGCCCAAATTCAGCTTCTCAGGGAATCGGGCGTTACGGATCTCCTTGGAGAAAAAGCTATTGTGCATTTGGTCGACATATCTCCGTCATTGGAAACCACTTGGGGAACCGTCCTGTCACCTCGATGGTTCCTCGCACCGAGGTCGACCCTCTTCATCCGGTTACGGTTCCTCCTATTGGCCCTCCTGCTCGTCGACGGTTTCCGCCTTACACCCGTCAGTGCGATGAGCCGAGCTCTCGTCATCGTCGTCCTCTCTCCAAGTTTTATCTTCCCAGTCCTCGCTGGAAAGGGTGTGGGTCCGCCTTTTCTCCCGCTCTTCCGCTCGCTGATAGTGAAGGGTATGGCGCTTGTCTATATATATCTATGTATATATAATATATATGTACATAGATATATAGATATATATATATATGTATATATATATATATATATATATATATATATATATATATATATATATATATATATATATATAGATGTATATATGTATATATGTATGTATATATAGATGTATATATATATATATATATGTATATATATATGTATGTATACATACATATATATATGTATGTATATATATATGTATTTATATATATATATATATGGCCATACTACGATGGAAAGAAGTTTCCATTTCAATTGTTAGACTACTCAAGAATCGAGAAAGTAATGGTCAAGAACAGGAAGTTGACCAAGTTATTGCATGACAAAAGAGACATGACATGGTTGTATGATAGATTGTATCGTATCATCAATCCACATATGAATTGGGTAGTCACAATGCCTTGCTAGAGGCCGCTTGCGACTTGTGGGCTGATACAGTATTGGCCCGCTGCCAATCTCATATGGGCCTGTAGGGTCGCACACAAGAATAACCCAACACAAGTAAAAGTGTCCAGATTCATTGAATCTTATATATATCTAAGATTTAATGAATACTGTATTTAATTTAGAATGGATATATATATTATTAAAATTCAAAAATAATAATGATATTATATATAGATAATAATATTATTATATATTATTTAATTTATTTGATAAATTAAATAACTATAATAAATTAAAATATTGTATCTCAGATTTAATTAAATTGAGATATAGTATCTCAGATTTAGTTAAATAGAAAGATATCATATCTAAGATTTAATTTATAGAAATAAATTAAATCAGCAGGCTTTTAATTCGGATTAGATAAATAGATTAGAGTAAATCTGTTGGACAGATTTAATAATGCTATTTATATCTAAAATTCGAATTCAAGATTAAGTGAGATTAATCTTGAATATTTTAATATGGCCCAATTAGGGTTTTAGAAACTCTATAAAAGATAATGATTTAGTCGTATTAAAATAAGGAATTGTCGTGAAAAACCCTAGAGAAAAAAAAACACGAGACGCAAAGTAAGAAGGCGCTAGCACGCTGCCTACGTGTTGGAAAGCTGTTCGGTGTGGATACCGATAAAGGGAGTGGATTCGTAGAGTTGGCTCCAGATATTGGTCGAGCAAGAAGGTGTTAGCCCACGTGTTCGAGAAAGGACGCATACAAGCTCGTATAGGTACGGTTTCTCTAACGAACCTTGATTTAAACGCCGTTGATAGATCCTCTCTATGGGATTCGTAAAATTTTAATGGATGAGAATCCTTCTGCTGCGTGTACGGATCCCAACAATGACATCAGAGCCAAGTCAATCGTGTGTTAAAATTGGGTTTTCTACATACGATTATATGAGATATATTATGTTTTAAAATCGAATCTTATATGCTTTATAATCAATGTATGATAAACCAATTTTGATGCGTTCAAATTGAAAGTTCGTGTTAGGGTTTCTACGGATTGCTACTCGAGTGACGATCACATTCTGAAAGGTTCAGAACATTGTGAGTTCATGCATCGGTCGTGTTCTGAAACGTTCAGATCGAACAACCATCACGTTCTGAAAGGTTCAGAATTGTTGATCATGCTTGGACGTTGGTTGGGGTCGAACTCGTCGAATAGCGCGTTTCTGGGGCTTGAAATTTCTTGAAATGTAATTTTTTTTATGAAACAATCTTTCTAAAACAATATGATGTTTTCAAAAGCTCCTTGACTCCGCCGTAGGGACCAGTTGATTGTTCGTAGCGCGAGAATTTAAATCATGATATTATATTATAGATTGTGAATTTAATTCATTATGATTTGGATTTTCCAATTCAAGTTCGGATTGTGCCTTTCATGTGAGCACTTAAATTAGGGTTAGACTCTTATAAAGTGCTGATTTCTTATGTGCCATTTTTATGGACATTTTTTTGAAGAAAAGAAAGGAAATAAATGTGATCCATCATCATCTTATTAAATGCAATCAATCAATCAAGATGTGAATTTAATGTGACTTGGTTGATAAGAAATGAATATGATTCATCATATTAAATTCAATCAATCTATCTATATAATATAATATAATATAAACTCGATAATTTAATCATGATATTTTCTTTCATATTTTATGAATTAATATTTGTTGTAATGAATTATTCAAGGTTGTTTGGGTATGGTGAACAACATGGCTCTAGAATTTACAAGTGTTGTATTATTTAAATATGTCCTGCGAACCATGGCTTTCTCTAAATATTATTGATGTACATTCTCTTCTCATCTCACTCCCCTCATATGTGAAACGAGGTTTCTCTTGATGTATTTCTCCTTTTATTATTTAGAGAAGTCCCCTCATTGGCTTGAGAGGATTATAGGTTAGATGAGCCATGTTGTGTCATGATTTTAATAATGTTTTGATTTGATCACTGCATGATTAATTTAGAGTTTATATGAGATACATTCATGATTGCATTCATATAAGTAAAATTAATAGGATTAATTAGATTATATCATATATACCCTCTAAATAAAATCTTAAGTCGTAATGCCGTCAATTAATGAATACTTGTCAAAACCTAAATTGCTCATTTGTATGTTCCACCAAAGTGGATGCACTTGAGTTATCTTAGTGAGACAAGAGTGGGTAATGGTGATACTCAACATTCATTATTGTCTTGACTTAATTGAGATTATCAAAACGGTTTTGGATCTCAAGGTATTAGATGGGATTAAACGTGCCGTGTCATGTGATGATCGAATCCCATAAAGATCTAAGAGTTATATGAGATGTAATTAGCAAAAAGGTTACCTACCTAAATAACTTGATTTTAAGCGTCCTGCCAAAGCGGACTTAAATTTAAGCCAAATATGGATCTTAGCCCACTAATTATAATGAGGGTTATTAATTCAGTGGGAGGTTACTACTTAGACTTTGCATATCTTTTAGTTGTAGAATCATGTAGTAATACTGCAACACCATCAATGCGATCAATCCTTGAGAAGGACGAACTCGATGAGACAAACTTTCTTGACATGTTTGAGAACTTGAGCGTTGATCCGAAACACGAAAGAAAGGAGTATCTCATCGATCAACCCATTCTTGACGAGCCTACAGCTACTGATCCAAGAGCTTAGACTGATGCTTATACGAAGCATAAGGATGACTCTGTGGATACAAGATGCCTAATCCCTACCACTCTGGTTCCAGACCTTGAAAGAGATCTAGAACTTGTGGAAACCTCTTAGATGATTGTTCATCTTATGGAAATGTTCCAGCAACAGGCAAGGCAAGAGAGGTATGAGACCACAAAGGCCTTATTTTCCTATAAGATGGCTGAAGGTGCATCAATTACTCCTCACGTGTTCAACATGAAAGGATACATTGATCATCTTCAGAGGCTCGGATTCCCCATGCCCCAGGAGTTAACTATAGATGTGATCTTGAACTCACTCCCAGGAAGTTAAGATCACTTTTTCATGAACAACATGGAGGAATCAATTTCTGAATTGCATGGGATGCTCAAAACTGCTGAGCAGAGCCTTAAGAAGAGGCCCAACATTGTTTTTTCCATTCAGAAAGGAAGGGGTATGAAACCGAAAGCCAAGAAGGCAAAACCTTCGAAGGATGGGGTCTGCTTCTTCTACAATGAACTTGGTCATTGGAAGAAGAATTGCAAACTCTACCTCGAAGATCTAGAAAAGAACAAGAATGGTAGCAGGGCTATCGCTTCAGGTATCTATGCCATAGATATTCTCTTTTCTACTTCCCCTACATGGGTATTAGATACTTCATGTGGTTCTCAAATTTGTATAAATGTGTAGGGTCCCAAGGACATTAGAAAATTAAATGGACATATCTATAACATAACTACTAAAAGGATCAAGTCAAATGATTTGAATCCGACCTACCTATGGCATTGTTGTCTAGGCAATATAAATGAGAAACGCATTTTGAAACTCCATCAAGATGGATTTCTTAACTCATTTGATTTTGAATCATTTGATACATGTGAGTCTTGTTTATTGGGAAATATGACAAAAACACTTCTACTGGGCATAGTGAGAGAGCCACTGATTTATTGGGCCTCATACATACTGATGTATGTGGACATACTGTCATCTAGGCCAAAGGAGGTCATTTGTACTTCATTACATTCATAGACGATTATAGTAGATATGAGTATATCTATCTAAAGAAATATAAGTCTGAATCTTTTGAAATGTTCAAAATATTCCAAAATGAAGTGCAAAACCAACTTGGCAAAACAATTAAGGCACTTCGATCTGATCGGGGTGGTGAATATTTGAGCCAAGAGTTCATTGACCATCTTAGGAGTTATATGATCATCTCACAACTTACTCCTCCAGGAACACCTCAATGGAATGGTGTTTCTAAGCAAAGGAATTGAACTCTATTAGATATGGTTCGATCTATGATGAGTCAAACAAATCTTCCACCTTCCTTTTGGGGCCATGCCCTAGAAACAGCTGCGTTCACACTAAATCGTGTTCCATCAAAGGCAATTGAAAAGACACCATATGAGATATGGACTGGAAAGAAACCTAGTTTGTCATTTCTCAAAATTTGGGGATGTGAGGTTTACGTTAAACAACAAGCCTCTGATAAATTATCATCCAGATCCTCAAAATGCCTTTCTGTGGGATATCCTAAGGAAACTAAAGGATGTTATGTCTACAATCCTACTGGTAACAAAGTGTTTGTTATCTGAAATGATATCTTTCTGGAGAAAGAGTTTATCTCTAAAAGAACCAGTGGGAGTAAGGTGTATCTCGAAGAAGTTCGAGAGCCACAAGACAACATAGAACCACAGATAGAAAATGGAGAAGACTCACAACAAGTTGTTGAGCCTACTCAAGTAACACAAGGCCTACGAAGACTAATAGAACACGACAACAGCCTCAGAGATATGGATTTCTGATTACTAGAAGTCGTGATGTTTTGCTCATTAAGCAGAATGAGCCAACTGCCTATCGAAAAATCGTAGTGGGACCAAACTCCGAAAGGTGGCTAAATGCCATGAAGTCTGAAATGCAATCCATGTACGACAATGAGGTATGGACCTTAGTCGATCCACCTGAAGGTGTAAAAACTATTGGGTGCAAGTGGGTTTTCAAGGAGAAAAATGACATGGATGACAAAGTAAATGTCTTCAAAGCACGACTGATTGGAAAAGGATTCACTCAAACTCATGGTGTGGACTATGATGAAACCTTTTTCCCAGTTGGAATGGCCAAATCAATCAGAATCCTTCTTGCCATTGTACCATAATATGACTATGCAATATGGCAGATGGACGTCAAAACAACCTTCCTTAACAGAAAGCTCCTTGAGGATGTGTACATGACACAACCTGAGGGCTTTGTGCGTCCAAATGACTCTGGTAAAGTATGCAAGCTTCAAAGGTCCATTTATGGATTGAAGCAAGCATCTTGGAGATGGAATCATCGTTTTGGTGAAGTAGTCAAAGAGTTTGGATTCATTCAAAACATCGATGAACCTTGTGTTTACAAGAAGGTTAGTAGGAGTACAGTTGTATTTCTAGTGCTTTATGTAGATGACATTATACTCATTGGGAATGACATTCCTACCTTGCAGAGTGTCAAGTCTTGGTTAGGAAAGTATTTCTCAATGAAAGATTTAGGTGAAGCCTCCTACATCATAGGGATCAGGATCTATAGAGATAGACCTAAGAGGCTAATAGGCCTAAGTCAGAGCACATATATAGACAAGATACTACATAGATTCAGTATGCAGGATTCTAAAAAGGGTTACATGCCCATGTCTCATGGCATCCATCTCAGTAAGGATATGTGTCCTAGTACACAAGACCAAAGAGACCGCATGAGTAAGATTCCATATGCCTCTGCCATTGGATCTATCATGTATGCCATGTTATGTACTTGACCAGATGTATCATGTGCCTTAAGTATGACCAGCAGATATCAACAAGATCTCGGTAAGGGTCGCTGGACTGTTGTCAAGAATATTCTGAAGTAGTTAAGAAGGACTAAAGACTTATTCTTGGTATATGGTGGATTGAAAGATGAGCTCTGTGTGACTCGTTACACAGATGCGAGTTTCCAAACTCACCAAGATGATCTAAGATCGCAATCTGGATATGTATTCCTTTTGAATGGTGGTGCGGTAAGCTGGAAGTGCTCTAAGTATAGAACTGTAGCTAATTTGTAACAGAAGCTGAGTATATAGCAGCATCGGATGCAGCTAAGCCGTTTGGATCAGAAAGTTCATTACTGAACTCGGGGTGGTTCCTACCATCTCAAATCCAATAGATTTGTTATGTGACAATGGCGGTGTTATTGCGCAGATCAAGGAGCCTAGGTCACATCAAAGGACCAAGCATATACTTAGGCGATTTCTTCTTATCAGAGAAATCAATTATAGAGGTGATATAAAAATATGCAAAGTACTAGGAGAAGACAATGTTGCTGATCCTCTTACTAAGCCGCTTGCACAAACAAATCATGAGCGTCATGTTAGGACAATGAGAATTAGAGTAATTAATAATTGCACCTAGTGAAAGTGAGAGTCTGTTGGAAATTATACCCTAGGGGAAAGTCATTGTACTTTAAATGTTTATGTTATTTAAAGTATTTCTCCATTTTGTTATCATATTATTTGCATATTTATAGTGATAACTGTATCCTTGGATGTATCTTATAGATTATCCTAAATGTCTCTGGTAGGTCATCTACGCGGGAGCGAAGATGAAATAAGACCAGTATGACTTTGAAGAGGTATGGAGATGCGAATCAAAGTCATAGACACTTATAAGAGTGCAAGGTGCTGGACCAACCCACTTTGAGAAAGCTGCATGGATTAATTCATAAGGTTTTCTAATGTATAACCGCGTCACAATACCCTTTGACCTGAGATCATCATGGATTCCTACATGATGAGTCGATGATCTTTGACCTAATCAAAAGTCACCTTTGATCGAGTGATGATAAAGGCTTGGATCGGGATCAGTGTGTTAGATCCCAAGTGTTTTGATGATAACAAAAGGCTTAAAAGATTTAAACAGAAAGCATAATTAAGTCAAAGTTGTAAATCAGAAGCAAATCCTCTCAATACATCTTATGATTCTCGAGAATGATCTGAGAATTCTCGAGAATACCTCTGTGGTTGTTGAAATATGTCATAGCGAAATCAAAGTAACAAAATTCTCGAGAATAGGCTTGAATTCTCGAGAATTGAGCCAATGCTCGAGCACCTACTGATGCTTCTCGAGAAGGAACTCTATGATTATAATATCATATTCATATATGTCATTATTCTCGAGAATAAACAATGGATTCTTGAGAATGGGCACAATGCTCGGGCATAGGTAAGTAGTTCTCGAGAACGTCAAGAAAAGATTTAAAGATCTTAAATTCATCTTATAGAATTCTCGAGAATAGGAATATGATTCTCGAGAATATGAGTAATTCTCGATAATGGGTCATGAGCTCTCGAGAATGTCTAATGGATAATCAATTACCTCCTAAACTATGATTCTCTAGTATTCTAACATAGCTCTCGAGAGTAGTAGCAATTCTCGAGAATGAAGTCTTAATTCTCGAGAATGCCAAGTGAAGAAAAATAATGATCAAATGTTTCACGCTACATAATTCTTGAGAATACCTAAGTAATTCTCAATAATGAAAGCAATTCTCGAGAATGACCTGCTTCTACGGAAATTATGTCAACGCCTGATTCTCGAGTAGGATAGATGAATTGCTGAGAATCTCTTCAGGATTGTCGCTCCTACTTTCAATTTATAACATGATTCTCGAGAACGATAGAACAATTCTCGAGAATACTTTTATGGAATTTTTACGATGAACTTATATTGCTTGAATCACTTCTGAAAATGATGGGTTATATTCAAATGTATATTAATCATCTCTAAATCACTTATATCATTTCTAATCACTCTTTGGTTGAGTTTCAAAGTGATTAACCAGGTGATATTTGAATTCACGCGAAAAGCAATCCAACGTGGCAACGCATTAAATGAAAGTCAGAGAAATAGAGCAACATTCGGAATAAGCAATTATAGCAGACGAAAAACATTCTTCGAGGATCACTTGTTCCAGCTTATCTCTCTGCACAAGGTCATCACCGCCGAAGAGCATATTGAAGCAACGTTCGAATATACCTCGTCACTCTGCTTCTGTATCTAACAGAAAAACAGAGAGTCACAACGGCTCTTTGTTTAAGTCTCTCAACGGCATAAATGGCGTTCAATATAAAAGGGCATCGCATTCAATTTTGTCAACCACCGAAACTACTTGAGCATTCAATTCGAGTCTATTACTTTTACTGTTTCATTAATATCTTCAGATATTTCTAGCACTTCAGTGATTATCAAAAATCTATTCAGTGAGGAGTCTTCTGTTTTCTTAAACACTTATTACATCTCTGATTGTGTAACTTAAGGTTGTGGAACCTTAAGAGTGGGTGTACGTTTACAACCAGTAAGGGGGAGTGAGTCCAAGAGTGAAAGGATCATCCTTGAGTTGTAATCGTGTTTGATAAGATTAGTGGAAATCCCAAGGTGTTCTTGGGGACTGGACGTAGGCCAAAGTTGGAGGTCGAACCAGTATAAATTGCCTAGTGTGTATTTACTGATTCTGCCATAGTTCTCATTTTGTCTCCGTAAGTATCTTTCGAAAAAGAATTTGGAGATCACCTATTCACCCCCCTCTAGGTGATATTCCTCTTTCATTTGGTATCAGAGCTTTGGTATCTTAGTTGGGCTTAACATCGTGAGAAAAAGATCATGGAAGGAATATTGCCTGATGGTGCTTCAATCAACCGACTACCGTGGTTCAATGGCGAACATTAGTCGTTCTGGAAAGCAAATTTTAAAGTGTTTGTGCTAGCAACCGAATATGGCCTCTGGAAAGTGATAGAGAATGGTGACTATGTTCCTACAAGGATTGAAGGTGGTATCGCCGTTCCAAAAATAGAGGAAGAATTTGATGATAATGATCGAAGGAAAATCACACTCAACAGCAAGGCTATTCTGATGCTTCAAAGTGCTCTTAATCAGAAGGAGTACTTTCGTATATACAACCTGGAAACCGCAAAAGAAATGTGGAAGGCATTGGAGATCACGTATGAAGGAACCTCCGACATCAAAGAAAATCGAATCAATACTCTGACTACCGAGTATGATTTACTTCGGATGAAGTCCGGGGAAACCATTGCTGAATTCCAACTTCGTTATACACACCTAACAAATCAATTGGCAGCCCTGGGTAAGACCTACGATCAACGCTCTAAAGTCAGGAAGATTCTAAATGTCCTAACCAAAGAATGGGAGGCAAAGGTTACAGCAATAGAAGAGGCACGAGGTGAATCAATGACTTCAGTGGCAGCTTTGTTCGGAAGTCTATCCGAATATGAGAGCAAGTTGAAATTCAAAAAGGGCTTAGAAGAAATCAACAGCAACAAGAGTAAAGGTATTGCTCTTAACGCTGAAAAGGAGAAAGAAGTTAAAGAAGATGATTTGAATGATGATGATGAAGAATTGGGAATGATGGTCAGAAGGTTCAAAAGATTTTATAAAAGGGACCAAGGTTTCAGAAACAAATTCCAGAAAGGAGGAAGCTCAAACACCAGACGTGAATACAAAGATAAAGACCAAATCATCTGTTATGAGTGCGAAAAACTAGGACACTACAAGTCAGAATGTCCGCAATTAAAAGGAAATGAGAAAGAAAAAAGGAAGAAATTCAACCATTTCAAAAAGAAGGCATATGTGTCTTCCATCTGGGGAGATGGTTCTTCAGAAGAAGAAAGTGAGGATGAAGAAGAGACAGCTAATGTTTGTCTAGTTGCAGAAGAAGAAAAACCTGACGATGATGATGAGGTAAATGATTCACAACCTTCTTATAATGAGTTGTTCGATGAATATAATGTTGTACAATCTGAATACGAAATACTTGTTGAAAAATATTTAGATTTGAAAAGAAAAAATATTACTCTTGAACAGCAAGTCAAAAATCTTTCGTGCACAAATATTGTATGTGAAGATTGTCTGGATTTAGAGAAAAGAAACTTACATTTAACAAAAACACTTGAGAAGTTCACTAAAGGAAGTGAAATGCTCGGTGTAATTTTAAAAGCTCAAAGATTTACAAATGATCGTTCAGGTATGGATATAATCCTAGTTTTGATAAAAGAAAGGGAAAGAAGAAAGCTGGTGAAAAATCCTATTTAAAGTATTTCCAGAAAAGTGTTCATACATCTAATCCATTTGCACATTGTAATTACTGTAATTGTAAGGGTCATAGTACTTCGTCTTGCTTTCATAAAAAGCATAGAAGAGATAGGCCTGTAGGAAATTATCAGTGGGTACCTAAAGGAACTTATGTTTCTCAGGCCCGAACTAACCACAAAGGACCCTAGAAAAGGTGGCTACCTAAAACCTAACTCTTCTTGATCTGCAGGTATGTTTAAGAGCATCAAGAACCAATAAATGGTATATTGATAGTGGATGCTAGAGACACATGACGGGGGATCAAGCTAAGTTTGTAGCAATGAGATCAAAAGATGGTGGTAGAGTCACCTTTGGAGGGAATCAATCTGGAAAAATCACTGGAGTCGGAGAAATTGGAACAAAGGATGGACCACAGATCAAAGATGTCTATCTGGTGGAAGGTCTCTGTCACAACCTCCTAAGTGTTAGCCATAGTGCAGATAAAAACAATTGGATCCTCTTTGACTCGGAAGAATGTCTTATTGTCAGTAAGAATGATCTCCCAATAGACAAAGGTAAATTAAATACATTATTCAAAGCACCTAGAGAAGGTAATTGCTATACATTAGAATTGCCTAAAATGAATTCCGAAAAATGTTTTGTTAGCCATTTGGATGAAAGCTGGTTGTGGCATAAGCGGCTGGCTCATGTAAACATGCTACAATTAGACAAGTTGTTAAGAAAAGATTTAGTCATTGGTTTGCCCAAAATTCGTTTTGAAAATAATATGATCTGTGATGCTTGTCAAAAGGGAAAACAAACCAAATCTTCTTTTAAGAACAAATTTGAAATATCAACTAATCGTCCTCTTCAATTACTTCACATGGACTTAGTTGGACCTGCCAGAGTAAGAAGTCTTGGTGGTAACTTATATACTCTAGTTATCGTAGATGATTTTTCTCATTTTACATGGACTATGTTTATGTCATCGAAAGATGAAACATTTGACCTATTTACTGTTTTTGCCAATAAGGTGCAAAACGAGAAAGGTATTTATATTTCAACCATTCGAATCGATCATGGAGGGGAGTTTGAAAACCAAGCCTTTGTTGAATTCTGTGATAGTCATGGTATTGATCATAACTTCTCAGCTCCAAGAACACCACAACAAAATGGTGTGGTTGAGAGGAAGAACCGTGTGCTCACAGAGATGGCTCGTGCAATGCTTAACGAAAATCAAACATCACAAGTCTTCTGGGCAGACGTAATGAACACAACAAGCTACATATCAAACCGAGCCTATTTGCGAAAGAAATTAAATAAAACTCCTTACGAGCTCTACAAAGGAAGGAAGCCCAACCTAGCTCACCTACACATCTTCGGCTGTAAATGCTATGTCCACAACAATGGTAAGGACAATTTGGATAAATTTGATTCAAAAGCGGACAAAGGTATTTTTCTTGGATACTCAAGTAGAAGTAAGGCTTATAGAGTATTCAATAAACGTACTCGTATAGTTGAAGAGTCTATCCATGTTGTGTTCTGCGATTCCAAAATAAATGAATCTGTAGATGATGATGATGAACTTGTTCACAAAAACCAATTCTTTTCAAAAACTACTCCTGCTACTCTTGAAAATTTTGAAAATGTTTTTGAAAACAATGATCAGAATTCAGTAGAGAATTTCGATCAATCCCAACCTAAGGCTTGGAAATTTATTAGAAATCATCCTCTGGACCAAGTCATAGGTGATGTAAATCAAGGAGTAACTTTAAATGAAGTAACTTTTTCTGCATTCATATCAAACATCGAACCCTCTAAGATTGATGGGGCCCTTTCAGACAATGATTGGGTTATCGCAATGCAAGAGGAATTGCATCAATTTGATAGAAATCAAGTTTGGGACTTAGTACCTAGGCCCAAAGACCATCCGGTCATTGGCACCAAATGGGTATTCAAAAACAAAGGTGATGAATATGCAATTATAGTCAGAAATAAGGCTAGACTTGTTGCCAAAGGCTATAATCAGGAAGAATGAATTGATTACGAGGAAATGTATGCTCCAGTGGCCAGATTAGAGGCAATACGTGTACTCTTGGCTTTTGCTTGCATCAAGGAATTCAAACTTTATCAAATGGATATTAAAAGTGCATTTTTAAATGGTTTTATACAAGAAGAGGTATATGTAGAGCAACCTCCTGGTTTTGAAAATGACCACCATCCTAATCACGTTTTTCGACTCAAGAAGGCACTATATGGTCTTAAACAAGTTCCACGAGCTTAGTATGAAAGACTCAGTAAATTCTTGTTAGAACAAGGTTTCATTAGAGGAAAAGCAGACACTACACTCTTCATTAAAAATAACAAGCTTAATGAAATCTTGGTTGTGCAAATATATGTAGATGATATTATCTTTGGCTCTACTAACGAATCTCTATGTAAAGAATTTTCAAAGAAAATGCAAAATGAATTTGAAATGTCAATGATGGGGGAGTTGAAGTACTTTCTCGGTTTGCAAATCCAACAACGGAAGGATAGAATATTTATCTCTCAAACAAAGTATCTCCGGGATTTGCTCAAAAAATTTGGACTGGAGCATTGCAATGGTGCTGACACGCCAATGAGCTCCACTGCCTCTCTAGACGCCGATGAAGAAAAAGGAAAAAAATTCAACATAACCAAATACCGAGGGATGATCGGATCACTACTCTACCTAACAACAAGTAGACCAGATATACAATTCAGTGTAGGAATGTGTGCGAGATTCCAAGCGGCACCAAAGGAATCACATGCCGAGCATGTGAAGAGGATCTTTCGCTATCTCTCAGACACAAAGGAGCTTGGTCTTTGGTTTCCAAAGGGTCAACAAGAATTTCTGGTTGCATATTCAGACTCTGATCATGCTAGTTATAAGACTGACAGAAAGAGTACTAGTGGACAATGCGAGTTCCTCGGAGGATCACTAGTATCATGGTTTAGTAAGAAACAGACCACCGTGGCCGTGTCTTCAATAGAAGCTGAATATGTTGCTATCTCCAGTTGTTGTGCACAAGTCTTGTGGCTAAGACAACAATTATCGGACTTAGGAGTACATCTGAAAGAAATTCCTATCCTTTGCGACAACATTAGCACAATCAGTCTTGCAAAAAATCCAGTTCAACACACAAGAACAAAGCACATTGATGTGAGACATCACTTCATCAGAGATCATGTGCAAAAGAAAGATATTAAAGTGATGTTCATTCCTACACACTTGCAACTTGCTGACATTTTCACGAAGCCCTTAGCCAAAGAACAGTTCAACTTTATTAGGAGAGAATTGGGAATGGTAAATCCCAATGAATTGTAAGTAATGCTAGTTTTAAATTATGTTTTGATGATTTATAGGGACTAACTTTACCATCGGAGTGTTTAGATATGTTTTTGCAGGTGCTCTGTTCAAACATAACAAAACAGAGGTTAACAGAGAGCTTACATTCTTGAGAATCAGACATCCATTCTCGAGAATCAAGGTATGTTAGTCTATCATCATTCCTAAATCATTCTCGAGAATCATATATGATACTCGAGAAGTTTCGGGTTTTTCAGAACTCTCTATGTTACTGTTCATTTTTGCATCATCATTCTCGAGAATTGCATTCAACAAATTCTGAGAATTTTTTTTTAGATAGTGCATTCTCGATAATTAATTCCCCATTCTCGAGAACTGCTAGGTGAAATTTGAATTTTCATTTCTGAATTCTCGAGAATCAATTTAACATTCTCGAGAATTATCTCAAACGAATTTCCTAGAACATGATCTTAGCGTTCAATTCTCGAGAATCTATTGTCACTCTCGAGAATTGCTTCACAATCTTCAAACAAATCTTTGCTAAAAGTGCTCTCGAGAATTACGATGACATGCTCGGGCATTCAAGGTATTCTCGAGAATCATGAGATCACTCTCGAGAATCCAGTTATACGAATTTATTTTCAAAAGATTATGAGATAACCAATTCCCGAGAATTACAGGTAATTCCCGAGAATGGTCATCAGACATTTTGGATTCAACAATGTGTCGTTTTATTCACTGGGATATGTCGTTTTGGCTATTCTTAAATCCAAAATCCCTAAATCCCCAATTTCATTTTCGCTGTCTCTCGAGAGTCCTGTCGTCTCCTTCGCTCTATTCCCCATCCTCAATCTCAAACAATCCAGCAATTTGTCTTCTTCCATGGAGAAATCATCGTCTAAATCTACTCCACCCCCGAAAAAGCCTCGCACCAAATATCACCCAAAGGTTCAATGTTGTGAGAAACCCACTTCGACGAAAACCCCATCGAAGACGGTCTCCTTCTCTCTAGATGCTCAATCCACTCCTCGACCTATTACTCGTGCTTCAACACACTCTCTGCCATTGTCAAAAGAAGCTAGTCGATCAACAAAGGAAACGAGCAAATCGGTTAAAAAGGCGAGCAAGTCCTCTAAGGCCGAAAGTTCTTCATCTCCGTCTAGCTCCACTGACATTAGAACCCTGTACGAAGATGAAGCTCCCAATTTTCATGAACTTCACTCCAAGGAAAGGGAAGACAGAGTTCAACGACCACCACATAGGCATCCTGATCACCAACAACCAGAGGCTTCTCTCCCTTTTGCCTGCAAAATGGCTAGGCAGAAAAGTGCCCTGTATTGCCCTCCTGGTTTCTGCAAAACTCCAGTGGTATTGCCTTCTGATCCCTTGTTTGCTGCTAATTATGGTGATAGACCTTTTTGCCCCACTGTGTTTCTCAATTTAGAAAATTTTAGGAGATCTTGTAACTTAGATCTATCACCTTGGATGGCCCCTTACATGTCTTTACTACAAATTCAAACTCCATATTCTCCTCTCATTGTCAAGATGTTTTATTTCAATATGGTTGAGGAAAAGAGAGCTAGTGGAGAAATCACTTTATACACTACTGTTAGGGGAAAACAAATCCAATTTAATGCTGAGACTATAAATTCCTATTTAGGAATAACCAATCCTCTTGTTGATCCCCCCCCACTCTCTCTGAACAAGATTGCTTTAGAATTTTGTTGCCTACTGAGGAATATGATGGGAAGCCCCTCAAATTTAAGCCTTCACAGATGTCTGACACTTATAGAGTCCTTTGGTACCTTTATAGTAGGAATCTAGTTAACAAAGGTCAAAGCTTTACTCACTTTGTTACCAAGGACTATCAATTATTAGCCTCAATCATTGCCAGAGAACCATGGAATTTGGGGAAATTAATCATTTCAGAGATATCTAATTTCTTAGCAACCTCCAGCACTTCCAAAAGAAATACTATCCCCTATCCTAACTTGGTCTCTCAGATTCTAGGCTTCAACAACATCTGGTATCTAATGAAGGGTGATAAGGTAGTCTTCCCAAAGGAGTTTAGCAAAACTCACTTGCTCTACATGAAAATATCCTTTACCAAGGCCACTGGCCTCTGAGACAGGAACCCCAGAAGAAAGAAAAG
This sequence comes from Acacia pycnantha, assembly GCA_025563575.1. Classification (NCBI taxonomy): domain Eukaryota; kingdom Viridiplantae; phylum Streptophyta; class Magnoliopsida; order Fabales; family Fabaceae; genus Acacia; species Acacia pycnantha. The sequence continues at coordinate 139,709 of JAMWYP010000289.1, forward strand.
GAGGTTGTGGATGGTCCTTCTCAGCCTACCTCATCTAAAGCCCCAGAAGAGGCTCATTCATCTCAAGCTGGTACTGCCTCTGCTCATCAACCTTCCTTTACTCAGCAAGCTACTCAGACTCTAATCAAGAATGAAGTTGATCCATTGAAAGACGGATTAAAGTGTCTGACCCAACTTCTCAGGGAACTGGTCAAGAGTATAGAAGTAGAAATGCTTGCCTTCCGGCTTAATCTTTCTGAAGAAATGACCAATCTTAAGGCTGATGTCGATGCTCGTCTTTCTGTCCTCTTTCAACATCAGGAGGAAATTAGGAAAGAAGTCCAGGACTTGGATCAGCAACACCTTCGGACTCAGCAACATCTTCAGGATTTAGAACAACAGAACCTTCGCACCCAACTTTTGGTTTAGGACATAAACACCAACTTTGATTATTTTGCCAACAATCTCAGTTGTCCTGGTCCATCTCAGACTCCTCCTCCTCCATCTGGTGTGCCACCAGCTTCCACATCTGATATGTCTCATGAGTTGGCTACTATTGCCATTGTCCCTTATGTTGCTTCCTCTGTTCCCCCTTCTTTGACTGATGACAAAGGGGGAGAAGAAGCATAGAATTCAGAGTAGCTGGTTAGTTTCTTTCTCAGAACCTTGTTTTAGGTTTAGTTTGCTACTTATTTTATTTTCTCATTAATGTCACTGATCACCACTAATGTATTTTGTACTCTTGTGATCCATTTTGATTATGCTTCTGGTATTCTTTCACTGATGGTTTTGATATGAAGCTTTAAATGACAAATTATGAACTCTTCACATCTTCTAGTATTTTGCTTCTATATCTCAATTTTTTTTTGAATTCTTTGCTAAAGTTTTTTTTGTCATCATCAAAAAGGGGGAGAATGTTAGATCCCAAGTGTTTTGATGATAACAAAAGGCTTAAAAGATTTAAACAGAAAGCATAATTAAGTCAAAGTTGTAAACCAGAAGCAAATCCTTTCAATACATCTTATGATTCTCGAGAATGATCTCAGAATTCTCGAGAACACCTCTGTGGTTGTTGAAATATTTCATAGCGAAATCAAAGTAACTAAATTCTCGAGAATAGGCTTGAATTCTTGAGAATTGAGCCAATGCTCGAGCACCTACTGATGCTTCTCGAGAAGGAACTCTATGATTCTAATATCATATTCATATATGTCATTATTCTCGAGAATAAACAATGGATTCTCAAGAATGAGTACAATGCTCAGGCACATGTAAGTAGTTCTCGAGAACGTTAAGAAAAGATTTAAAGATCTTAAATTCATCTTATAGAATTCTCGAGAATAGGAATATGATTCTCAAAAATATGAGTAATTCTCGAGAATGGGTCATGAGCTCTCGAGAATGTCTAATGATTAATCAATTACCTCCTGAACTATGATTCTCTAGTATTCTAACATAGCTCTCGAGAGTATTAGCAATTCTCGAGAATGAAGTCTTAATTCTCAAGAATGCCAAGTGAAGAAAAATAACGATCAAATGTTTCACGCTACATAATTCTCGAGAATACCTAAGTAATTCTCAAGAATGAAAGCAATTCTCGAGAATGAAATACAATTCTCGAGAATGACCTGCTTCTACGGAAATTATGTCAACGCCTGATTCTCGAGTAGGATAGATGAATTGCTGAGAATCTCTTCAGGATTGTCGCTCCTACTTTCAATTTATAACATGATTCTCGAGAACGATAGAACAATTCTCAAGAATACTTTTCTGGAATTTTTACGATGAACTTATATTGCTTGAATCACTTCTGAAAATGATGGGTTATATTCAAATGTAAATTAATCATCTCTAAACTCACTTATATCATTTCTAATCACTCTTTGGTTGATTTTCAAAGTGATTAACCAGGTAATATTTGAATTCACGCGAAAAGCAATCCACCGTGGCAACGCATTAAATGAAAGTCAGAGAAACAGAGCAACATTCGGAATAAACAATTACAGCAGACGAAAAACATTCTTCGAGTATCACTTGTTCCAGCTTATCTCTCTGCACAAGGTCATCACCGCCGAAGAGCATTCATTGAAGCAACGTTCAAATATACCTCGTCACTCTACTTCTGTGTCTAACGGAAAAATAGAGAGTCACAACGGCTCTTTGTTTAAGTCTCTCAATGGCATAAATGGCGTTCAATATAAAAGGGCATCACATTCATTTTTGTCAACCACCGAAACTACTTGAGCATTCAATTCGAGTCCATTACTTTTACTGTTTCATTAATATCTTCAGATATTTCTAGCACTTCAGTGATCATCAAAAATCTACTCAGTGAGGAGTCTTCTATTTTCTTAAACACTTATTACATCTCTGATTGTGTAACTTATGGTTGTGGAACCTTAAGAGTGGGTGTACTTTTACAACCAGTAAGGGGGGGTGAGTCCAAGAGTGAAAGGATCATCCTTGAGTTGTAATCGTGTTTGATAAGATTAGTGGAAATCCCAAGGTGTTCTTGGGGACTGGACGTAGGCCAAAGTTTGAGGCCGAACCAGTATAAATTGCCTAGTGTGTATTTACTGATTCTGCCATAATTCTCATTTTGTCTCCGTAAGTATCTTCTGAAAAAGAATTTGGAGATCACCTATTCACCCCCCTCTAGGTGATATTCCTCTTTCACAGTGGTTTTCATGCAGAGGAATGTGAATGGTCAAGATGGAATTTGTCCCTCACATTAGTAAAGAGATAATACTGGGCCCCTTGATGAGTGAGTCTTAGAAATGTATGGCCATACTACGATGGAAAGGAATTTCCATTTCAATTGTTAGACTACTCAAGAATCAAGAAAGTAATGGTCAAGAACAGGAAGTTGACATTATCCATGCCTCATCCTTGACCAAGTTATCGTGTGACAAAAGGGACGTGACATGGTTGTATGATAGGTCGTATCGTATCATCGATCCCCATATGAATTGGGTAGTCGCAATGCCTTGCTAAAGGCCGCTTGCAACTTGTGGGCTGATACAGTATTGGCCCGCTGCCAATCTCATATGGGCCTGTAGGGTCGCACAAAAGAATAGCCCAACACGAGTAAAAGTGTTCAGATTCATTGAATCTTCTATATGTCTAAGATTTAATGAATATTGTATTTAATCTAGAATGGATGTGTGTGTGTGTGTATATATATATATTATTAAAATTCAAACATAATAATGATATTATTTATAGATAATAATATTATTATATAGTATTTAATTTATTTCATAAATTAAATAACTATAATAAATTGAAATATTGTATCTCATATTTAATTAAATTGAGATATAGTATCTCAGATTTAATTTATTGAAATAAATTAAATCAGCAAGCTTTTAATTGAGATTAAATAAATAGATTAGATTAGATCTGTTGGACAAATTTAATTAATGCTATTTATATCTAAAATATGAATTCAAGATTAAGTGAGATTAATCCTGAATATTTTAATATAGCCCAATTAGGGTTTTAGAAACTCTATAAAAGATAATGATCTAGTCGTATTAAAATAAGGAACTGCCGCGAAAAACCCTAGAGAAAAAAAGACGCGAGACGCAAAGTAAGAAGGTGCTAGCATGCTGCCTACGTGTTGGAGAGCTGTTCGGTGTGGCTACCGGTAGAGGGAGTGGATTCGTAGAGTCGGCTCCTAGAGATTGATCGAGCAAGAAGGTGTTAGCCCACGTGTTCGAGAAAGGATGCATACAAGCTCGTATAGGTACGGTTTCTCTAACGAACCTTGATTTAAACGCCATTGATAGATCCTCTCTATGGGATTCGTAAAATTTTAATGGATGAGAATCCTTCCGCTGTGTGTACAGATCCCAACAAAAGGATGGTGGCATGGTGACCTTTGGTGGAAATCAATCTAGAAGGATCGCTGGAATTGGTGAAGTTGGAAACAACGATGGACCACAAATAAAAGATGTATAACTTTTGGAAGGACTTTGACATAACCTCCTCAGTGTTAGTCAAAGCACAGATAAATATAACTGGGTTATCTTTGATTCAAAGGAGTGTCTGATTGTTAGCAAGAATGATCTGCCTTTAGATAAAGATAAATTGAAAGCCTTATTCAGGGCTCCTAGAGAAGGTAATTGTTATACTTTAAACCTTCCTAGCAATAACATTGTTTCTGAAAACTGCTTTATTGGTAACCTAGATGAGAGTTGGTTGTGGCATAAGCGATTAGCTCATGTCGACTTGTTCAAACTAGACAAGTTGCTAAGAAAATATTTGGTTCTTGGCTTACCAAAAATTCATTTAAAAAATGACATGATCTGTGATGCTTGTCAAAAAGGTAAACAAACCAAGTCATCTTTCAAATCTAAAAATGAAATCTCAACCAATTGACCACTCTAACTACTTCATATGGATTTAGTTGGACCAACTAGAGTAAAAATCCTTGGTGGAAATTTATATACTTTGGTCATTGTTGATGATTTCTCAAGGTTTTCATGGACAATATTTTTATCTTCTAAAGATGAAACATTTGATCAGTTTGTTGTTTTTTCCAAGAAGGTATAGAACGAGAAAGGTTTCCCTATTTCAGGAATATGAACTGATCATGTAAAAGTAGACACATATGAATGAGACATAATATTGTAACGTAGCTGCTAAAGGATGGTGTTATTCAATTGATTATGTAAAGTCATAAATGAACTTGACAGATCTGTTAACAAAACCTATTCAAAAGAAAATAATTGTTGAAATGTCGAGAGGAACGGGACTAAAGCCAACTCATAATTGATAGCGATGGCAACCCAACCTTTTTGATTGGTAATCCCATGAAAAAGGTTCAATGGGTAAGAACAAATCGTTTGTCAGTTGATACTAGCACAATTAATATCATTTATTCCTCCCTATGATAATGGGAGTGTGCTAGAATGCATTATTTTAGGTTGAACAAAGCCCTTAATGATTTCATAATCTTAAAGGACAGTGTGCTCAGTGCAGGTACACTTAGATGAAATTACCTATATGAATATGGAGTGTGGCCGCTCCTATGAGATCGTGGTGAAATCTCCAGAGCTTTTGTTATGCACCAGGAACGTGCAAGGCCATCTTAATGAACAAAACCGTCATTAACAGTGAAAATGTGAGGTTATAATCTAACCTTTAATGTCTCTAGTACACACCAATAATTGTTCGCTCATAGAAGCAGGCTTCACTGACATCTCTGTGTATTAAGTGTTATTAGTCTAGGTCTTGTTCATAATTCTAAGGACCACCAGATACAACGGTTATATTCATGTGGGTAACAAAGCAAGTTTCTTTTACACGTGGGGATTGTTTTAAATATATGAATACATGTGTGGGTGTGTCAAAGAAACTAGTCCCACATTGCTTGGGAATAAGAAAGTACAAGCCTATACATATAATCATATTGTATTGGACTTGTAAAGAGGCCTAAAGGAGTGGTGGGCTTGCGTGCACAACAACGGGCCACCAAAAGGAAAATGCGGTGGAAATTTGGCGATTCGTCCCTGCGTGTGAGTAAATACTTGGTATCGGCACTTTTTGTGAAAATATTTTTCTTCCTCAAAAATATTATTTTTAGTTTTCTAAGATAATAATTTATTTTGGAGGCTTTCCAAAAAGACTCCATATTTTGGGGTTTGAAGTTTATAACCCTTCATAACTGAAAAGTGTCAATAGTCGAGCACTTCCCCGATCTCCGAACAAACTTTCTATTGTCAACGTACAAACCCATCTTTCTGATGATGTTTGTTCGGTCTCAAGGGACACGTTTTCCGGATTGTCTTGCGTATGTTGGTTGTCCATGGAATGTGCCTATAAAAGGGGCTTTGACAAAGAGCTTAGGACCAACTTTCTAGTCTCTCCTCCTCTACATAGTTTTTCTTGTTGTTGTTACTATATCTTCTGCTAGTTCTATTGCCTTGACATACTCAAGGAGGGTCTGTTTAATCGGAGTATCGCTTCCTCTTTGCCGGTGGTCATGGAATAACTATATAGTGTTGGTTCTAAAATTTATGTTTGGGTAAAGGAGCAAAAATACACATGTGTTTTACCCTCGGGAGCGCCCAGCACCATATGCTTTTTATGGGAGCAAAAATACACATGTGGTTACATTTTAGGAGAAAAAATCACACCACCGTTAAAATCTAACTTAACGGTGCATTTGCAACAGAAAATGCTATATTTACAACAGAAAATGTCATATTTACAACAACATTTAAACACCTGGAGTTTGAACATAGAAAGGTCATTTACAACAACAAAAAAGCTATATTTACAATAGGAAGTGTTGTATTTACAACAAGATTTAAAATCTGGCCATATTTATTATAGAAAATGCCATATTTACAACAACATTTAAACACCTGGATTTTGAATATAGAAAGGTCATTTACAATAGAAAAATGCTAGATTTACAACAGGAAGTGTTGTATTTACAACAAAATTTAAAATCTGGTCATTTACAACAGAAAAAGTCATATTTACAACAAGCTAGATTTTAACGGTGGTGTGACTTTTGCTCCTAAAATGTAACCACATGTGAATTTTTTCTCCCAAAAAAAGCATATGGTGCTGGGCACTCCCGAGGATAAAGCACATGTGTATTTTTTCTCCTAAACCCTTTTATGTTTTGATGATAACAAGACTTGAAAAAGAAAAAGGATTTAAGTCAATGAGACTTGAGATGAGTATACCTGAGTATTGGAAGCAATACTCGAGTATTCATGTGAATACTTGAGTAGGACAGAAACTTCTCATGCTGATATAAATGTGCTGAAAAGTACTCGAGTATCCAAGTGATTACTCGAGTGTTGTGTTCGTACTCGTAGGAACAAAAGCCTCAAAGACTGAAGAGTACTCGAGTATGCTTTAGCATTACTCGAGTAAGCAAGTCATTACTTGAGTACATGTGTTTTGATTTTGGTGCTCGAGTACATTGAAGCGATTGAGTATGTTACTCGAGTATGAGTATAAGTTACTCGAGTATGCTCGCTAGCTGCAGAATTCAAAGTAACTCTTGCAAGCTTACTGGGAAATTCTTGAAGGTTACTCGAGTATGGCACTCGACTAGACCAAGTTAATACTCGAGTAATGGTTCACCAGTATTTACAATATTCATCTTCGTAAATTCAAATTTTCTGGTTATCATTCCATAACATCTTATTATTACTCATTAGTGTTCTCAATGCTGCTAAACATGTTTGTTAGTAAGTTTCAGATGATTAACTAAAGGATTACGTGCAAATCCTCAAAAAGCAAGAATTGTGTCAGAACATTAAATGCGCAGCAGAAAAAAAGAGCATACAGGAATACAATTCATAGCAGGTCAAATGATCATACTCTCAGACACCTATTCTAGTGAAAGCAAAAGTGACTCATCCTTAGTCAATTACAAAGACCGCCAAAGGCATGCCTCATGAAGATTTTCAACGGCGATACAAAAGCAACATATCCTCAAATCTTCCAACGACTCTAGTTTGTGTCTAACGGAAAGTTTGAACTCTCATAACGAATAGTTTGGAGCTTCACCAACGGCCATTAATGAAGTTCAACTATAAGAACAAAGAGCATTCAATACGAAGCTACCAACCAACCAACAATCAAATTTATTGCTATCAATTCTAGGTGAAATATCTTTTGATATTCAATCCTTCAGTGTTCATATATCTACTCTGTGAGAGAGTTATTATCATTCAATTGATTGTTGTGAAATCTCAAGGTAGTAGGACCTTGAGTATGGTTGTCCGATTATAGTTGTAAAGAGGAGTAAGTCCTAGTGAGGATTACTCTAAGCTTGTGTAATAGTTGAAAGATAGTGGAAACCTCAGAGATGCTTTAAAGATTGGACGTAGGTCAAGATATTAAGGCTGCACTAGTATAAATCTCTATACACACTTCGCTCATATCTTTCTAACCTTTCCTTCCTGATTTAATTATTTGTTACGATTGTTTTAATTTTTATAATTCCCCCCCTCGTGGGTGATACGCTGCAACTAACACAAAGGACAGTGTTCTTGGACGCGACTCAGATCATCAGCTTATTCATTCTTCTAGATTGCTCATGAACTACAACAGCAATAAATGATGTAGTTTTGTAAAACTACATAGATATCAAGTTTTTTAAACTAACATTGTTTCCATTTAATTAAAGTTAAACAATGCCAAAATTCATCATTTGAAACCTCGCCTCTTTTTTCATTGCACTACTAGAAAATACTGAAATGGCAACGAATTTTGCGAGGGAAACTAATCCGTCACAAATTCAGAGGAAATTTGCAAGAATAAAACTATCCGTCACAATTTGTGATGGATGTATTTATCTATCGCAAATTGTGATGGATAAATACGTTCGTCACAAATTGCGATGTATGTTGAAATTGGCTGGGCGGGAATATTGACGTCAATTTGCAATGGACTATTCCATCGTAAATTCCTTCACAAGTTGAAATCATATAAGGTCACCAGCCATGCATATTGCGAGTCTTCGTCTCCAAATCGATTTCCTCTCCGTCTCTGACTCGATCTCTCTCCAGCCCTCATCTTCACCTCTCACTCCCTCCGTCCGGCCTTTATCTCTGCCTTGATCTCCCTCGCATCGGCCCTCGTCTCCGTCTTGCCTCAATCTCCCTCACTTTGACCCCTCATCTCTACCTCGGTCTCCCTACCTCTAGTCGTTGTCTCCGCCTCGATCTCCCTCCCTCCCGCTGTCGTCTCCGCCTCGATCTCTAAAGGTAATTTCCAGTAACTTCAGTAAATTTAAAGCTATTGATTAAATATGATTGTTGTACTAATAATAAAAGAGGTTCAGTTCACAAATAGGATAGATCTCCAAGGTTTTTCACTTTTTCTACTAGTTAGATGTTAGACCACTGAAAAGGCGTTTGCTTTTTGAAAAATATATTTATCTTTCTAGCATATCCTTTTGTCTATAGATAGCTATATTTCTTGAGAAAGAGTTTGGTCAATGTGAAGGGTTAATTGCTTTATAGACTTTAAGCTTATGAACCTTGTATGAATCGTTCTTTGTCTTCCTCTGTTTTTCTTTTTTGTTATGATCTATTCTGCTTAATTACATCCTACTCTTGCCTCTTCGTTATTCTTGTTAGCTATATGAATATAATGAAACAAATGCATAGCTGATGTGAATAATACTAAAAGGAAAATGAACTCAAAATGTAAATAATATTAATCTAAGCTTCTTGTGATCAATTGATTAATCATGTCATGATTCAAATTAAGGTAAATATAGTTCGGATAGATGAAAAATGTTACTATTCTGCATAGCTTTCAAATTGCAGTACAAATTGCTAATTGCAAGTGTTTAGAGCATAATTATAATTTGTTTGAGGCCCAAGCATAATAGTGGTAGACTTGACGGCAAGTGTGCAAGACATCTAGGTGTATCTTTGTGTCCATGACAGATAAACCTGCGAAATTAATGTAGATTCGTATAAGAAGTAATCAATATTGATGCAGTATCAAGTTGGTAAGTTTTAATTTGTAGAACAACTTAAAGCAGAAATGGTTTTAACTTTACACTTTTGATATAAGTTATGAATGTCAACTTGCTATTACGCTTGGTTGACACCCCTTCATGAAACCAAACCTATAATAGTTTTCTAACCGATCTTCTTGTTGTTACTTGCCTTTCAACTCTTTTCTTCATTTTGGGCTCGGCTATAACAATCCTATATTGATTAAAGACAGAAGTACGACTTGGCAAACACTGTATATCAATTTCCACTACCTTCAAACTTACCATCCCAAATGTTAAAGACATCTGGGATCCAAATTGGATAAAAAAAAAAAAAAAAATCAATACTTAATCCCTGTCTATGTATACTAATTCAGGTTTTTGTTTTTATTTTTATTTTTTGTGGGTGGTTATATTTATGTTTTTATCCATTTACTAGCGGTTATATTTATGTTATAAACAATGAGGATGAGGATGTTGAACTAGGAAGGGTTATTAATTAAATCTACAGAAGATGTCAAGGGAATTGTAAAAGACTGCATATTTTGTCTTAGTTCTTTTGGATATTATATCTTAGGATGATTCATGATTGTATAAGGTTTTTATCTTTGTTTTTTAATGTATTAATGTTCATTAAAAAACATCGGCTTCTTCATTTTTTTTTAAAAAAAAAAAATTGGTGAATATCCTAGTTCCCTATTTTATAGGGCTTCCAGTATAGAAAGTGTAAACATGGGCTTCAATATTTTGACATAATGTTTATAAGTGTTCACAAATGGAGCCTTCAGCTAGGCATTCAGGTAGTGATGGTAGAGCCCAGGGCCGTCCAATCAGAGGGGGTAGGACGACATTATATGTCCCCTCTATAGTAGAGAGCATACCTCTTCCCCAGATCTGCCTTCACTTAATTTGTCATCTTCACCATCTACCGACTCCGTTATGGGTCGTATAGGTGTGCCCACCACTCCCACTTATCCACAGCAAGGGGCAAAGCAAGTTTACTTTACAATTTCTAATTGATTTACATATATATTGTTTTCTTTAAGTATCTATGTACTAAAATTTTCAATACTTAACATTTCTTCCTTTAGCACACTACGTCACTTGGTAGCTAGGTCGAGGAAGATAGTTCCTCTTATACACCAATGTGGGGATCAGTTGATCCTACGACAAGGTTGACGTGGATCTTTCCTGTAGGCACCATTGAATAAGTCATGTAAAGTTAGTAGTAATGTCATAATGCTTTTTCCTTCGGTTTATATGCTAATATTTTCAACACATCATTGTTTTTAGGTTTGAGCCTTATAGAATAGTAGTTGAATTCATGGATAAGCAACTATTCCGTAATTACAATCACCCATAGGGCAATTGGTCAGAGATTCCTCAAGCTATTCGCAATGCTTGGTTTAATGACTTCTTGGTAAGTTAAGTCCTTGTGGTTATTGAATTCTTCTCATCAAAATGCAAACTAATTAATTACTTTTATAATTTGGAGCACTAATTGTTCATTATTGATTTGCAGGAAAATTTTAGGTGGTTGCCTGCCCATCGACGAGATTTGGGAAAAGCATATAACTACAAATCAAGCAGGTGGTTGTCCGATCACTTATATAAATTGAGCAAAATAAAGGCAAGACAACTTGGATTCATCCCGAGATCGCAGCACAATTATTGGCAAAATGGGCTGCTGATGAGAAATGGCAGCAGAAATTTGTGCAAAATAAGTTAAATAGGTCCTGAATGGATGGACCCTCATATAGTGGCGGCTCCATTCCAATAAGTCAGCATCGAAGAAACGTTGTGAGTATATGTTATTTCACTCAACGACTCTTTAGCTTCTCTTCAACGGTCTTCAATGCCATCAACTATAAAAGCCAGAAGCATTCAATTCTTCACCTACCGAATCTCTACGCATTCAATTAGCAACTTAAGCATTTACTATTTCTACTCTTACAGACAATATCTTCGAATATTTAAATCTTTAGTGTTTATACATCTACTCTTTTAGAGTGTTCTCTATTGATTATCAATCTTTGTAAGAATCTCAAAGTATTGGGACTTTGGGATTGGGACATTTGATTACAACTTGTAAGTGGGAGTAAGTTCTAGTGAGAGAGTTACTCTGAGAGTTATAGAGTGTGTAATCATTTGAGTTAGTGAAATCTCGGAGAGTCTGAGGACTGGACGTAGGTCGAGGATATAGACCGAACCAGTATAAATTGCTTGTGTTCACTCTTCATCTATCCCTCTCTGTTACACTATGTTTTAGCTTATCAGTTTCAGAGTATTTTTTAAGAAAATTTTATATCCCCAATTCACCCCCTCCCCCTCTTGGTGATATTCCGCCTTTCATAAGTCGACGAAGAAGGTCACCAAGTGGCTTCCCCATTCAAACCTGAATGCAAAGCCGAGGGTTGTAATGCAACTCTAACCTTGTTGGACCTTGGATTAAAATTTAAGAAAAACAAAAAAAAAAATCAAACAGGCACTCTTCATTAACTATTTGATATGGTATGTTGGTCATATTCCTGATTTTTGCCTTGAGGACAAGTCTTTTTTCCAAGGAGGGAGAAATGATAGCGATCCAACTTGCTATGGAATTAATTTATTAATCGATTCTGTTTTGATTATCTTTTATTATCCTTTATTTAATCGAGTCTGTTTTTATTATCTTCTATTATTATCTTTAGGAATTAAGAAATAAGAGGAATATCTTATTAGATATTATCTTTTATTATTTTTTTAGGAAATAAATGGAATATCACAACTAGATAAATTTGGTTGTTAGGAATTAGATTATTGATTATCTATTTGAATTTCGTGTCAGAATCTCTCTCTGTAAACCTACTCCTATTTATTGGCTCTTAGCCTGTCAATAAGATCATTGAATAATTTAGAGAGTAATTCAGTAATGAAGATTCTCCTTAGACTTTAATAGTTCAATGAGTTACAGATTCTGGTTTGTCTACTATTAAAGATGTGGCGGCTGTTCTTATAGAATTAGTGAGATATTCACTTATTTTATAAAGTAGAGACGGTTCTTAAAGAGCTAGTGAGATCCTTACTTCTCTTTAAAAACAGAGTAAATCTATTTTTCCAATTTATATTCCCAATGTAGTCGCATAAACAGTACCTCATCAGTAAGTAATGGTGCCTGGAACTTAAATTCACTTTCTCAGTTGGTGAATCCAGAGGGTTATACAGCGCCTTTCTACGGCTCTACCTACAAGACCAGATGCACGGGGTGATGTGATGTTATGGAATGCAAACCATCATGGGGAATTCATGGTCAAAAGTGCCTAGTATATGATTCAAACTCTTCCTGCTAGTTCCTTTAATCAGGTCTATAAGAAAATCTGGAAGTGGAGTGGTGCAAAATGGATTTGAGTATTTTTGTGGGTTGCATATCATAATAGGCTTCCGACAAATGCTTGGCGAAGCTCAAGGTCTACATCGTTTGCTGAATGCTTGCATTTGTACCTTGGGGAGTGAGGATGAGTTGCACATGTTTAGAGATTCTACGCATGCTAAGCAGTTGTGGCTGACACTACTTGAACCCAGGTATCACAACAGTTTTTTTTGCAGCCAACTTGAGAAACAGGTTTGCAATAAATCTAAGTAATAACTTGGGTACTGATGAGAGCTCAGACTGGTCACTTATTTGGGGGCTTTCGGTTTGGCAACTATAGACATGGAGGAATTGCTCCATTTTCGGTGACTCTTTTGTCAAGCCAAGAGTACCAGAACAAGTTGTCCTCAAGACTTGGAAAAGTAATACCAAGCTAAATGAAATTCTTCCCCAACAAGAAGAAGCTGCTAGAGTAACAGCTGTCATATGGCAACTGCCCCTCCACAATGGTATAAAGTGAATGTTGATGGCGCAGTCTCTTCAAAAAGAAACAAGGCAGGAGCTGGCGGAGTTATTAGAGATGACAGAGGCCTTTGGGTAGCGTCATTCAGTAAGTTTCTTGGACTATGCAGCATCGTTGAAGCAGAGGAATGGGCAATATATAATGGCCTCCAATTAGCCTGGGATTTTGGCCTTAGAAAGATCATACTTGAATCTGATGATTCAAAGATAATGGTGGATATGTTGCTGAAATGACAAGCACAGAATCACTCGACTGGGAAGTCCAACTTATGCATATTTCCAGGAATCAAAATAGTTTAGCGGACGCCCTTGCGAAAGAAGGATTGTCTTCTTCTTCTTTACTTGACTCATGTCCTACTCACTTGAGAAGTTTGCTTGAAAGTGATTGTATGGGATTCATCCACTCTTAGAGGTTTGTGAAATATCATTTTTATATATATATATATAGAAAATTAAAAGTTTTAATGATAGGTGATTGCGGGATAAAAATTCCAATGGGAGATAATTTATAAATATTGATGGCCGATTACGCCAATAATAGGCATTAATAAAGTGGCTCGGCACGCCGTTTGGTTGCTTGATAAGAATCGATTACAAGCCCATTTTCATAAGAGGAAGTAATGAAGGGTATCAGCGAAAAATTGTAAGGGAAAGCCCATTTTTATTGTAAGCAATTTCCTATTCAGTGAAAAATTAAACTTCCTCTGCCCTTAGCGTTTATGGGCTTATTCTTTGCAGTAAAATAAGCTTTAACTTGCATCTAAACCAAATTGAAGGATGGAATAGATAAGATGCAGAAAATTAAAAGGTAATTTCCAACACATTCCATTCAAATATTTGGTCAATTGTTTTAAAAATAACACTATCTCGTACCAAAAGAAAAATAACACTACCTCTTATCCTTAATATATGATCCTTGATATAAGAACTAGTTGACTAATTTAGATAGATTACTGAAATTATTTATATTAGTTATTTATAACATTTATAGGTTGATTTCCTAAAATATCATCTTTTATCATAACTAAACGACTTAGATATAAACTCTTTAATATGTGCAATCAACAGTTATATTTTATAAAAAAAATTATAAATTTGAAAAACAAAAACTAGATTTGTGTTTTATATTTAGGATGAAATTTAATTCCAAACTAGCTCTTACATTAAATAACGGAGATGGTATGATATATACTTTTAGAGCATTGGTCTTTGGTTAAGAAATTGCAAGAAAATGTTGGTAATTGAGCTGAGTTTTAGTGGAACTTTGGGTTATTGAAAGCTGTGGGAGCTAGAAGATTTAGTGCCAATTTATTCAATTTGGAGCGACAAATGATGTTGTTTTTCTGTTAAAAATGACCCAAACTTCATGATATCAGAACTGTAAATTCCACGAGTTTGTTTGAGGGTGTATGTTATAAACACAGAATATTTCATTTTTGGAAAAAAGGATTTTACTTATACTACAGCCCATATATCATGAAAGATTACTAAGCAGTTCGCACTTCGCTGTACAAAAAGAATTCATTCTTGCTTTATCCCATTTAAGAGAGATCATGGGATAAAATGTTACTCTGCATTTGCCTTCATTGCACCAAATGGGGGTTGATAAATGGATCAGATTAGGGGTGAGCATTCGGTTTTCGGTTAAAACCAAAAAACTGAAATATGCACATGTTAAAAACCGAACCGAAAACCGAATTATTTCGGTTCGATTTTTCGGTTAATTCGGTTTAACCGAATTTTACATAAAGTTATGAAATTTTACATGAATAAAGTAGACATATAGGGCTTTCTAAATATATAAATTATGTAGCATTTTGAGTTCTACACAAGTAGTAACATATTTTTGAAGTTAAGTCTTATTTATGGAGTTATAAACTGGGCAGCGTTGAGAAAATATTAAACTGGGAATGATCAGTGACTTTCTTGCTTCTGGGAATATTTTCCTTGAAAATAGATATGTCAAGGGTCATGAGGAATTTTGAAGCACTCAAAAACGATTTTTGTAGAATTAATTATGATTTTTTTAAAAACAAATTAAAAAAATCGGTTTTTCGGTTTTAACCAACTTTTTTTTTTTGCAAAAACCGAAATAAGCTAGTTTAAAAAACCGAACTGAACCAAAAAACCGAACACCGAATTATTCGGTTTGGTTTTCGGTTTCGGTTTTGATTTGCTCACCTCTAGATCAGATAAGCTATAATATCATGCTATAAATAAAGGATTTGGAGGGAATGGGAGCTAGTACAAAAATTTTATGAGTTGGATTTTTTTAAAAAAAATAAAACAAAAAAGTTAAATATGTAAAGCATTTTATGAAATGTTTAAACACATTTAATATCTTTTTATCTAGCATAAGTATATCAAATTTACAGGCCTTTGATTAGAAAAATAATAATTTATATATTAATAATTTATAATATTAAAGAATAAAAAGGTTAAGAAATTGAAATCTTAACTAAATTATTTTTAAAAAAACACATATTTATGTGTAAGGGAAAATTATTTAGAGTTTGTTTAAATTAATATTGGTAAAAGTGACTTTTATTTTAATTGATTTTTGCAATTTGGTATGTGTTATGCATTCCCTTTTTTATTTGTTTTGTCCCTGATAAAAATAATTACATTATTTATAAATAAATAAAAAATTTTGGTTTTGCATCATTACTATCACTTAAGTGATTTTTCAACTAAATCATTTTATTGATATCAATATACTATCATGATACGTGTTTCACTTTTTTGTTTCTTGAATTATTCTTTTTTTCCCTCCATAGCTAATACAAAGACACTACTTAACTACCAGCATCCAATCTTAAAGAAACATTTAAGAACTCAGGTGGGACAACGAAGAAATTCGCCCAAGCTGATGCACCCAAAGCGTGCTTGAATTATTCTTGATGACTCTTTTAGAACATCAAAAAAAAAAAAAAACCTTTGATTTAGCAAATCATATTTTATTTTATTATTGTGTTAGTGTTGATATATGCAATAAAGTCATAGAGCAGTAAAACTCTTTTAAGAAAGGAGAGAAGAGATGAGAGGGCATTAAACTAGTTTTACCCATATTTTGAAATTTTAAGTTGGGTTAATAACTCAATTAAACATTTGTTAAATTAACCAACCTAATTTAGAATTTTCCTATTTTAAGTAGTTTTATATTGAATTTCCCCTAAAAGTTTTTAATAAATTTTTCTTACTTTTTTTTTTATAAGAAAAATTTAGGAAAGGGGTTTAGAGTTTAAGGGCAGAGCGCTTGGAGCCTAATCCACAAGGCATACTGGATTAAAGAGTACATATGCCTCCACCTCTTGCCAACGTTTCCACTGCTTCGTAAACCCCGAGGATGCCTCTCCCAGCGTCTTGACCAACTCCAGAATTGAACCTCCTCCCTTTAGGTGAGAAAATCTGACCCCTTCACCAATTAAACCCAAGGACGAGGGGTCACTTTTTATCATATATCTTCCCTTTATTAAAATTTTACTCCTACCGGTCCTAATTATAGAAACACATTTTGGAGTTTGTTTTGGTCCTAATTATAAGAGCAAGTTTTAACTTTTGTCAATTTTTTCCTATAATACCCCTATTTATACTTATTATTAGGAGCATTTATATATATGTGTGTGTGTGTATATGTATGTATATATGTGTGTGTGCATATATATGTATATTTGTGTTTATGTGTGTCAATATATATATGTGTAGATATGTGTGTGTGTGTGTGTGTAGATATATGGGTGTGTGTGTGTGTGTAGATATATGGGTGTGTGTGTGTGTCTATGTATGTATGTATGTAGATAGATCTATATGTATACACATATATACACACATATATGTTTATATAGCAAGACCATTATTTCAATTAGAAAACGTGTGGAAAAGAAAATTGGTTGGAGAGATATGTGGCGGGGTTGTAATTCACTTTTACTTATGTCGTTTTAAATTTATATAAGGGCATTTTAGGAAAATGAGTAAAATCAACTAATTTAACTTCTCTCCTTAATCCCCCCAAAATCGGTTAAATAACTCCTATAATTAGGACCGGAGGGAGTATAACCCAGGCCTACTCCTACATTTTTTTTAAATTCAACTCATATTTTAATACAATTTAAATAATGAGATTGAATACTTGCGCTCCATAAGCCCTATTCGGCGTTGTTAACAAGTTGAATAAAGGTAATAACAACTTGAGTATAATGATTGACAACTTTAACTTCCGAGGTTGTAAATAGCTACACTCAAATTGTCATTACTAATATTTATAATTAACTTTCAGGCCAATTATAGCCACACGCTGTTGTTATAGCCACATGAACTTTCAACTAATTATAGCCACAACTTGAATGTCAATCGCTACACTCAAGTTGTCATAGCCACACACAAATTAACTTTCAGATTAAAAATTCAACTTTCAACTCCCTAACCTAAAAGTTGATTGAATTACAATTGGGTTCAGGTGCAAATTGGTCAACCAACTTTTACTCCAGGAGCGCCCAACATAAAAAACTATTAAATGGACCATAAATACCAAAAAAAACTTTTAAAAATGTAAAGTCAATACAAGGCCATTAGAAAAAAAATATACATCTGTTAAAATGTAAACTTTTCAGGGTTAAGGTGCAAATTGGCCAACAAATTTTTACTCCAGGAGTGCCCAGTACAAAAAAGTCCATGTGCAATCTACCCAAAACTAGACTGTTGTAAATCCTTGCCCGGACCCCCCAACCATGTACATTAGGGTCAATGTTTTCTTAATTTAACTCTATTGATGCTCTCCCAACAATAATTAAATATGAGGGAGAATGAGGGAATTAAAAAAGATAACTACGGTATTTTAAAAAATACATGTCATATCGACTAATTTAATTAATTTTCTGAATTTTACTAAATTAAGTATATTTGTCTTTATATTAAGGACTCGACAGGTACTTCACACCAAAACAATACCATCATCCAAGGTTTGTCGGAACTGCTAACTACATTGACCAACTAACTTTCCAGTTTAACCTTCTAACTGGTAGCTAAACTAACAATATTGTTCTATGCGAGTAGTACCCTGATGTGACTCGGAAGCAATAGGGGACTCGAAAAAAGGTCCTTTTAGTCCCTAAAAAGGACGAATAAGAGTCGATTGGTAGACATTTTGATCCTCACAATTTTCAAAAGTCGCTTTTTAGTCCCATAAAAGGACGGTAAAATTGTCAGGGGACCAGAAAAGGTTATTTACTCTAAAATAAAATAGATTGAACTATAAATTTAAATACATTTCATAAAAAATTTAAATACATGTTTAATTTGTTCTTGATTTGTTTTGCTTAATGAGTTTTAATAAATCAAAAATTTGAAAATTGAAAGAGATAACGGTACTCACTAATTCAAAAAGACAAGTGGCATAAAAAGAAAATCTACTTTTTTTCCTATTATTTTAGATGGTAAGCGATCTTACCCCGTAAAAAGGAGAATACTAATTTGAATCTTGGGTAACGTACTTGTTGTGAAAGGCAAAAATCATTTATGGTCTTAAGCCTCAAAAAGAGAAACTCTAATCTAATAAAAAAATAATAAATTTTCCTTATATTTTATCTATAATGTTGGCCATAAAAAAGTACTTTAATGTTGAGAGGGTGCAGATTCCTTTTCTTCTTTCTTTTTTGGCCAAAAGGTGCAGATTCATTTAAAATAGAGAGAGTTTGAAATCATGAATATATTAACATAAAATTTATTGGAAGCTACACAAATTTTAAGATCTACACAATACATTGGAGGCAAAAATATCCAATGACTAATTTTGGTTGCATTATTATGGTAAATAAATTCGAACACAATCGAATGCATGTATGAATAATAATGAATGAATAGATAATTGAGTTTAACGGTCAGTCAAAGGCTGATTCCTTCATCTTACATTCGAACACACGAGTGAGTCTATATTTGTCTCACGTGTTTGGGATTGGAAGTTAAGAGTGCACGTGGGTGGGTCCACGTTGGCAAGTAGCTATATAATGACTCTGCTCAGAGCTCATCTTTAATTAAGCCTTCAAACTAAAATGGGACCAACCGATTAATTAGATACACCTCCAGGCTCCAGCTCTCTCCCCTGCTTCTAGCTCTTCTCTTTCTCTTCCTGGTTCCAGCCATGGAAGATTCCTTTCGATCTGATGATATCAGATCCTCTCTCTGTAAGTAACATAATTGCTTTAAGCTGTAGCTTAATCCACTTCAACTTCTCTTATATGATCTTGTTCTGTGATTTGTTACGCAGTATCAAAGAAGGATGAGGTGGTGGAGGAGGTGGTTGGTGAAGAAGAGAACTCACCGGTCAGACAAGTTGCCCTGACGGTGCCAACGACGGATGACCCAACGCTTCCGGTTCTGACGTTCCGTATGTGGGTTTTGGGGACTCTCTCATGCGTCGTACTGTCATTTCTGAATCAATTCTTCTGGTATCGCACAGAGCCTCTCACCATCACCGCCATCTCTGCCCAAATCGCCGTCGTCCCACTTGGCCACTTCATGGCCACCCGAATCACTGATCGAGTCTTCTTCCGAGGCAGCCCCTTCGAGTTCACCCTCAACTCCGGGCCCTTCAATGTCAAAGAACATGTTCTCATCACCATCTTCGCCAACTCCGGTGCCAGCACCGTCTATGCCATCCATGTTATTACCGTTATCAAGGTTTATTATAAGAGACAAATCTCCTTCTTCGTCTCCTTCCTCGTTGTCCTCAGCACTCAGGTTTGATTTCCTTCTTCATTATAATTACTTCATATATATTTCCAAACCACAAAAACACGAGCACGCACTGAATTGATTTATCAGTAAATTAAATATACGAGTGGTTAATTCAATATTTGATTATAGGTATTAGGATTTGGATGGGCTGGTATATTCAGGAGGTACCTGGTGGAACCAGCAGAAATGTGGTGGCCAGCAAATTTGGTTCAGGTTTCTCTCTTCAGGTCACTCTTCACACACCTCAAATTATTATATTTGACTACTCAGGCTTGTTCTGTTCACTTCCAGAAACACACACCAGCTGTAATTGTAAGTTGTAAGGCAGGGAGTGATTGTGTATGGATCAAGTCTAAAACTCAATCTATCTAGATTACTATTTCAATTGTCTGTAATTCTTATTTGGTTAAAGTATCTGTTTTGCTCCTTTAAATTTACATTAAATTTCATTTTTGTCTCTTAAGTGTATTTTTTGTCTTTTAATCTTAGCATTATCAGTTTAATTTAACAAAGAATATTGGTTCTGGAAGTAAATAAATATTGACAAAGCATGCTTAAAGTCATGTTTATAATATAAAAATAAAATAAAATGCTTATCAATAGGTTTATTTTAATTTCTTAATATAAAAATGTTTAATTGAAAAATTAAAAGAAAATTTATGATTGCTGGGTTTTTTTTTTAAAGATAATAAAAATGAATATAAACATGCATTGTCAATATTTAACTGTAGAATCACTATTTAAATTTTATGAATTACTCCCTCCGGTCCTAATTATAGAAACACTTTTGTTGTGCATTACACAACAAAAGTGTTCTTATAATTAAGACCAGAGGTAATAGCATTTTCTATTAAACGAGATACACACTATAAATTTAAAGGGACTAAATTAAAAATTAATAAAAATTTAGAGGGTTAAACGTATATGTTATACTTGTTATTATAAATTAAAACCATTTTACGGGTTTATAAGTTTATAATAGAGGAACATGTGTAATGTCAGGGCCCTGCATGAGAAAGAGGAACGACCTAAGGGAGGATTGACGAGAATCCAATTCTTTGTAATTGCCTTCTTATGCAGTTTCGCCTACTACGTTTTCCCAGGCTACCTTTTTGAAATGTTAACTTCTTTCTCTTGGATATGTTGGATATTTCCCTACTCAATTCTGGCCCAACAGCTTGGATCTGGGCTAGATGGGCTTGGCATCGGAGCAATTGGGCTTGACTGGTCCACCATATCGGCCTATCTGGGAAGCCCACTGGCAAGTCCATGGTTTGCTACAGCCAATGTTGCCGTTGGGTTCTTTGCTGTGATGTACATTTTGACTCCATTTTGCTATTGGCTGAATGTGTACAAAGCCAAAACGTTTCCTATATTTTCCGACGACCTGTTTAACAAAAATGGTCTCATATACAATATCTCAGCCATTGTGGACTCCGATTTTCATCTTGACGTCGCTGCTTACGAGCGCCAGGGTCGTGTCTATCTCAGCACCTTTTTTGCCATGACCTACGGTGTTGGCTTTGCTGCTCTCACGGCGACAATTGTACATGTGGCTCTATTTCATGGAAGGTACTACCTCTGATCCTTATTATAATATCTATTTAACTAATATGGATAGATTAACGAAATTAGTTAAAGTTATTTTATCAAAAATTTGTGTTGGTTTTTTTTACATATGCAATTAATAGGATAATGTTTTAAAATATATTAAATATATGGGAGGAAGTGTCCATTATGTAGTAATCACCCCCTCTCCCTTCTAGGAGTGATGGCCAAGCTCTGCCATGGTCCACAATCACCACCGGGAAAAAGCAATAGCAACTTGACTTTTCATTTAGGACTACTTCATCGCTTTGCTAAAACAAAATATTTCAATTTCTCTTCTTGCGTCTGAAGTGCAAGGGGGAGTGGCTATGGTCCACTCCGTCCACTTCCCTTTTCTACATTAAATTTTTACCGCATGCGGTAGTGCGTACAGCATACGGTAAATTCTTATTAGGCAGAGGGGGGAAGTGGACGGTCCACTGCAGTGAACCGTAGCCACTCCCAAGTAGAATTAATGTCTTATTTTTATGATCACTTTCAACCTCCTCAACACACTCTTATATTGTGGATAGCAGGTAGTAATACATATATATACTGCGCGCACACACACGTCTATTTTGCGATTTCTATCTTCAAGTAATGAACATAATATGTAAATGTGATGTGACAGAGAAATATGGGAGCAGACCAAATCAATTTGGGTTAAAAGGAAGATGGATATACACACAAAGTTGATGAGGAGGTACAAGCAAGTACCTGAGTGGTGGTTCGTGAGTATACTGATTGTAACCATCGCAGGCACCATATTTTCGTGTGAGTATTACAACGAACAGCTTCAGCTTCCATGGTGGGGGGTTTTACTCGCTTGTGGTATCGCCATTTTGTTCACTCTCCCCATTGGAATAATTACCGCAATCACAAATCAAGTAAGTAGGTTCATTATATTACTAATAATGACTATTTCACTTTGATCAATGATGTGGGTGATCGATCGAGGAGCCTCTAATGCCCCAGTACTCTCTTATTCTACTCTGATTAATGTTCATGGAAATTATTCTAAGTCAAGAGAATAAGACTTAATTACTAAGAAGTCTCAATAACAAGTGAGGCATATATTAAATTTTGACATTTTATGCTTCTTAATTGTCATTGTGATTTTTTGATAATTAAATCCTTTTTTTTTTTGTTGAGATCTCATAGTAATTCCTCCATATTGTTCCATGTAATATCCCAACTCCCAATTTTGTTTTTTTTCTATTGATCATTATATACTTCCTGAAATTATTGACATTTTACATATCTTATTGATAAAAAACAAAGGTGTAATTTTATCGATTTTTCAAAGAAGAATATTATAAAATGGTGCTATTTTTTTTTCTTTTGAACAATTTCTTTTAAAATTAAATTCGTACCTTTTTTGCTCATATGATATTAAAAAAGAAAAGAAAAAAAAAAAAAAGACATTTGGGGGGTTTGGACATTACTACATCAACTATTGTGATAAATTGGAATGACCACCTGTGTTTGTTTGTTTGCAGACACCAGGATTGAACATTATAACAGAGTACATAATAGGGTATATTTACCCAGGATATCCAGTGGCAAACATGTGTTTCAAGGTTTATGGCTACATTAGTATGACACAAGCAGTTACATTCTTGCAAGACTTGAAGTTAGGGCACTATATGAAAATCCCACCTAGAACAATGTTCATGGCCCAGGTTGTGGGAACCTTAATCTCAGGAATCGTCTACTTGAGCACAGCATGGTGGCTCATGGAAACAATCCCAGACATATGTGAGGACACATCCTCCGTGTGGACATGTCCGAGCGACAAGGTGTTCTACGACGCTTCCGTGATTTGGGGTTTGATTGGGCCACGTAGGATCTTCGGAGACGAAGGTTACTATGAGGCAGTGAATTGGTGGTTCTTGGGAGGTGCTATTGCTCCTCTACTAGTTTGGTTGGCTGCTAAGGCCTTCCCACAACAAGAGTGGATTTCACTCATCAACTTTCCGGTCTTACTGGGGGCCACCGGTATGATGCCACCGGCAACCGCCGTGAACTACACAACTTGGATCATTGTCGGTTTTCTTTCTGGATTTGTTGCGTATAGGTACTACCCAGATTGGTGGAAGCGCCGTAACTATGTGCTTTCGGGGGCGCTTGATGCAGGTCTTGCGTTTATGGGTGTGCTTTTGTATCTTTGCCTTGGATTAGAAGATATTAGTCTTGATTGGTGGGGAAATGACATTGATGGCTGTTCGCTTGCCCACTGCCCCACCGCCAAGGGAGTTATCATTAAGGATTGCCCTGTTTTCACTTGACCCTAAAAGCAAGGCATGATATTAGAAGTGTCATTAAACGAACATGTATAAAAATTCCTATAGGTTGATCATCAGTTAATTCAAAATCCATAAATTATTCATGATTTAGCTGCGGGCATCTTTAATTTATTTTCATTAGGTATATTTGAACCTACAAAATGAAAAAGAATGAGAAAAAAAGTACCCATTCCTCGTGTTCCCACAACAATATATTACTAACGTTTTAATCTCAACTTCAAAATATATAAAATAAAAAATAAAAAGAAATCTAGACTTGATAATGATTATTTGTTTCTGATGACTAAAAACAATGATATGGATGCTCTCTTGAGGTGGGACATTCAAAAGGAAATTGGGGATAGTGAATTGGTTATTGATACAATCTTTCGTTTTATGCAAGCTCAATTTAATGGAACAACTCAATACTAAGATGCAAGATGTTCAACACTAAAGAACTCACAATAACACACAACAATATATGTCTCAATATAAGCTATACCAATAGAATCATTGAACACTAAAAAATTCAATAAACTCAATATTGAATAACTCAAACAGACATAAATTGAAACATCAAAATAATTATAAAACTCAATCCAAAATCACAAACTTAGCTCAACATAAATGGAGTCTCATGCTCAATCTCTACATTACAAAGCTACATACATCTAGAACTAGGAAAACATAGCTGAATAATTGAGAATAAACATCAATGGAAGTATGGAACTAAATCTAACTCCCCTTTGAAGAACCAAAGCTTGAATCACGCATCTAACCCATCTCAAGAGAGCTCGAAGAGCCTTAGCTACTCATGGAAGGAGAAGAAGCTTTAAAACGTTGCAGCAACTTCTCATACATGGAGAAGGAAGGAAGAGGACAAACTTTGTGAGGGTGAGAGGGATGAGACAATTTTTGAGTGAAGAAGAAGAAGAAGAGTTGAGCTGGAGGTGTTGAGAAGCCGAGAGATGATGGTGAATGGTCTAAAGAAATAGTTCGCCTCCTCCCCTTTTGTGCAAAAACGTGTTTTTTAAATTTCCTTTTCCCCCAATGCTGTGCTTTCAGCCTTCCATTTAGTAAGGGTGGTGGCTGCACTTGACTCTTAGAATTAGATTAAATGTGGGCTATGGTTATGAAGTGATTGGGCTCAAGTGAGTAAGATTGGGCGCAAAAGAAAATGTGCAAGGCTTTATACATATGTTGCCTCACCTCATCACCTACATATTCAAATCAATATAGGTAGGATCATATGTCCAAGTAAATAGGAATTATTCAAGATTCACAATTATTAGAAAACTATAACATTTTAGCCCATTTAATTCCAACATACCCTTATGACTAAATCTGCACTTTGACACTTATTATGCCAATATCCTACGAAATACCTTTAAAATGATAGGAATTAGTGTATCAAAATTTGATCTTATCAATAAGTACGGTAACCTAGCACCCAATCCATGAGTAGCAACATTCCACGTTAAGGATACTCACAATATGAATCATGCATGAACAACATGCAGATGTCAGGCCTAAAATTGCATCCACTAAATCCAAAAATCAAAAATCATCTAACTCCTTTGGCGGTGGGGAAAAAATAAGCAAAAAAAGTAAACTTTGAAAAAATAAATGTCAAAATTAAGATTCAATAATTATAAAAATTACCAACGTTTTAGACGATGTATGAAATTACCTGGTCTAAATATACTTGTTTATACTTTCATATATCTATTTCCAAAATCAAGACAACATATTCTTCCTCTCATCCTTGAGATAGACATGATTTTGGAGCAAGAAAAGGAAAAAGATCAGGAAACTTGTAAGAGAAGGAAAAGCTATGCAAAAGGTAGTCATAATGAGGTTGCTTCTAAGAAGAGATGTCATAATCCACCTAACTTTTAGGAAAGTTACCTTACCTCATTAAATGAGTCTTTGCAAGCATGGGCATGAAAACACAAGACCTCTCTCTCTCTCTTAACCTCTCTTAGGCATATAAGAAAGAAGAGATCGAAGGTAAAGGAAGGAAGAGATGATGGAATGACAAGTGTCAGAATGAATTACAATGAAGGAGAATGATCCAATGGCTCACATCACTCCAAAACCCTTATAAATAGCTTCATCTTCTCTTCTTCCATTCACGTGTTCATTCAAACCAAGCCAAACAGGTAGAAAGAGATAAGTTGTGAGAGCAAGAGAGAAGAAGGAAAGCTTCTTGAGTTCCATGGAAGGTTAAGAGAACCCTTGGTGCTTTAAGCTTGAGATTGTTAGTAATTGGTTTATAAGTTTTGATGATAACAAACTTGGAAAAGAAAAGGACTTGATGAAGAAGATGGAATTATATCACCTAGAGGGGGTGAATACGTGATTATAAAATTTTTGCGCTAAAAGCTCAAAAACACTTAAAACAAAGACAGAAAGAAGAATAGGAAAACACAAGAGATTATCCTGGTTCGGTCTAACTCTTCAACCTACATCCAATCCCCATAACACCTGGGATTTCCACTATCTTTCAAAGGCAATTACAATTACACACTGTACTTGGATGATCCTCTTACTAGGACTCATTCCCCCTTACAAGTTGTAATTGTACACCCACACTTAAGGTTCCACAACCTTAAGATTTTACAAATCAAATAATCAAATAGATGTTTAGACGACACTCCTCACGAGTAGATAAAAGTTAAACACTGAAGTACACAGAAATATCCGAAGATATTAGCGAAGTTAATGGAACAGTAGATTGCAATAAATTCGAATTGAATGCACAACGTTTCTGGTAGGTGGCGAATTCAATGCTTATGGTATTTATAGATGTTGCAATTAATGACCGTTGGTGAAGCTTGAATGAACCCGTTGTGACTCTTGAATGTAGCCGTTAGACAGGTAAAGCTTCGTAGTCATTTTTTCTATTTAATTATCCAAGTGGATTTGCAGTAACTACATTCTCTTCATTCCTTTTGTTTTTCCTGTTGAGAAATAGCATTAAATGCTCAGATGGAATTGCAACAGAAAATTTAGGATGATCAGAAGGATGGTTATAGTGAAAATGACTCGATTTGACAACTGCATTAAATGCTTCTCTGATACAAATTGATTTACGGAAATTTGTTGTTAATCCATGATAATGTTGGGATCCGTACACGCAACGGAATAAAATTTTTTAACGAATCCCTTAGGCAGATCGCTCAATAGCGTTTAAATCTGGATTTTAGGGTTTCCGAATCATATCTATGCGGAGGGTTCAACGTATCATTCACGTTTGCGCCTCGATCCTCGTGCGCCTAAGACGTCGTACGTGTCGAACGAGGTGGCATCTTGATCACGTGGGCTAGCGCCTTCTTGTTTGATCAGACAGGAGCTGACTTCGTGTGTCCTCTCCCTCTACTAGTATCCACACGAACGGCCTCCAACACTGACGGCAACCTGCTAGCGCCTTCTTGCTCTTGCGTCTCTCTCTTTTGTGTTTTTCGGCCGTCTAATTCATCCGTAGTTTAATACGACTAAATCAGCATCTGTTATAGGGTTTCTAAAACCCTAATATGTCGTATTAAAATATTCAAAATTAATCTAATTAATTTTGAATTTGGATTAAATAATATTAATTAAATCTGTCCAACAGATCTAATCTAACTACTTGATCCGAATTAATAGGCCTTCAGATTTAATTTATATTTATAAATTAAATCAAGATATGATATGCTTATATTTAATTTAAAATGAGATTCGATATCTCAGTTCAAATTAAATCGATATGAAATATCTTTATTCAAAATTAAATCGAGATACAATATCTCAATTTATTATAGTTATTTAATTTATCAAATAAATTAAATACTATATATAATAATATTATTATCAATAAATAATATCATTATTATTTTTCAAATTTATAATATATATATATATATATATATATATATAGACACACACACACATCCTAGATTAAATAAGTATTCATTAAATCTTAAACACATTTAAGATTCAATGAATCTGACACTCTTGCTCGTGTTGGGCCATTCTTGTGTGCAACCACAGTAGGCCCACATGAGATTGGCGGTGGGCCAATATCGTATCAGCCCACAAGTCGCAAGCGGCCTCTAGCAAGACATTGCGACTACCCAATTCATATGGGGATCGTTGATGCGATATAACCTATCGTACAACCATGTCACGTCCCTTTTGTCACGCGATAATTTAGTCAAGGATGAGGCATGGAGAAAGTCAACTTCCTGTTCTTGACCATCACTTTCTCGATTCTTGAGTAGTCTAACAATTGAGATGGAAACTCCTTTCCATCGTAGTATGGCCATACATTTCTCGACTCACTCATCGAGGGGCCCAGATTATCTCTCTACAAATGTGAGGGACAAATTCCATCTTGACTATTCACATTCCTCTCGCATGAAAACCACTGATCCCGATCCAAGCCTTTGTCATCACCCGGTCAAAGGTGACTTTTGACTAGGTCAAAGACCAGCGACTCATCATGTAGGAATCCATGATGATCTCAGGTCAAAGGGCGTTGTGACGCGGTTATACATGAGAAAAGCTTATGACTTATTCCATGCAGCTTTCTCATAGTGGGTCGGTCCAGCAACTTGTACTCTTACAAGTGCCTATGACTTTGATTCGTATCTCCATACCTCATCAAAGTCACACTGGTCTTATCTTATCTTCGCTCCCGCGTAGATGACTGACCAGGGACATTTAGGATAATCTATTAGAATATCCAGGGATACAATTATCAATGTAAACATGCAAACAAAATGATAACAAAAATAGAACACTTTAAATAACATAAATGTCTAAAGTACAATGTCTTGCCCCTAGAGCACAATTTCCAACAGATAAAATCATAGTTATAACGCTGCTGCTCAAGCATGCTTTCTCTTCTGCTCGAGCGTGACATTTTCATGCTCAGGCAAGCGTCATCCAGAGACGAAGAATGAAGAGTCGATGATGCTGCTCGAACATCCTTTTTCCTCTGCTCGAGCATGGTGCTCGAGCAAGCCTTTTACTCTGCTCGAGCATGGCCTTTGACTTCACATGTTTTGCTCTAACCCCGATGATGCTCGGGCATTCCAGGTACTCTACTCGAGCATGAATAGTTCAATTGTGAATTTTTTGCTTGGGCATCACGATCTCTACTCAGGCAGCCTTTCTAAAATACTTGAACAATCTATTAGAACGAGTATGCTCGGGCATGATATAACTCTTGCTCGAGCAACCCCATAGCTTAACACATAAATTACTTATTTCAATAACTTAGAATTTGTGATCATAAAAACACATCGAGAACTAACAGATGATTCAAGTCGCTTGAGTGTATGTTTCAAGACACTCGAGCGTGCAACTGTTATTTGAACTAAAACTTGAATCAGAAAGTATTTGTGAAGTGTTCTAGTATGAACACACTCAAGTGTTAGCTTGACACTCGCAACAAGATTGCCTGACACTTGCTTTAGTGTGTGTTGGACTCTCAAGTTTTGATCCAATACTTGCAAGACTTATGCCTGACACTCGAACTCACACTAGAAGTATCAAGGTAAACACTCAAGTATGATCTCTAACACTTGAGTGCCAAGGTAAACACTTTCAAGGTCAGTGCATGACACTAGCTGATGAATCAAGAGTTCTATCTTTATGTGAGGCACACTCGAAGTGTCACTTTGTGGCACTAGAGTGTGTCTCAGAGACACTCGAATGTCTGGTAGAACTTAACACTTTCTAAATCAAACTCCATCTTCAACAATATCTACCAGACACACAATTCATCAGCACTCAAGTGTGACAAATTGCATTCTCGAGTGTAGCACTCTGGTGTGACTAATTTGACACTTGAATGTCTAGAAGGAACCATATCTTTTCAACTAAATTCATTCATGAGCAGTCTTTCTCCAGACACACGATACAACAACACTAGAGTATGGATTTTGAACACTCGAGTGTGAGTAGAATGATACTCAAGTGTCACCTAATTTTGCACTGAACCTTTGTCTCAGAAAATTCAAATTTACGTTTTAGCATCTGATTATTTATGATTATTACTCATACTTCTTCTCAATGCTACTAAACATATTTGGTTGAGTTTCAAATGATTTGAATCATGATTTACATCCAAATTTACAAAAGCATGGTTTTGTGTCAGAACATTAAATGTGATAAAAGAAATAGAGTCACAAGTGAACTCAGATAAGGTCATTGAATATCTTATGAAGCGTCAATTATGGCAAAGCGAAAATGACCCAATCTTAAGCAATCCCAGAGCAGACCAAAGGGATGTCATGTGAAGGTCTATAGTAGGGAGCAAGGGAATGTACCTATGGAGTGAGCTTTGAAGGCTCTTTTGTACTCCTAAAGCTTATGTTATGCTATTTTTATTTGCTATGACCCTAAGACTTTCGCATTGTGTTAAACTCTGAAATATTTTGGAAATTTATTTTGGCTTTGCACCATAAACTCTATTCGAAATGGTTATGAAATTTAATGATTTGGATGTTAAATATCCTTGTTGGAGATATTTCAAACATTTTGGCCAAGTTTTCAGGTATTGATTTTGAGGTGTTACAAGTCGTGCACGGCTCGACCTAAATTGTAGATGCCAGGAATTGATCTACCGCTCATAACCAAAACGCCTAGAGCCAATCAACAGACTGAACTAGAAATTGCCATGGAATATGGGAGAGTAAGGCTGGGACTGTATTTACAAGATTGCGAAAGCTTCTATATAGGATAGAGGTGGGTTAACTAAAAAATGTTGCGACGGTAATTATGTTGTAGCATTGCGTAAGCTGTGTAGCCTAATTGCTATAGCAATGAGTTGTATGCAAACTGGGGGAAGGACATATCTTAGGATGAAATCTGAGCTCAGCCTACTTTTAAAATTGATATCTTCCTTCAACTTTTGATTACTTGTTTACTTATTGTCATTAGTAATAGTTTAACCAAACCAAACCAACTATAAATCTTCTCATCACACACTTGTCTTTAGAAACTAGCGTCATCTTCGGTATCAACAGTTTCTATGGGACGATACTCTACTCACTCTTTATTACTTGTTCGACTGGTTCATTTTGTTGGGATCCGTACACGCAGCGGAGTAAAAAAAAATTACGGATCCCTTAGGCGGATCGCTCAACGGCGTTTAAATCAAGGTTTAGGGTTTCCGAATCGTACCTTTGCAGAACAATTTGAATTGGTGGGCTACCTTCTCGATCAATCGCCTTCCTCTGGGTATCCACACGAACGGCCTTCGAAACACGAACGGAGGCATGCTAGCGCCTCGAAGGCGTGCGTCTCTCTATTTTCTATCTAGGGTTTCTCGCGGCTTTCTAATACGCTCGACAAAATGTCCCGTAGGTTTTTCTAAACCTAGCAGACGTATTAAATTCAAAACCAATTTTGAATATGGATTAAAAAAATATATTAATTAAATCTATCTGATAGATCTAATCAAATTTATTTATTTAATCCGAATTAAAAGCCCACTGATTTAATTTATATTTATAAATTAAATCAAGATATGATATCGTTATATTTAATTTAAAATGAGATCCGATATCTCAGTTCAAATTAAATCTGATATCCAATATCTTTATTCGAAAATTAAATCTGAGATACAATATCTCAATTTATTATAGTTATTTAATTTATCAAATGAATTAAATACTATATATAATAATATTATTGTCAATAAATAATATCATTATTATTTTCGAATTTAATATATTTATATATGCATATATATATATATATACACACACACACATCCTAGATTAAATAAGTATTCATTAAATCTTAAACACATTTAAGATTCAATGAATCTGACACTCTTGCTCGTGTTAGGCCATTCTTGTGTGCGACCCTGTAGGCCCACATGAGATTGGCAGCGGGCCAATACTGTATCGGCCCACAAGTCGCAAGCGGCCTCTAGCAAGACATTGCGACTACCCAATTCATATGGGGATCGTTGATAAGTACAATGACTTGCCCCTAGGGCATAATTTCCAACAGACTCCCACTTGCACTAGGTGCAATCATTAATTACCTTAATTCTCATTGCCCTAACATGACGCTCATGTTCCACTTGTGCAAGCGGCTTAGTAAGAGGATCAACGTCATTGTTTATGCGATATAACCTATTGTACAACCATGTCACGTCCCTTTTGTCACGCGATAATTTGGTCAAGGATGAGGCATGGAAAATGTCAACTTCCTGTTCTGGGACATTTAGGATAATCTATTAGATATATCCAGGGATACAGTTATCACTATAAACATGCAAATTAAAAGATAACAAAAGGAGAATACTATATTAAATAATAAAATCGTCTAAAGTACAATGACTTGCTTTCTCCTGGTACTTTGCATAATAATCCTTTTTTGTATTTTTTGTATCACCTCTATCATTGATTTCTCTGATAAGATGAAATCGCTTGAGTATATTGTTGGTCCTTTGATGTGACCTAGGCTCCTTGGTCTGCGCAATAACGCCGCTATTGTCACAGAGCAAGTCTATTGGATTTGAGATGGTAGGAACCACCCCAAGTTCAGTGATGAACTTTCTGATCCAAACGGCTTCCTTAGCTGCATCCGATACTGCTATATACTCAGCTTTCGTTGCAGAATCAGCTACAGTGCTCTGCTTAGAGCTCTTCCAGCTCACCGCACCACCATTCAACAGGAATACATATCCTGATTGCGATCTTGAATCATTTTGGTCAGTTTGGAAACTCGCATCTGTGTGACCTGTCACACATAGCTCATCCTCCAAGCCACCATATACCAAGAATAAGTCCTTAGTCCTTCTTAAGTACTTAAGGATATTCTTGACAACAGTCCAGTAACCCTCACCGGGATCTTGTTGATATCTGCTAGTCATACTCAAGGCAAATGAGACATCCTCGGTCGAGTACATAACATGGCATACATGATAGATCCAATGGCGGAGGCATATGGAATCTTACTCATGCGGTCTCTTTGATCCCGTGTACTAGGACACGATTCTCACCGAGATGGATGCCATGAGACATGGGCATATTACCCTTTTGAATTCCCGCATACCGAATCTATGCGTATCTTGTCTATGTATGTGCTCGACTTAGGCCTATCACCTCTTAGATCTATCTCTATAGATCATAATCCCAAGGATGTAAGTGGCTTCGCTAAATCTTTCATTGAGAAAGACTTTCCTAACCAAGACTTGACACTCTGCAAGGTAGGAATGTCATTCCCAATGAGTAGGATGTCATCAACATAAAGCACTAGAAATACAATTGTGCTCCCACTAACCCTTTTGTAAACACAAGGTTCATCTATGTTTTGAATGAATCCAAACTCTTTGACTACTTCATCAAAACGATGATTCCAGCTCCGAGATGCTTTGCTTCAATCCATAAATGGACCTTTGAAGCTTACAAAATTTACCAGAGTCCTTTGGACGCATAAAACCCTCAGGTTGTGTCATGTACACATCCTCAAGGAGATTTCCATTAAGGAAGGTTGTTTTGACGTCCATCTGCCATATATCATAGTCATAATATGATGCAATGACAAGAAGGATTCGATTGATTTGGCCATTGCAACTGGGGAAAAGGTTCCATCATAGTCTACACCATGAGTTTGGGTGAATCCTTTTGCAACCAGTCGTGCCTTGAAGATATTTACTTTGCCATCCATGTCAGTTTTCTCTTTGAAAACCCACTTGCACCCAATGGTTTTTACACCTTCAGGTGGATCGACTAAGGCCCATACCTCACTGTCGTACATGGATTGCATTTCGTACTTCATGGCACTAAGCCATCTTTCGGAGTTGGGTCCCACCATGGCCTCGCGATAGGTAGTTGGCTCATTGTGCTCAATGAGCAAAACATCACGGCTTCCAGTAATCAGAAATCCATGTCTCTGAGGCTGTAGCCGTGTTCTATCGGACCTTCGTGGGTCTTGTGTTACGTAAGTAGGCTCAACAACCTGTTGTGAGTCTTCTCCGGTTTCCATCTGTGGTTCTACATTGTCCTGTGACTCTCGAACTTCTTCGAGGTTTCACCTTACTCCCACTGGCTCTTTTAGAGATGAACTCTTTCTCCAAAAGGACAACATTCCGAATAACAAACACTTTGTGATCGGTAGGATTGTAGACATAGTATCCTTTAGTTTTCTTAGGATACCCCACAAATAGGCATTTTGAGGATCCGGATGATAATTTATCAGAGGCTTGATGCTTGACATAAACCTCACATCCCCAAATTTTAAGAAATGACAAACCGGGTTTCTTCAGAAACACCATTCCATTGAGGTGTTCCTGGAGGAGTAAGTTGCGAGACGATCGTCCCACAACTCCTAAGATGTTCAATGAACTCTTGGCTCAAATATTCACCACCTCGATCAGATCGAAGTGTCTTAATTGTTTTGCCAAGTTGATTTTGCACTTCATTTTGGAATATTTTGAACATTTCAAAAGATTCCGACTTATGTTTCATTAAATAGATATATCCATATCTATTGAAATCGTCTATAAATGTAATGAAGTACAAATGACCTCCTCTGGCAGATGTATTCATTGGTCCACACACATCAGTATGTATGAGGCCCAATAAATTGGTGGCTCTCTCACTGTGTCCAGTAAAAGGTGCCTTTGTCATCTTTCCCAATAAACAAGACTTGCATGCATCAATTGATTCAAAATCAAATGAGTTAAGAAATCCATCTTTATGGAGTTTCAAATGCGTTTCTCATTTATATGGCCTAGACGACAATGCCATAGATAGGTCGGATTCAAATCATTTGACTTGAACCTTTTAGTAGTTATGTCATAGATATGTCCATTCAATTTTCTACTGTCCTTGAGATCCTACATTTATTCAAATGTGAGATCCAATGTAGTATCCAATACCCATGTTGAGGAAGTAGAAAAGCGAATATCTATGACATAGATACTTGAAGCGATAGCCCGCTATCCTTCTTGTTCTTCTCCGGATCTTCGATGTAGAGTTTGCAATTCCTTTCAAATGACCAAGTTCATTGTAAAAGAAGCTGACTCTATCCTTCGGAGGTTTTGCCTTCTTGGCTTTCGGTTTCATACCCCTTCCTTTTTGAACGGACAAAACAGAAGCTGGGCCTCCAAGGCTCGCCTTAGCAATTTTGAGCATCCCATGCGGTTCGTAAATTGATTCCTCCATGTTGTAATCCATGACAAAGTTATCATAACTTCCGGGAGTGAGTTCAAGATCACATCGTAGCTAACTCCTAGGACATGGGAATCCAAGCCTCTCAAGCCTTGCTCATTCTTCGAACATTTCGTAGGATGAACAATCATCTCGAAGCCTCCACATGTTCTAGATCTCTATTGAGGTCTAGAAGCATAGTGGCAAGCATCGAGCATCTGCATCCACAGAGTCATCTTTATGCTTCGTATAAGCATCGCCCGAGCTCTTGGATCAGCGCTGAAGGCTCGTCAAGAATGGGTTGATTGATGAGATACTCTTTTCTTTCGTGTTTAGGATCAACGTTTAAGTTCCCAAACATGTCAAGAGAGTTTGTCTCATCGAGTTCGTCCTTCTCAAGGACTGATCGCATTGATGGTGTTGAAGTGTTACTAGACTACATGATTCTACAACTAAAGGTATGCAAAGTTTAAGTAGTAACCTCCCACTGAATTAACAACCCTCATTATAATTAGTGGGCTAAGATCCATATTTGGCTTAAATTTAAGTCCGCTTTGGTGTGACGCTTAAATTAAGTTATTTAGGTAGGCAAACCCCTTGCCAATTACATCACATGTAATTCTTAGATCTTTATGGGATTCGATCATCATATGACGGCACGTTTAATCCCATCTAATGCCTTGAGATCCAAAACCGTTTTGATGATCTCAATTAAGTCAAGACAATAATGAATATAGAGTATCACCATTACTCTCTCTTGTCTCCCCAAGATTACTCAGATGCATCCACTTTGGTGGAACATGCAAATGGGTGATCTAGGTTTTGACAAGTATTCATTTATTGACGGCATTGGGACTTAAGATTTTATTTAGAGGGTATTATTTGATATTTATTTAATTAATCCTATTAATTTTATTTATATGAATGCAATCAATATTGTATTTCATATAATGTCTAATTTAATCATGCAATGATCACATCAAACATAATTAAAAACTCGTGACACAACATGGCTCATCTAACCCGAGTCCTCTCAAGCCAATGAGGGGACTTCTCTAAATAATAAAAGAAAATACATAATGAGAAACCTCGTTTAACATTCGAGGGGAGTGAGATGAGAAGAGAATGTACATCAAGATTATTTAGAGAGAGAGGCATGGCTCATGAGCCATATTTAAAAATACAACATTTGTAAAATATCTAGAGCCATGTTGTTCACCATACCCAAACAACACTTTGAAAGGTAAATTAGAACATATTTTAATCATGAATTAAAATTTTCTAATTTATATTATATTATATAATACATATAATATATTAAATTCTCCAATTTATATTATATTATATAATTATATAATATAATAAATTCTTCAATTTATGATAGTTATTTAATTTATCTAATAAATTAAATACTATATATGATAATATTATCATCTATAAATAATATCATTATTGTTTCAAATTTATATTATATTATAAATATAATATAATATCATGATTTAAATTCTCTAATTTAAATTATATTATATACTATATATAATATAATATCATGATTAAATTCTCTAATTTATATTATATTATAAATATAATATAATATCCTATACAGTCCAATCTGAACAATTCAGAAAATTGCCTATACAGTCCGATCTGAACAATTCAGAAAATTGCCTATATAGTCTGATCTGAACAATTCAGAAAACTGCCGTAATATCCGACTAGTTATCCGTAGAAACCCTAACATCAAACAAAAACCTTAGCACGAACTTAACTCTAACGTGCTCATACGTTTTTACTTGCATAGCAATTCGGTTAAAACATATATCACATATATGTAATCAAACATGAAAAAGCCTAATTTAAACGCACGTTGAGTTGGCTCTGATGCCACTGTTGGGATCCGTACACGCAGCGGAGTAAAAAAATATTTACGGATCCCTTAGGCGGATCGCTCAACGGCGTTTAAATCAAGGTTTAGGGTTTCCGAATCCGGTATCCACACGAACAGCCTTCAGAAACACGAACGGAGGCATGCTAGCGCCTCTGAACTGTGCGTCTCTATATTTTCTATCTAGGGTTTCTCGCGGCTTTCTAATACGCTCGACAAAATGTCCCGTAGGTTTTTCTAAACCTAGCAGACGTATTAAATTCAAAACCAATTTTGAATATGGATTAAAAAAATATATTAATTAAATCTATCTGATAGATCTAATCAAATTTATTTATTTAATCCGAATTAAAGCCCAACGATTTAATTTATATTTATAAATTAAATCAAGATATGATATCGTTATATTTAATTTAAAATGAGATCCGATATCTCAGTTCAAATTAAATCTGATATCCAATATCTTTATTCGAAAATTAAATCTGAGATACAATATCTCAATTTATTATAGTTATTTAATTTATCAAATGAATTAAATACTATATATAATAATATTATTGTCAATAAATAATATCATTATTATTTTCGAATTTAATATATTTATATATGCATATATATATATATATACACACACACACACACATCCTAGATTAAATAAGTATTCATTAAATCTTAAACACATTTAAGATTCAATGAATCTGACACTCTTGCTCGTGTTAGGCCATTCTTGTGTGCGACCCTCGTAGGCCCACATGAGATTGGCACGGGCCAATCATATCGGCCCACAAGTCGCAAGCGGCCTCTAGCAAGACATTGCGACTACCCAATTCATATGGGGATCGTTGATAAGTACAATGACTTGCCCCTAGGGCATAATTTCCAACACATTTGTCATAAGGGAATTCGACCAACAATACTTCAGTGATATCTCTCTAACTTTTTCTGCTTGATTTAATAGTTTAACATTTTTGTTTTAAATTTTTAAATCACCAAATTCACCCCCTTCTTGGGTGAAACATCAACACTAATAGAGATCTCCACCCAAATCACCTTAGATTGTGAAAGAGCCTTCATAGACTTTGTTCCTCTCATCATAAGCTTTATCCTCATCCTCTTTGGGAAGAGCGTAACACGTTTATGAAGCTTCCTAAGCAAGAGAAATGACATATGGAGGAATAAGAGAAAGATAAGAAGTAGATGTAAGACTCTTGAGTTGGTCCAGATTTGTAGTTTGTTTAGGTAGTTTTTAGAATATTAAAGGGGCCATTTTCTAAGGGTAAATGCTGCCTAAATTTCCTTAAAAATGTGACCTCAGAATGATAAGCTTAACTAAGGAAAGAAAGCCTAAAACCAAGTTACAAACAAAAGATAAATCTTTGAGAATAAAATTGTAATTTAAGGATTTCTAAGGAGTTATAATTTATAGTATTAGTATTGTAAGTCTTGTATTTATTTTTGAAGCATGTCTTTCTGCCTTAGTGTTAATAAATTGCAAAGATCAACTAAGAACCATAATTTCAAGAAGTTTTGGGATAAAATCATCCACGGTAGTAGTACTTTATGTAATATCCTGAATTTCAGGTTATGAGACTTAAGGAGAAGCCTGTATCAAGAAGACAACTAAGCCCAGTTCGGGAAGAGTCCCAAGAATGTTGAGAGATAGAAAAACTCTCGGGGACTATGATTCGACTCTACCAGGCAAAAGGCCCAATTTACGTAGGCAGTAGGATTAAAGTGTCGATGTAGAAGGGCACATGTCACATATACTGTAATATCCTAAATGTTGGGCCTGAGAACTTGAGGATAAGCCTGTATTAAGTAGACGACTAAGGCTAGTTTAGGAAATATGACAACTGCAAGCGTGCTACAACAATTAGCTTGCTAAAACAATCTTTTTGCTACAATAATCATAGTCTGACTTGTTGGCCAAGCACATCCCTCTGGCTTATTCAGCAAGCTTTTCTCTAACTTGTTGGAAAAGGGACACATGGCATGTTCTGGGCCACATATGTGTGACACATGTGCTAGGAAGGGAGAGGAGGTGGAGAAAAGAGGGAGGAAAGAGAAAAGGTTCACAGCCAATTTCACCTCCAATTCAACGTTTCTAGTTCTTAAGGCGTTCTCAAATGTTGTTCTTCTCGATGAGAACAACATTTCTATGGTTTTGGATTTTTGATTAGAGGTATTTGGAGCTTCCTCCAAAGTTGAGGTATTGCCAAAATCAAGAACAGATTATGGAATCGAGTACAGGTATGTATAAGCTCTTATTTTAGCCGAATATTTTATGGTTTTCATGAGTTGTTCATAAGCCCTATTTTTTGGTCGGGATTATTTGTGCATCAAGGGCTGTGATTTTGATAGTTTTGATGCTTCCAATTAGTTTAGAATGAAAAGATGTGTAGGATAAAGGTGCGAAACTATCTTGAAAGCATCGATAGTGAAAAATGAATTTTGGCCCAAGAACCTTATAGGTTTGATTGAACTAGTTCCTGTGGGAGGGATTGGACTTTGTTAAATTTGAGGTTAAAATGGATTTTATACACAAAATTTTGTGGGAATAGGTTATGTTCATGAATTTGGAAGGATGGGTTGAAAACCCAAAGATTAAAGATAAAGAAACAATGCTGCCATATTTTCTTTTCTAGAGGCAGTCTGTGTGTGTCATGTTTTTGACCAACCAAATGAAGTCCAATGGCCATGAAAATTTCCAGAATCTTAGTAGACATCCCAAGCTTTAATTTGATATATAATATGTGCCATTTAGATTAGTAGATTATAAAATATGAATTGTTAAATTTCTGACACTTAAACTGGGATGAATTCTGGAACAATTTAACTGATGGAGGATTTCTAGAATGCTGTAGCATTGCGGAAGCTTCTGCACACAAAAGGGATGGATAAGCTGCATAACTTTGCTATAACATAATCTTGCTGCAGCATTGTGATAGCAAACTGGAAGCCAAACTGAGGATTGGTAAAGTGTTTAGGTAGTAACTCTTCTCTCACATTCTATGCGTGGTCTTGTATGCATGTGTAAACCTTGAAGTGTAATATGTGTTGGGGACACGCAATAGGCAATAAGGCCTAATGGACCGGTGGTCCTTGGGTCTCAAAGCCTAGTTGGCATTCAGATATTATGGGTCGATACCCAGCTGAATGCTCAGCGTTGTGGTAGCAGATTAGTGGGATCCTTTGGTTATAATCTTGCCATATGTGATATTTGTTTGCATTTGGTATTGTTTATGTTATGTGCTTCTGAATTCTAATTGGATTGTTTTATGGTTCCTTAACATGTACTATGCATGCATATTATGTGAGATTAACTGTTACCCTATGATTTTTTGGAATCCCAGCCTCGTTATTACTTGTGATATGTATAGTACACTAGACGCAACTCCTAAGAAAAGGCAGCGGATTTTGGCAAATGAAGATTTTGAATTGGGCTGAGTAGTTATGTCAACTATTTGTATTTGTATTTAGAAATTATAAACATTATGTATAGACCCTGTGGGTATTTTTATAATGTAATCAAGAGCTTATTATCATTATATTAAACTATTTCTGTTTTGCTTGTTGAACTGCATATAAATACTCTGATGTAATATTGGTATACTAGTGAGGTATTACATATACGGTGTCATTGGGTTGGTAGAAAGGTGCCACCAGCTATGTCATACGGTATGGGACGATTAGTCGAGCAAAATGTGTTAGTATAGGTGTGCACATGGATTTCCAGGGCAGACATGTGTACCCTGCGTTTTTTGGAAAAGACACCAGTATGTGGCGCCATGTGGGGGCCCACACACACTTTAACCTGGTGTCATTTGTCAGGCTTCAGTGTGCCTGCCGCAATCCTGAGTAAAACCCAAGTAGAATCCCGAGTAAGCACTAATAAAGTAGCTTTAATAAAGTAGGTCATGATAGCTAATGATGACACAACTTTTGCGTTGGCTCCATAGGGATATGACAAGTGTCCTCTAATCATGATAAAGTACAAGATCACTTTTGTGTTAGCATCTCTAAAAAACGCCACCAGGCGTTTGAATCTGGGGAATTCATCGGTTACCGGTTCGGTCGGGTAATTGACTTTTTTGAACACTGAACCCGGTAGTTAGGGGACTTAATCAGGCCAAAGTCTCGGCCAAGAAGGAGGAAGGGAAAAGAAAATAGATTTTTGAACACAAAGTAAGCCATGTGTAAGCATATGAGACCAAGTGGAAAAAGAAGAAATAAAATATTCAAGATGTGTGCAAAAATTCATTAAACAAATATTATTTTTAAAGAGGTGGAAGGTGATATTTCACGAAGCCATTTTGCTATTCCAAAGGGCCAAATTTTAGCCAACACCCACAAAAAATAGAGAAAAGAAGTGGTAGAAAGAAAAGGGAAAGAGAAAGGAGCAAAAGGAAGAGCAAAGAAGCAAGATAAGTGCTCTTGCTCAATTTTCACCTTCTAAATCACCTCTCTAGCTCTTGAAGGCTTCATAAAAGTTGTTCCTCTCACTAAGATCTCCCTTTATATGGTTTTAGTTTCTTGAATAGAGGCATTTTGTGCTATCTAAAACGTGCCAAGGTAGGAGAAACAAGAAACAAGCACTAGAAAGTGTAAGAAGTTTGTACCTTGACTTAGCCAAATTTTATGTAACATCTACTTCTAATATTTTGTCATTTCAAGTGTTCCAAAATTTACCATTTTATTCCATTTAATGTAACAAATGTGCAAGGAATTTCTTAGTGAATAAAATTTGGGATATTACAATAACTACTAAAGAACTCTTCTTCATCTTCTTCAGTGTATTTGCTGCGTATAACAATCCTATGTGATTTGAAATCAGGTGGGCTATTGGTTGCATCGTCAGAATTCCTGGTACGCTCCGATTCCAACAAGGAATGATGTGGATTCCATGCGTGGAGTGAGATAGTGAGTCCATTCACGAATCACAAAGAGGGCATATGACCAGTGATATTTCTCATTATTTTCGTATGTTTATACATTTTATTTCGAGTCTTAAGCACTTTTAATTGAGTTAGTTAGGGCTTAATTAAGCATAATAGTGTTCAAGGGTAGTTTGGTAATTTTTGTACCTATAATTCTCATATTTTCAGTGGATTTCAATTCCTTTGAATTATAAAACATTTATATAGTCTTATTTTAATGTGTTGATGACATTGGGACATTTGAGCACAACTTATAGCATCAATAAAATATTTGGTCATCCAAGTTTACAAATGGCCCCTGGAGAATTATAATCAATATAGGAGGATCACACAAGGTCATCATGACTAGCAATGCAAGAAATGTGCATTCTTAATTTTTTTTCCTTATAGATTCCTACTGCATTACAATATTTTCCCAAGTATTATAAAATATGAGGATTAATCACCTAAAGCCCAATAACAATCCAGGAGTATACAATGATAAGTTCTAATATAAGAAATTACAACATGTCTATGCTGGTTACTTATCATTAGAACTTGGTTATATATTAAGTCTCTTCTGTGAGACCTTATAGTAAAACTTCCTAAAATTAATATTTACTCTTTTTGTCTCTAAAACTAATTATAATGTTTCCTTGAGCAAAACCATGGAGAACCGTTTACACTGCTATTTTAATCAAGAGGCAACTACTAAAATTATAAAAATTTATTTTGTGTATATGACTCCTCAAAAAAACCCTACGAAGCCAAAAATTTCATGCAGATAGGAGGATTAACTTTTGCAAGAGCAAGAAGTGAAGCAGGAAGAGTCCAAAGTCCTTCCCCACAAATGAGTCCAGAGGCAACAGCAGGAACCATAAACTCTGCCTTCTTTGAGTTAACTTTCTCCCACACAAAAACCACCAAACTCCCCACACACATATCAATTGCAAAGTATGCCCCAACCAGAAACGGAACTGCCATAACCATCGGCAATGGCATCCATTTCCCAACCTTTCCTGGCGCAAGATCCCGAACCATATTTATTAACACCGCGAAAGCAAAGAAGCCATAACAAAGCTGCAAGCAATGGTGGGGCAATGCAGAGAAACCTTCAACCCCTATAACTGCCATGTTCCTATAGATCAACGCGTACGGAGCTTTGAACTCGCCGTGTGGGTTTCCCACGTCAAACGCCTTGTAGAACAAGAAGAAGCTAAGAGGAGCAGTTATACACCCTAGTGCAGTGCCAATCACTTGACTCATGAACATTGCTTTGGGAGACGTGTAAGTGTAATGTGCAGTTTTGAAGTCCTGCATCAAAATGCATGACACAGAAACCATGGATTTAACTAGACCGCAACCGATGAGCCCCGCGACTAAACCGTTCTCTTTTCCACTCGTAGCAGCAAGAACAAACAGTGCGACTTTACCATAGTTATATGCCATGTTTATATCAGTCAATCCTGATCCAAATGCATTGCAGAATGCCAGAGAAGGAGCAAAAATGTAAGCCACCACTATATAGTACCATTTTAGTTGTGGAAACATTTGAGGGATTATCACTATGGACACAACAGAGAATATAATGTATCCAATGATTCCAACCCATATGGGAATGTTATCCCTGAGGAAGATTTCATTCTGTTTGAGGTCCCCTTTTAAATTCCTCTGACCTTCAACGTGATTCAATGTTGCTGGCAGATCCAAAAAAAAAAAAAAAGTAATTATTAAAAATCACCAAAAGAATTAATGGGAATTTAAATGTAGCTTGCTATGCACGATCTCTTACAGTTTTGATGTTTCTTGTTCTTCATTCGCTCAAGCATGCTGAGAACGGTAGAAATTAGTATCTTGACGAAATTGTACAAGCCATCACCAAGGATTAAGGCAACTGATATGAAAACCTGATGATGAACACTCAAGAGTAAATGGAAAAGTCATCATAGGTATCTTGAAATTAAATGTGCATTATTAAAAGTAATAGGGAATTCCTATGACAGCTATCA
Source organism: Acacia pycnantha (assembly GCA_025563575.1). Taxonomy (NCBI): domain Eukaryota; kingdom Viridiplantae; phylum Streptophyta; class Magnoliopsida; order Fabales; family Fabaceae; genus Acacia; species Acacia pycnantha. The sequence continues at coordinate 183,616 of JAMWYP010000289.1, forward strand.
TTGGGACTTCTTGGTAATTAAGTCCCCTTCCTTGGGTCCTCATAATAATTCTTATTCCAAACTAATAATGTGAAGGGGCTTGCACCTTATAGCCGTATAAGCCCTTCATATTGCCTTCTTCAGAAGTTGGAAGGAACCAATCACCTTTAAGCCTATCAATAAGTGGCCACATCACACCAAAAGAGAGTACAGCACCGAGAAGCAGAGACAAATTCACTATGTGTGAACAAATCATCCCTGCTCCAACATAAGTCATGCTAAAATCGAAATAAAATCTGCAATATATATATATATTAGCATCAGGTAGTTGTTACTTGTTAGTGTATAAAGATCAATAATAAACGACACTAATTGGAAGCAAACAAATACAGTTAATGTTGTTATGTTGAAAAGTCTTACGTTTGCTTCCAAGCTTGGAGTCCAAAGGTAGGGAACTGTTCAAATCCACAATCATCGATCCCTGAGAAGAACCACTTAAACAAACCCCATAAGAAACTGATGGAAAAGTACTTCATGAACCCGCGCACTTGGTTCCTGCAATATTATATAACGCAAATTATTATCACTTTCTATTGTCCTCCATACAAATTAGTAATATGCCTCTGGTTCTCAACAAAACTTGAAAACTAACTCTGTTCATTTTCCAAACGGAAGTTATTTAAAGGCGCATTACCAATGTGTGTAGCAACCATATCAAGCACCTAGTCTCCACCATTTTATTTTATTAGAATGGATTAAGAGAGTCCATATAAGTTGGACATTAAATTGAGGGTATATAAAGTTGAGCTAGGTCTTATCCATTGACTTTAATCATTTTAATAGAAAGACCACAACACACACACACATATATATTTAACATGGTATTAAAGTCATTCAGTCAGTGTGACACTTAAAAAAAGAAGAAAAAATGAATATTGTGGACCAAAAAATGAAGATACAATCGATTAGTTGAACATTGAGTTAAAGATACTTAAAGCTGAGATAGGTCCTATCATTTGAATTAGTCTTTTTTATTGAAAGACAACCTCAACCTATATATGTACTTTAAAATTCATCATATTTCAAACAAACAAAGTCAAATTAAAGTATATGGAATTTGTATGTACTTGGCCATTTTGTCTCCTTGGGTGTGAAAACCATTGATGAGAACTGCTGTTGCTAAGCCACTGGGATATGTTAATTTGAGGTCAACTATCATGATCTGCACAGTTAAGAGTACGATTATCTTATTTAATTAGCCACTAGCTTATCCATCTAGCTGTGTCATTCATATATATCATACACTCTTTACTTAGGATGACAAAACTTTAAGTGAAGTTTTACAGATTATTATTATTATTAACAAACAAAGAGATATGCGTTAAAAAAATATATATTAAACCATACCTTTCTGAGTGGAATCAAGACAAAGAGACCAACAAAGCATACTACAAAAAGATATCCTGTCATCCAGCCAAATCCAGGTTCTTTGACAGCCCTTGGACTGTTTCCCTCCGTGCCTACTCCTGACAACTCATATGTCTTCCGGTTCAATCCGAGCAGATAAGAAGCAAATCCTCCTGCAACATGAAAAATATACATACATATATATAAGGAAGAAATAGGAGAAGAAAGCGAAAGAAAAGGAAGAAGAAGAAGCAGAGCGGTAATTTATTAAGTGGGGACCTCCAATAGCAATGCTATAACATGCCACAGCACAAGTCTGTATGATTGTGTTTTCTTGGCGAGTAAAAGGCTTGCAAACAAAGCCAGCTTTATGCAGCACTTTGGTCCAACCCCTCATGAACACAAAGGCGAGAAGAGCGGCGGAGACATTGAGATTAGGGACAAGCCCAGTTGTGAGGTTGAGCTTCATGGCTATTATGCTGTACATAATACCAATAATCATGCTCAGCAACACCCCTCTCACTGTTATTTGCTGTGTCCATGGCGGAATCCTTTGGGATTCACCTCTCAGCTGCTCCACTTCCTTTTCTCCCTCGATCTCTTCTCTTTCTTCTCCACTCTTTTCCATCTCCAGTCCGGTCGAGGAATTCATCTGTAATAATTGTAACAAGCCTCTCTTTCAGTCATAACACACAAAAACTCAACATTATATATCTCAGGGTGTCCATAAAGCAATTAGTTCTGATAGATACACATATATCGGAAGACAAACTCACCTTGATCTGCAGTGTAATTTCTCTCACTACCTTGCAGCAGGTTTGGCTTGAGAAAGAAAGAAAAGGAAAGGATGAACTGAAAACTATTGTGTGGTTATGGTGTAAATATAGATCATAGTTCAGTGATTACGTGTACAATGTATAATGCTGATTCTCTTGGAAAGGTAATAATATATCCGTAGGAAATAATGTAGGCGTGTGCCCACCACGTTTGAACTTGTAATTAATTGGTTTCTCTCTTTATTGTTTGGCTTCTGTCTACCTTCCAAATTGTTCCAATCAAATTATAAGTGTGACATGAAAGCTTGTTACATCTAAGACACTACTGAGCCTGAAGAACTCTTGGCATGAAAAGACAACAAACTTCAGTCCAAAAGAAAAAAAATTCTGGATTCAATATCAGTGGAAAAGTAAGATTTCAAATTTAATTACAATTAATTAATAAATATAAGAACTTTATTTGTAGATTGTGGGGGAGAAGTAGTTGAAGTATATAGATGGAATTATATATATATTTAGGAAGGAAAGGTACATATTATATTCACTGCCACTGGCTAGGTTACCTTATCATTGACCTTCCAACACTGGGAGGCCGTTGTGATCACACGTTTCAAGTAGGAAAGATTCTTCAAAGGGCCACCACTCAAACAGGCTATACATGAATTTTCTAGCCTTTTGATCCATTTAAGTTATTCTTTTTTTATTCAATTTGTTTTTTTAAAATTATTTTTATTCATATTTAATTTATTAGTTCATAATATTACGAATTACTTTCTTATATTTTACTCTCTCTCTCTTTGGAAGAACTGATGTGTCAGTCCCCCTATGATAACGTCGATTCACCGGCTGCTTCAATTATAATATATCTTTAGTGGCTCATTTAAAGGAGATGATCTTAGCTATATTCATAATTGTATGATAACTTTCAACCTAACTCGTCCTTTCTCATTCAATTTACAATTTAATTATAATTTAATATTTTTTTAAAATATATATATTAGCATGCAAGGCATAATATGTGAATTTTTAAATTATTAATTTTTAAAAAAATTAAAAAAAAAAAATCTTATGTGGTACAGTTTACAGTAACAACGGGCTTATTTAAAATTTTAGTTATTAATTTGTTTAAACTAATTCTAACTTGAATTTAAAAATATATATTAGTTTAGATTATTTGATTAGGGGGCAGGATGCATCATACATAAGACTAGAGTACTAAAGGCAACTAGGAAAATACTTCTTTGATCCTTAATACATAACTTATTTTTTAAATTTGATTATATTAAGGAAGTTAGTTGAGTTAGTTAACATGACATCTATTCGACATTCTTGTTCTTCATTGATTATTGTTAAAGGAGCATCAATAGAGGTAAAATAAGAAAATATTAACAAATATAAAACTATGTCTTACATTTATAATCAAAATAAACTCCTTAAATATATCTTATATTAAATATTGGAGGAGTAACATCAAGATATGTATGTTACATCAGGGTTTACCCTTGTTTAATTTCTTTTTGAGAAAATAATTACTACTACCTCCGGTCCTAATTATAAGACATAGTTGACTTTGTTTGGAGAGATTAAGGAAGCTAAATAAGTTACTTAATCATTTTATATGTTGTGTATCTTTAGATTATATATTAGTTTATTAGTCAAACTAATTACTTTGAAGAAAAAAATAAAAATAAAAGTGCTTTAAAGTAATTTAATTAGTTTCCTTAATTTCTCCAAAAAAGTCAACTATGTCTTATAATTAGGACTGGAGGGAGTACTACATTTGTTTTATTTGTTTGTTTCAAGAAAAGTGAATGAGAAAGCCATTTACTGTCTCCATTGTGCTCTCACCCGATCAAGCTTAAGAATTACTGTTTCCCTCTATTTTCAAGAGAGTTAGGCTTTGGTACGTTTTTCCTATACAAATGACAAAGATAACCTGCTAGATAGACATTACAGCTGTCTGGGTCCATCCTCGCATCGAATTAGGAATTTAGGAAAGAATGGCAAAGGGGGAAAAAGCTATGATACGTTTTGGCTTTATTGATTTCATATACATACGACTAAACTTGTTTGTTTTTTTCACCATCTATATTAAGCTAAGCCAAATGAAAATAACTTAAATTCCCTTATTAAAAAGATAAAAACCCGGTAAGGGAAAGGAGAAAATATTTTCTATTCTAAATCTCAAAAGGGATTATACCCTAGAGCAAATCCAAATAATAATAATAATAATAATAAAGATTGATATTTTGTTAATTATTAAAAGATGACATGCAAAGATTTATCATCAATTAGACTTGATAAAATTTATTTGGGTTCCCCTCTCTGTCCTTATACTTCTAATAAGTCCCCCCCATGCTTTCTTTTTTGTTATTTGTTGTTCTTGTACTTTATGCATTCCAAAACGTTAGTCCCTATAATTTTACGGTGTTATTAACGGTGTTAACGTTACTTTATGCATTCCAAAACCTATACACTTCTAACTTGTATGTATATGAGATTAACGGTGTAAACGTTACTACTGTTAAATATGTTGATATGAACTACTCCCTCCGGTCCTAATTATAAGATAACATTTGAGAGTTGGTTTTTGTTCTAATTATAAGACAACATTCTAATTTTTGTCAATTTCTTCCTCAAATACCCCTATTTTATTATCTCAAGTGTATTTGGTTTTTGGTGAATATATATATGTGAATACGTAGACTCTTCCAATTAGTAAAACTTTAAATTGTTGGATTTTAATTTATTTTTCGATTAGATGACATTAATTTATCAATATATATAGAGAGAGACACACACACACACAAATATATATAGATATACATGTGTGTGTGTGTTTATACATATATATATGTATATCTATATATATGTGTGTGCATATATGTATATCTTTGTGTGTGTTTGTGAATGCGTGTGTGTACATACATACACACATACATACACACACACACACACATATATATATGTGTGTGTGTGTGTCTATATATATGTATGTATAGATATATGTGTACACACACGTGTGTGTACATATATACACACATGTATATGTATATATAGTAAGACCATTATTTCAATAAAAGAAAATTATAAGTCGGAGAGGTATGCAGTAGGAGTTATTGATTCACTTTTACTTATGTCATTTCAAATTTATATAAGGGCATTTTAGGAAAATGAGTAAATTTAACTAATTTAACTTCTCTCCTTAATCTCTTCAAAATCGGTTAAATATGTCCTATAATTAGGACCGGAGGGAGTATTAACTAAGATTAATATGGCTTACATGTAGAGACTATAACAAAAAAAATTATTAAAAGTCAAGAGAGATTAATTAAAATCAAAACTTGTTAAAAGTATAGGATATATGGGTGTGCATGGGAACCATTCTGTTCCCCATCACTGATTCTGAGATGAAACGGTTTTTTCTGATTCTGTGCGTGGGAAAAGTTCTGAGAATCAGAATTACCGGTGGCGCACGCGGTGATGGCGGTGGAGGTGGTAGCGGTGGTGGTGGTTGTGGTGGTGGTGGTGGCGGGGAAGAGAGAAGAGGAAAAATAGATTTTGACTTTGTACCTTGGAATAGAAAGCGAAATTTTACGCTTTCTTATACGTACCCATTTTGAATATAGAAAACCAACGAGAATCAACGAAGGAAAGGATCGAAACTGGCTCGAGTGGTTTGAAGTGCGATAGGAATTTATGATATGATCATCGTTGTACTCCTATCTAACGTTTTCCCGACGAAGGAAAAAGAACAAGACATGACAAATACGAGAGGCGGAACTCCCGGTCGGCGAAGTCGAGCGAGAGGCAAGGTGGAGGACGAGGTAGATAACCTCGAGTGGGACCGATATCGATCGTGACCCACGTTGAAAATTTCTATCGAGAGGAACCATTACGTATTTCCATACTCTTACGAAGGTGGATTAGATCCACTCATCATCATTTTCTACGTATCCATTGTTGGGTGGAAAGAACCAACGAAATTCCAAACAAATCGTTGTAGTTAGAGAGACGACTCTTAGCGGCGCAGCGGCCAGACGGAAGAGCTACGTTGAGAAAAGGAGAGAAGACCTCTGTAGTTCGAAGACGAACCAATCCACATAACATAGTAATAATCATTATCATAAAAATCCCGATAGTATCATTAAGTCTAAAGTATCTTATGTTACCACGGTGTATGGGAACCATGGGGACATAATATATCGAAGTACGACATGATATCCATGAGTACGAGATATATGGTATTGCCGCGGTGTATGGGAACCACGGGGATACAGTATATCAAAATACGACATGATGAATGTGTAGTACGCGGTATTATGGGTGCCACGACACTTATGTGCGCGTGTTATGGGCGCCACGAAACGCTAAAACACTAAAGTACGCGGTGTTATGGGCGCCACGGAAGCAATATATATAAAGTACGCGGTATCTTGACGCCACGGAAACACTATATATATCAACTTAAAACATGATAAAAACTTTATAATCAAGCTGAAACGAGTTCTCAATCGCCAGGAGGAGCGACTGGCAGACAAAGTAAGGATCCGATGCGTGAAGTCCAAAGTCTGAATAGGACGGAGATTTGTGAGTATAGTGCAAATTTCGAGGACGAAATTTTGTTTAACGGGGGGAGAAATGTAATACCCCGAAATTTGAATTAGGGGAATTTAAGGGCCAAAGTGCCAAAATGACCAAAATACCCCTGGGAGGAGTAAATAACTTAGGAAAATTGTGAAAAATCCTAAAGGGCAAGGAAATAAGTGTTATTTGAGAGAGAGTATATCTCTAATTTTGGTAATTTAATAAATTACAAACTTGGAGAAATTGAAGAAGAATGCTCAAAAAGTATGGTAATGACCATAATGCCCTCACAAATTCTAAAATAAAGCAGAACACATGGAAACAGAAATGTTAATGCAAGAGTATAAAGGAAATAAGGTATTCTAAGTAAGAAAATTATCAACAAGTGATAATAAAGTAATTAAGTAATATTGAGCTAATTACTTAAGCCTGAGCAAAGAAAATTGTGAAATAATTAGGTAAAGCTCAAAAATTAGTGGAAAATGGTTTGAAATTAGTAAAAATATATTTACTAATTAATTGGAAATTTTGGAGAAAAATAGTTGAGTTTAGGTATTTTTGAGCCTAAATGCAAGAATGGACCAATGGGAAAATTCTATAAAAATTATGTAAAAATAATTATTTAATTAATTAAATAATTAATTAAATAATTAAATCAAAAATAATTATATAAATAATTAATTAAAAACGAAAAATAATTGGCAGAAAAGAAAAGGAAAAAAAAATGAAAAATGAAATGAGAAATAATTTTGCAACTTGCAATATTATAATAATATAATTAAATATAGTGAATAGTAATTTAGAAATTAGGAAACGGATCCTATCTGGAGATCTAGGAATGGGACGTTTATTAACTCATTTTATTTTTACTCAGAGAATCAGAATTACGTTTGTTAACAAATTTTATTTTTATTTATGTAATTTTTATATTCAAAAAATTATTTATGTGGTGGTGGTGGTGGTGGTGATGGCGGTAGCGGCGGTGCGGGTGGTGGTGGTGGCGGTGGCTGTGGTGGCGGCGACGGCGGTGGGGGTGGTGGTGGCGGCGGTCGTGGCGGTGGCGGTGGTGGTGGTGCGGTGGCAATGGCGGCGGCGGTGGGGGTGGATACAAATATGGCGGCCGCGGCGGTGGTGGTGGTGTGGTTGGCGATGATCGGTGGTGGTGGTGGCGGGGAAGAGAGAAGAGGAAAAATAGATTTTGACTTTGTACCTTGGAATAGAAAAGCAGAAATTTTCTGCTTCTCTTTTTTATTCCCCAGCACAAAAATGAAACCGGTTCATCCCAGGAACAAGAAAAAAAAAAACCGGATTTATCAAACACAATTCCTATCCAATTTTGTTCATGGAAACAGAAATTAAGGAAAAACTCATTCTAAGAGTGTTACCATGCACACCTAACCTAATTTATTTTCAACTCGACTAGATAATTTAATGGCAAAAAAAAGAAGGGAAAAGGTGTTATTATTATAATTTGAAAGGAGAACAACTCTTTTTAACGGCACCCTTTTTTCTAGATTCCAAAAGTCGTTCATTTGGTACCATACCAATCATTCATGACCACTCTCAAATTTGTGCTTTGTCTGGATCGGAGGGTAAAAGAAACAGTTTCTATGGTAAAAAGTATAGTCTTGTCACGACCCTAACACTAATTCTTTTGTTTTCGCTTTCATTTGGACCGAAAAGAATGTCTCCACCAGACAGCATCACCTGCTCTAATTGTGCACCATGAATGAATTTGTCTTTGCATCAATTCACGAATTTGTGGCTGCGCATCTTCTTCAAAAGCTAACAAGTGCCACCCCCTCGTCGTCTTTAGATTCAATTGGCAAAGGGGTCGGACACTCTCACTAAAGGGAGAGGATTCAATTCTGAAGTTGGTCAAGGCGTTGAAAGAGGCATCCTAGATAATGTGAAAAGCAAAGTCATAGCGCCCTGCCCTTGGACTGTGGGTGAACCCAACCCCTCTCCTAAAATTCCTTATATATATATAAACTCATGAAACGATATCATTTTGAGTTAAAAACATGAAACGATATTATATTTATGTTTTAATAACTTTGTTTAGTTAGATTGTGCTTAGTTTATTCTATTTATTTGTGGATTAATACATTCTAATATGTGTCTTAAACACCCTAAAGTATTTTTTTCCAGTAGCATTCAGTATTATAATATTAATGTAATTTTTTTTGTACATCTAGCCCCTTAAATTATTATTCAATAGCACTATCTATTGTAAAGCAATTTTTCGGCATTCAGCATGTACCCAAAAGTATTTTTTCAATAACACTATATACTGATATTAGTGGACTGACTGAACGAGTTTAAAAGGGGCTTTTCCCTATCTCCAAGGAAAAAGAAAGAGTTTGATTAGATCAATCAAGTTAACCAAGGACTGGTTGACTGGTTGAATCTGATGCTGCTGAAGCTATAGGATTATTTCAGTCTGGGAATAGTGCTGGCAGTAATCTGTTATGTGAGAAAATCCAGGACCTAAAAAACAGGAATTGGGAGGTTATTTTCAGATACTTATTTTTCCATTATGCCCTCATTATTAATAACTCATTTAAACCTACTTTAACTAAGTTCATTTATTACTATTTTTCCATTATGCCCTCATTTTTAACTAACTCATTTAAACCTACATCATTAAAGTAAGGGTAAAGTTGGAAACATTTATTACTTTTAGACCTAATTAATGACTTAACTTCCATTCCTTGGTCTGCGAAATAAATTTATAAAAAGAAAGAATTACAAATAATGGGGAAAAGAAAAATATTGCAATGCCTATAATAAATTTAGAGTACTCATTGCTATTAATTAAGGAAATACTTGAACAACAAAAGTAATTAAAAATTACTGCAGGACACTTAAATACTAGTGGGGGGAAAAACTTTATAGTGTTGTATATGAAACTAAACCCTTTAAATATTAATCATAATGAGCCTGACCCAATTTAAATGACGAATTCTTGAACCACTTTCTTCAATCGGTTGATTGAGCAGTTTGACGTTAGCACAAAATACAATCATCTTCGTGAATGATTTTTCTGCTGAATAATATAATGTCTTGTTTATCTGATTTGCGACCCCTTTGTTGCAGAGGGATTGATCCTCATCCAACTGTGTGATAGACTTTTTCCAACTAGATATTTTGACGTATGCTAGTTGGGAGGAGAGATGCCAATTTGGTTTTTGTTCATGGTTCTTTTTTTTTGTCGTTTTTATCGCTGGAAAAATACTTTTTTCCCTTTCGCGCCTAGAATATCGAATAAATCAAATTTTTATCATTAAGATTTACTTCTTTATTCATTTTTAATGATATTATATAAAATATTCTAATCTCTTGATTCGAAAACAACTGTTGTTTGCCAAGAACATTTAATCTAGTGGCATCTATAATGGGGGTCACTGACATGTTTTTGTGTTCTTTCATTTTACCTTTAATAATTATAATCTAAATTCCGATCAATTACTTTCAATTATACCCAATTTAATAATTGTATATCTCTCCTATTGCCTCTTCTTTACCTCCATCATTTCTCATTTTATTTTTCTCCTTCTCTCCCCCTTACATGAGAAAATTAAACGATGGTATATATTTTATTTTTTATAAGGGGAAACCCCACCATTTGGTAGGAGGCTTTTGAGACCTTGGCCTCATGGCGGATCCAGAAAAATAGTGAAGTAGGGGCACCATTGGTAGGGGATGCAGGGGTGAAAAAAAATTTTTAAAGAATTTTTTAAACGCATTAAAAATTAAAAGAATATAAACAAAAAAAAATATCAAAAGAATATTTATGAAATCAAGTGAATATTGATGATGTAATAAAAGGGGAAATTATTTTAAAACCTGTCATTTAAAAAAGTAAGGCTAAGTGCTGTTAGAAATGCAGCTATATAAATTACAATGAAAGATGAGCACTCAATAAGTTCAAGTACTTATATTTTAATAACAAAAGTATATTACAATAAAAATAATTACAATGTTATCCTTCTAAACTTTATTTTTTGGAATTTCATCATAATTGTCTTATTATCAATGCTATCAAATATATCTTTTTCAATATAAGGCACTAAACAATCATTCAACCATTCATCTCACATCACATCCGATTATGAAGTGCAATCTTGATGTATTAAGGTAGACACTAAGGGTGTGCATGGCAACGCTCCCAGAATGTGTTTTTTGTTAATTTCTGTTCCCTGGAACACAAATGGATGAGAAATCTGTTTGGTAAATCCGGTTTTTTTTTTTGTTCCTGGATGAACCTGGTTCAATTTTTGTCTGGGGAATAAAAAAAAAAAGCAGAAAATTCATGCTTTTCTATTTCTGGGCACAAAATCAGAATTTATTCCTCAACCTACAACCTCTCTTCTTTCTTTCGAAAACCTTTCGCAGTGTCAACTACCCTCCCCACCCCCACCGCACCACCGCCGCCGCCACCACCACCCCCACCACACCACCACCACCACCGTCGCCGCTGCCGCGACCGCCGCCACCACCGCCGCCGCCACCACCACCACCCCCACCTCACCGCCACGACCACCACCCCCACCACCACCACCACCTCGCCGACGCCACCGCCGCCGCCCCCACCTCATCGCCACCACCGCTCCACCACGACCGCCACCGCCGCCGCCACCGCCACCCCCACCTCACCGCCACCGCCACCACCACCACCGTCACCGCCACCGCCACCACCACCACCGCCACCGCCACCGCCACCCCCACCTCACCGCCACCGCCGCCACCACCACCCCGCCCGCCGCCGCCGCCCCCACCTCGTCGCTGCCACCCCCACCTCATCGCCACCACCGCCACACCGCCACCACTGCCACCACCTCGGTCGCCGCCGCCGCCACCACTGCCACGACCGCCACTGCCACCACCACCGCCACCACCACATAAATAATTTTTTGAATATAAAAATTACAGAAATAAAAATAAAATGTGTTAACAAACGTAATTCTGATTATTGGAATGAAAAAAAAATTTGTGTTAACAAACGTAATTCTGATTCTCGGAGTAAAAATAAAATGAGTTAACAAATGTAATTCTGATTCTCAGAACTCTTCTCAGGCGCAGAATCAGAAAAAAACTGTTACATCTCAAAAACTGTGCTGGGGAACAGAATGGTTGCCATGCACAGCCTAAACAATCATGCAATCATTTAAATATGTATTAATTATTTTATTTTATTTTTAAAAGTTTCCCAAATTTAAGGGGGGCACTTGCCCCCCTTCTCCTATACCTCAGTCCGCCAATTTTGGGTCATCTCCTCTATGGACCAGTGTTTTTAACAAAATTTAAACATGTGTTCTTATCCTTAAAGAACAATAATGTTGGAAAGGATATATAGAGGATTGAATATGAATCTCTCAATTTAATGTAAACACTTTCAAACGGGGAGAGATCAGAGACAGAACAAAAGGATATTTCAAAGTGAGAATCCCAATCGTAGTGTGCAGAGTGGACTTTTTGCAACTTGTGATTATGGCATTCATATGTCGTTGTCTTTCAACATATTTTCATTTGGGATTATATTTATTAATATATCCATGAAATTAATGGCGCACTAAAGTGTATCTTCAATTCCAATCGCAAATGATGCCTACTTTCAAATCAATGCCTACCTAATTACGCCTTAATAGTAATTAGTTCCATCACTGGGCAATCAAGTATCTTTTAGATAAGGCATATATAACATGTCCTATTAGGCGTTTGAATTTTGCATTTTTCTTCATAATCACCACCATGTAAGGTATCCTTCTTCTTCAATGTACAAGTCATTTTTAACATATTTAAACTTAACGGAATTAAGAAAAATCTTACACATATAATTAAATATGCCTTAAAATTTATCAAATTTTCAACTTTACCCATATATAAATAATATGGGAAAAGTATTTCTCCTATCACTGAAGATAAGTTATCTCCAGTGACCTCCAAAACTACGTCGTTTTGGATTAATGAATGGTGTTTTCGTAATTTTAAGTGAATTAATGAAGGGTGCAAAATTACGAAAACACCATTTTTTTATGATATGAAGTAATAATTAAATATGAAGGAAACATACTTATTTTTCATGATATGTCTTTATTTATAAGTGGGTAAATGAGATAATTGTAATGAGAAAAATTATTAAAGAAAGTGTATGAGAAAAATTAATTAAGCTTGATAAAAACACAGTTAATGCTCATACAAGTATACAACCCCAAAGAAAATTCTATAAATAGGGGCGAACCAATTAAAAAACTTGGAACTTATAAAATAGGGATAGATAAAGTTTTATTTTTTTTTAAAAAAAAAAATAGCACTTAAAATCATTTTTAATTTAAAATTTTTTATTTGAGTATTTCTTAAAATAAAAATGTAATAAATGAATAAATAAAATAAAAACTAAATCTCAATCACCCATTTGAACCGTCAAAATAAGAGATAAGCATTACAAGAAGAGCACGGAAATAAGCTGCGATAGGGACGATTACGCCTCTTATGGACCCACCGCACTATCACAAATGATTTGACAAGAGATATTTTACATTCCCTTTTAAGCCTCCTTCATCTGAGTTCACATTCTATGTTTTAAATTATATGCTTATTATGTGTTCATATCTCTAATTAGATGTATAAATATATTTATTTTTAATTTTTTATGTATTTTATTTATTTAGATTTAAATTATATGTTGGTTTCTGAGATGTTTTTTGCATCCAATATCTCAAATTAATTAATTTCAATTATATGTTGGTTTCTGAGATGTTTTTTGCATCCAATATCTCAAATTAATTAATTTTCATAATACTGATATTACAAACAAATGCAGAACTAGAAATTAATTAATTTGAGATATTGGATGCAAAAAACATCTCAGAAAACAACATATAATTTAAATATAAATAAATATAATATATATAAAAAAATATTTATACCTCTAATTAGAGATATAAATACCTAATAAACATATAATTCTAAATATAGAACATGGACTCGGTTCGTCTAAGCCTTCTGGTCCAACGTTGTATATCGACATGCTGCATTTCATTGAGGGTTTCTTGTGCTAAAGTCTGTCCCTGAAAAACTATTATTTAATCAATCAGTAGTGCTGAGCTGAACTTTTCGGATATAAAAAGGTACATCCAAATTTGACTTGAAAAAAGTTGGTCAAAGTAAAAAGGAAAAAGGAAAAGTTTCTTTGTTTTTTTAAGTGACACATAAATCTTTTTCATACCAATAAAGAGTTCAATTTAATTTGTAAAGATTTTTCCATAATCTGTTCGTAGGTTTAAATTGTATTACCCCATCTTATTGATAGATTATCTATAAGTATATTTATAAATGTTCTTTAAATTTAAAGGCATACTTTTAATTAACCATTGAGAACTTAATCATTTAAATATGTATATAACATTTTTTTTCCTCCTTGCAAACTTACATGCTTCTTTGTTTTTAACACCAATCACTTAGATCAATTGGTTGTGGATTGTTCTAGCTTTAACCAGTGATCTCGTGTTTAAGTCCTAAGTATGTAGTTACGATAATTACTTCGAGATAGCAAGGTTCCCCTAATTGTGGCCCTACATTCTTACAAATTGGACTAGTTGGTTACCAGTAGTGTCAAATACCGGTAGATTATTCCAAAACAAAAACATGCTTCTTTGTTTTTTAATACACTAATCAACATGCTTAGATACACTTTAAACTTATAAGAAAATTTAAAAATTGAACCGGGGTTAAGGATGTGGAACGAGACTGTTAATTCAATGAAGAAGAGGCATCCATGTACTAAGTAACTTTTGATTTTAAAAAGGTTTATATGATTTTTTTTTTTTTTTTTTGTGTGTGGCTAAAACAGGTTTATATAAGTTTTGAAAATATAATAATTTTTTATGATTAAAATAAGAAAAAATGACGTTAAAATATCATATAAAATTCTAAAACCCCAAAATGTTTGTTAAAATTTTGAAAGACTTAAAAGTGACATGGATCAAATTGATATTTTAAAATGTTGGTAAGTCTACCATTTTGCTCTCAATTTTTAAATAAATAAAAAAATGACCCTCATTAAAGGACCACCACGGTCGACCGCCAGGGGCCTGGGATCTGTCGAGTTTTCTTTTTTCTGAGAGGGGTGGGATTGAATCTTTTTTTTTTTTTAAATAAGATTGAATGAGAGTGAGGTTTAAACCCGCCCCACCTTCGTATTGAAGAGGCTAGGTGGCTGTTAGACCACTTAGCTCCTTTGATTATATATATATATATATATATATATATATATATATATATATATATATATATATATATATATATATATATTCTTGTTAACATTTTTTTCCATGAAAAAATGTTTTTGTAAATCTCATTACAAGTGTTGTGAATATTATTATTGAACTTGTTAATTTCATTATGACTTTTATTCATAGTGCTTAGATGTTGATGAACTTAGACTTACATGTTTTCACCCGAACTTATTAAACTCATTACTAAACTTGCGAATTTCATTAATCAACTTGTTATTTTGTTATTTCTATTACAAATTTTGTTCATTTTTGTGTATCCCATTATATATGTGTGTGTGGCCCTACATTCATGGAAATCGGACTAGTCGGTTGTTAGCAGGGGCGGAGGGAGGGGAGGGGTGGCCCCCATCCCCTAAATTACAGAAAAGAGCCCAAATTTTTAAGTAATTGCATTTCAGCTTTATCGTTCTACATTCCTGGAAATCGGACTAGTCGGTTGCTAGCAAGGGCGAAGGGAGGGGAGGGTTAGGGGTGCCCCGCCCCCTAAATTACAGAAAAGAGCCCAAATGTTTAAGAAATTGCATTTCAGTTTTATAAACATTTTAATATTTTCATTTTAGTCCCTACTAAAAGTTTCGTGGAGGACTAAAATGAACCTCTATAATTTTCGCCCCTCGTAATTACAATTCCTAGCTCCGCCACTAGTTGCTAGTAGTGTCAAATACTAGTGGATTATTTCCAAAAAAAAAAACATGCTTCTTTGTTTTTTATACACATTACAACATAATTAGATACACTTCAAACTTATAAGAAAATTTAAAAATTGAAACCGGGGTTAAGGATGTGGAACGAGATTGTTAATTCAATGGAGAAGAGGCATGTACTAAGTAACTTTTGATTTTAAAAAGGTTTATAGGATATGGTTTTTTTCGTGTGGCTAAAACAGGTTTATATAAGTTTTGAAAATATAATAAATTTTTGTGATTAAAATAAGCAAAAATGACGTTAAAATACCATATGAAATTCTAAAATCTCAAAACATCTGTTAAAATTTTGAAAGGACTTAAAGGTGACATAGATCAAATTGAGATTTTAAAATGTTAGTAAATTTACCATTTTACCCTCAATTTTTAAATAAATTGAAAAAAAAGGAAAATGACCCTCATTGGAGGATCACCATGACCGCCCGCCGGAGCTTCGACCATTGGGGGCCTCGTATCCGGCGAGTTTTTTTTTTTAAAAAGAAAGATTGAATTAGAGTAGGATTTGCACCCACCCCACCTTCATATTAAAGAGGCTAGGTGGCCGTTAAGCCACTTAGCTCTTTTAATATATATATGTATTAATAAATATATATATTCTTGTTAACATATTTTTCATGAAGAAACGTGTTGGGATTCGTACACGCAGCGGAAGGATTCTCATCAATTATAACTTACGGGATCCCTTGAGAGGATCCATCAACGGCGTTTAAATTAAGGTTCGTTAGAAACCGTACCTATGCGAACTCGTGAGCGTTTCCTTCTCGTGCACGTCTCAAACGTCGTGCGCCTTAGACGTCGTATGTCTCGATCGTGGTGCCATCTTATTTGATCAAACAGGAGCTGACTTTGCATGTCCACTCCCTCTACCGGTATCCACACGAACAATCTCCAACACTGACGGCAATGTACTAGCGCCTTCAGTATTTTCGCGTCTCTCTCTTTTCTCTCTAGGGTTTCTCGCGGCTTTTCTAATTCATCCGTTTTTTTAATACGACTAGATCAATATCTCTTATAGAGTTTCAAAAACCCTAATGAGCCGTATTAAAATTTTCAAAATTAATCTTGAAATTCGAATTTGAATTAAAATGATATATTAATTAAATCTGTCCAACAGATCTAATATAATATATTTATTTAATCTGAATTATAAGCCTACAGATTTAATTTATCTTTATAAATTAAATCTAAGATAGTATATCTCAATTTAATTAAATCTGAGATACTATATCTTTATTCGAAAATTAAATCTGAGATACAATATCTCAATTTATTATAATTATTTAATTTATCAAATAAATTAAATACTATATATAATATTATTATTATCTATAAATAATATCATTATTATTTTCGAATTTAATTTTACACACACACACACACACACATATATATATATATATATATATATATATATATATATCCTAAATTAAATACAGTATTCATTAAATCTTAGACATATCTAAGATTCAATGAATCTGGACACTTTTGCTCGTGTTGGGCTATTCTTGTGTGCGACCCTGCAGGCCCACATGACATTGGCATCGGGCCAATATTGTAACAGCCCACAAGTCGCAAGCGGCATCTAGTAAGACATTGCGACTACCCAATTCATATGGAGACCGATGATACGATACAACCTATCGTACAACCATGTCACGTCACTTTTGTCACGTGATAATTTGGTCAAGGATGAGGCATGGATAATGTCAACTTCCTGTTCTTGACCATTACTTTCTCGATTCTTGAGTAATCTAATAACTGAAATGGAAACTCTTTTCCATCGTAGTATAGCCATACATTTCTCAGACTCACTCTTCGAGGGGCCAGTATTATCTCTCTTCAAATGTGAGGGACAAATTTCATCTTGACCATTGACATTCCTCTGCATGAAAACCACTGATCCCGATCCAAGCCTTTATCATCATCCGGTCAAAGGTGACTTTTAACTAGGTCAAAAAGCATCGACTCATCATGTAAGAATCCATGATGATCTCAGGTTAAAGGGCATTGTGATGCGGTTATACATGAGAAAAGCTTATGACTTAATCCATGCAGCTTTCTCATAGTGGGTCGGTCCAGCACCTTGTACTCTTACAAGTGCCTATAACTTTGATTCGTATGTCCAAATGACCGACCAAGGACATTTAGGATAATCTATAAAATATATCCAAGGATATACAGTTATCACTATAAACATGCAAATGAAATGATAACTATATGGAGAATACTTTAAATGACATTAACGTTTAAAGAATAATGACTTGCCCCTATGGCATAATTTCCAACAAAACGCTCTTGTAAATCTCATTACAAGTGTTGTGAATATTATTACTAAACTTGTTAATCTCATTATAACTTTTATTCATAGTGCTCAGATGTTGATGAACTCAGACTAACATGTTTTCACCCCAACTTGTTAAGCCCATAACTAAACTTGTGAATTTCATTAATAAACTTGTTATTCCTATTTTAAATTTTGTTCAAAGTGTTCAGATTTTGTTCAGTCTTATAAATCCCATTATATATGTGTGTGTGTGCGTGTGTGGGCGCGTGCGCGCGCTTAATTGTTGCCCTACATTTCTACAAATCGGACTAGTCGGTTGCTAGTAGTATCAAATACCGGTAAATTATTCCAAAAAACACGCTTCTTTATTTTTTTTTTATATATACATTAATCAACATGCTTAGATACACTTCAAACTTATAAGAAAATTTAAAAATTGAACCCGGGGTTAAGGATGTGTAACGAGATTGTTAATTCAATGGAGAAGAGGCATGTACTAAGTAACTTTTGATTTTAAAAAGGTTTATATGATAAGTTTTTTTTTTTTTGGGGGGGCTAAAACATGTTTATATGAGTTTTGAAAATATAAAAAAAAAAATTTGTGATTAAAATAAGCAAAAATGACGTTAAAATACCATATGAAATTATAAAACCCCAAAACGTTTGTTAAAATTTTCAAAGGACTTAAAGGTGATATTGATCAAATTGAGATTTTAAAAAGTTGGTAAATTTGCCATTTTGCCTTCGGTTTTTAAATAAATATATATATTCTTATTAACATTGTTTTTTTTTTAATGAAGAAACGCTTTTGTAAATCTCATTACAAGTGTTGTGAATATTATTACTGAATTTGTTAGTCCCATTATGCCTTTTGTTCATAGTGCTTAAATGTTGGTGAACTCAGACTGACATGTTTTCACCTCCAACTATATATATATATATATATATATATATATATATATATATATATATAACACAATTGTGGCCTTACATTTCTACAAATCGGATTAGACGGTCGCTAGTAGTGCCAAATACTACTGGTGGATAATTCCAAAAAAACATGCTTCTTTGGTTTTTTTATACACTAATCAATATGCTTAGATACACTTCAAAATTATAAGAAAATTTAAAAATTGAAACCGGGGTTAAGGATGTGGAACGAGATTGTTAATTCAATAGGCATGTACTAAGTAACTTTTGATTTTAAAACGGTTTATACGATAATTTTTTAATTTTGTTTCTGTTTGGCTACAACAGGTTTATTTAAGTTTTGAAAATATAATAAATTTTTTTGTGATTAAAATAAGCAAAAATGACATTAAAATATCATACGAAATTTTAAAACCCTAAAACGTCTGTTAAAATTTTGAAAGGACTTAAAGGTGACATGGATTAAATTGAAATTTTAAAATATTAATAAATTTACCATTCTACCCCCGATTTTTAAATAAAGAAAAAAAAGGGAGCTCCGACCGCCTTGGGCCTAGGATCCGGTGTGTTTTTTTTTTTTTTTTTAGGATGGGGTTTGAACCCTCCTCACCTTCATATTGAAGAGGCTAGGTGGCTGTGAGGCCACTTAGCTCATTTGATATATATATATATGTGTATATATATTGTTAACATATTTTTTTCATGAAGAAACGTTCTTGTAAATCTCTCTATAAGTGTTGTGAATATTATTACTGAACTTATTAGTCCCATTATGACTTCTGTTCATAGTACTCAGATATTGGTGAACTCAGACTTATATGTTTTCACTCTAACTTATTAAACTCATTAGTGAACTTGTGAATCTCATTAATAACTTTGTTACTCCTATTACAAATATTATTCAAAGTGTTCAGATTTTGTTCAATATGACACATACACTTGTCAACATATATACTTGTCAATGGTAACACTATGACTTGTCAAAGAGAACATATGTGTAATTTCATAATTTGAATCTTTATTATAACTGAGGTCTTTTGAGAGTTTTTAGATAGTGAATCATATATTGAGATGTTTTTATATTTTTTCTGTTCTGTAGGACCATATTACGATTTTCCCAAATTATAATGTGCTGGAATTTACTAAAAATAAATAGGGCGAAGGTGCACATTTTGCATTGAACAATTTTTCTATGAGCACCCATAAGAATTAACTATTTTCAAGTGCAAAAGTAGACAAAAAAAATATTTATTTGGGAGCAAACATGACGATGTCGTTAAAGAGATTTAGCTTCCATTACTTTTTGCATTATGGGTTCACTAATCTTCACCCTCTATTATTTTAATATGTTTTTAATGGGGAAAAAAAATCCCTTAACCCTATTAATATGTTGAATTGCCAGGCACAAGAACGAAAGGAAGAACATTAACACCATATCGATATGGTGTTTGAAAATTTTTCAATTCCAGAAACTGCCCTCAATGGACAGCAACCAGAATAATATTCATAGTTCCTCCTTCACCAAAAATGTCAACAATAATAATCTTGAGAATATGGTTCTACTTGGCCGATTACCTTCCCTAAACCCATGTTTCTTCATCTTCGTCTTCAGGTTTTCTCATCAGTGACATGCTTGGCATCAGCCTGGAGTGAGCAGGAGATGATGTACAAGATCGCTGCTCTGCAGCTTGACGACATTGACCCTTCCACCAGGATAGGGGGCCTCAAATGTGCCTCTTTGTAATCTTCCTTGTGATGCCCCAATCTCCCCAGAGTTTTTTGTTTGTTTGTTGTGAATAGTTGATTTTACATATAATGAGTCACATCTTGATATCTTAAAGGTATAAAATGGTGAAATTTTAATGTTTGTGGGTTTACAATTAGTTGTAGGATTTGGGCTACCCCGATTTTTTTAAGGAGGATAAAAGACAACCTACTCATTCGTAAAGTTTAGGACCAGAAATGAGATTCAATTGAAAAATATTTCCAAGGAAATCAATTTAAACAAAATAATATACTCTAATCCCATGGCATACAGATACCCAGATGTTACACAATTAAATTCCAAAGCAACATGCAAGGAAAAATTATTATGGTTTGCCATATGTGATATGATATTAAAAAGACAAATATCAACGAAGAAGCAAAGGAGCATGACAAAATGATTATAAAAGAACGAAAGAATATAAATAAGTCATACCTATAAATTACATGGAGCATCTATCTCTAAATAATAATACAAAAATATAGGGTTATGATTACATGAACTAGTAGCACATCAAAATGAGTCAACGAACTTTAAATCCTTAAGAAGACCTTTCACCGCTCAGTAGGAGATACATGATCGGCAATACTATCTGAACAAAAACAAAGTTTCCAGTGAATAACGTCCCATTCTTATAATTTAATATTCTTATAATTTAATAAATTATAAGAGTAAATAATTAAACATTTTTATCTTTTAACATTAACAACCTAGCAATAAATTTCAATCTCTATATAACACGATCATGAATGAAAACAAAGCTATATATATATTGGATCATGAATCAATTACTTCAAAAATACGTAAGAAATTATTTGTTTGACAAAAATCGGTTTAAAACAGTAAATCATAAATAAAATATAACTTTATGTAAAATATCGTTAATCAAATAATTTCAAGTACGCATTAAAACCTTTGAATTAACGTAATCAATTTAAAACACAATTATCAAACTCCATATTTCCGTAGAACTTCTTACAGAACGAATGATAAGCGTGGCCACACAGTCCACGGGGGTAATTAACCAGACATGGCTCGAAGCCATGAAAACAAGCATAGACACATAGTCCATGAGGGTAACTAACCAGGCATGACTCGGAGTCATGAAACAGGCATGGACACAGTCCATGAGGGTAACTAACCAAGCATGACTCAAGGCCATGAAACAAGCATGGACACACAGTCCATGAAACAAACATGGACACACAGTCCATGAAACAAGCATGGACACACAGTCCATGAAACAATCATGAGAACAAATCCCATGAATCATGCGAGCTCGAGGTTAACCATGGTGCACCAAGAACTAACAGTACTGCTGTTAGTAACCAGCGTTCTGTATTCAGTCCTCTCCAAAACATTTTCAAGCATGCATGGGGTCAACTTATCAAAGTAATAAAAATTCTTCCTTCAAGATAATCACAACTCCATCTCATATTTCATAATTAAATCCCCCATCATGAAGTTTCATAAACAGTATTTCAAAACTATTCTTCAAATTCAGTCTACCAATATAATCCTTTTTAAAACATTAAAAACTCACGTAAAAACATTCCATTTCAAATAATAAATCCAAGCTTATAAAATTTCCAAAATCCAAGATCAAATAGATATAAATTTATGAAAACTGTCTCAAAAGTCTCGTTTCCATTTAACTGCATAATCATAAATCATTCTTTAAAACAATTGTAAGAAAATACATAACAATGAATAAAATCACCATTCTTTACTCATATACCATCAACAAATATTCCTTCACAAAATCATACTTTTAAATATGAAATAAACATAAAAGTACAACAATAAAATAAAAATATCATTTATAAAAGTTAGGGACTTTATTCACTCACCTGGTGTGCTCTTAACTGTACAACTTACTCTTATATCCTGTGCTGACTCATTCACTCCTTATTTCCTAATAACCAAAATACATTATTACTCCAACAAGAAAGCTCACTAGCTACATGCAAATTCATACATACTTAATACAAGCTCTAATCGTTGCATAACTATAGTTTTATTTTATTTTTTTATTTATTTTTATTGTTCTCTGATTTTTCTGTCACCAACCCAGATTTTTGAGCTTCCTTTTTCATTCATTAGAAGATCTCAAATGAGAGAAATAAAGGTAGGAGGATGTCTAGATAGCTTACCTGGATCAGATCCCTTGCTTGCATGTAATGTGATTCACCTATTCTTCTTCCTATTCTTTTCTCTGTCTCACCTCTCGGTCTCACTCTCTTTCTCTTTTCTATTATTTCTTACCGATTGAATGAATAATGAGGGCGCTGGAATGGTGTTGACCGAATGGTTAATTGGCTTAATTAAAGAAATCAGAATGTGGTGATGCATGTGGGTCCAAGTGTTCTGAAAGGGAGGAGTACGTGTTGAAATAAAAATGGGAGGTGATCTGGTGTCCCCAAGTGCATACAACAGGTGTCTATGATCTCATTCATTGTCTATAGAGCCGGGAAATCGGGCCAAGCCCATCGGGCCGGCCCGTTTAAGCCCTGGCCCTGTAGGGCTCGGGCTTGAAAAATAGGTTAGAATTTTGAAATTGGCCCTGCAGGGCCGGCCCTGTAGGGCCTCGAGCTTAATCGGGCCGGCCCGTTAGGCCCGTTTTACTGTAGCATTTTCTTTTTTAAAAAAATTAATTACCTAGACTTCCACTTAATGAATGTATTTATTTGTAATTACTTAAATTTTTTAGTTTAAACTATAACCCTTTTTTATGTTTATTATTATTCTGTATTAAAACACATAATTAGTTATTATAAATTTTAAAGAAGGGATGTTTTCATATTAAATAAACACATACTTTGGTATTACAATATTATATAAGTAATAAATTATAAATATATTTTGTGTAAAATAAGTATAATTATTTTTACCTGTCAATAAAATCATGCCTAAATCGAAGGAATTTGCAGACACATACAAAATTACGAGAGGGAAAGGCATTTTTTCGTAGGCATACACAAATGAATTCCTTTGTTTAATACTTTTTGAAAAAAAAGGAAAAAACATATTCTTTGTGTTTATTTGTTTTTATTACGAATTAATAAATGTGTTTATTTGTTGAATGATTTATATTGTTTAGATATTAATGTTGATAACATTTATTTGATAGATTAGAACTTTAATGGTTGCAATTTACTAATTATATTTCTTTGAAAAAATCAAAGGAAAAAGAAGGAAAAATAGTTAAAATCGGAATAGTAATTTTCGAGACCTGTAGGGCCGCCCGGCACGATACTATCGGTAGGGTTTTGAAAAACAGATGTTTTCCTTACTTCAGGCCCTGTAGGGCCAGGCCCTGTCGGGCCGGGCCGGCCCTGATTCCCAGCTCTAATTGTCTATGGTGTTGGGCCGATGAGTAATAGTAGTTGAGTGTGGGTTGTGAGGTGTGTTGTGGGACCCACTCCAAAATTATCCCACATGATCATTTTTAATTATCTACAACACTTTTATTTGCAACTTAACCCTTTACTCATTTAGTTGCAAATATTGGATAAGTGTTAGAAATTAATCCTTAATTCCGTATAAGGATTATTCTTCCTCAATTAACTTCTCTAGGCCTTAAAATATCAACTCTAAAATTTATAGGCCACAATTTATATATCCTCTAACAAATTTTCCTTGAATTTTCGCGAAAGTAGGTCCTAAATTCCAAATAATGGTTTTAAGACTATTTAAGCCAATCTTTCGTAATCAAACCCCTAATAATAGTTCTAGATCCTCAAAATAGTATTTCATACTTTTTCCCTAAATTTTTAAGGTCCAAAAATATTTTTGTTTAACATCTTCCTCAAAATAAGCTTAAGACTATTGACTCCTACTAGCTTAGCTGCCTACTCATCTCAATCTTATTCCTAAACTCCTTATCCCAAAATTTGGGATATTACAATTCCTCCCCCTTAAAAAAAATTTTGTCCTCGAAATTTGACATAAGAAAATTTCAACTTAACATAGAAAAATAATAATCAAGAATCAATTAAGGTATTACAACATAACGATTACAAAAGCATTATTCGATGTTAAGAATTAAGAAATTATCTTTATTTTAATTCTATACACATTAAAACATTTCTTAAAAAATTAAGTTATAAAAATGTAATTTCAACAGTTCAAATTATATTTTGAACAATAAAAAATGTCCAATATGTCCTGGTCTTAGGTCTTACGTAATGGCATCTTGAGCCAAAAAAAAAAAAAAATCTTACCTAATGGCATAATATGACAAATTATCTAAACCTGCTGGATTAAACTTGGAAAAAGATAAGAAATGGAAAAGGGACCACCACATGTTTGAACCCGTGACCTCTGTATTTATAATCATCATTTCTACCACTGAGCTATGAACCCACAAACACTAATAAGTTACAGCTAAAAGATATACTCCCTCTAGTCCTTATTATAAGGCACCAACTACCATTTTCTCGTGGACCAAGGAATGGAGGTTAAATCATTAATTAGGTCTAAAAGTAATAAATGTTTCCAACTTTATCCCTACTTTAATGATGTAGGTTTAAATGAGTTAGTTAAAAATGAGGGCATAATTGAAAAATAGTAATGAATGAGTTAGTTAAAGTAAGTTGGTGCCTTATAATAAGGACAAAAAATGTTGGTGGTTGGTGCCTTATAATAAGGATCAGGGAGTATATATTTCAAAATTTTATATCTGCACTTGCACACAAGGACACAAGTATGGCTCTGCCAATGGCCTCACCCTCTGGTCGTTTCTAGACTCGTTGAGAAGCACACTAACCTCATTTCTCACTCAGCTTGTGTTCCCTCTGTCATGCCTCTATCGCTGGTTCAGCGCAGGCAGAAGACGATGAAGCCCCCCACCCAAAAAAAAAAAAAAAAAAGCCTCCTTTGCCGTTTTAAACATTACGTGTCTTTTTTTTTTTTGAAAAAAAATAATCTAGATAAGACATAACAAAGTTAGGATACTGTTAGGTTAAGGTGGGCTGCTCCATTTTAATTATATGGGGAAAATTGCATAGGTTAGGCCCTAACAAGAGTCTACAACCTAGCTTACTTAAGGGCATGTTTGGATGGGCTTTAAAAAAAAATATTTTTTTTAAGCTTCAAATTGGAGCTTTTAAAAAAAGTAGCATTTTGACTTTTTTTTATGACTTTTACTTTTAACAAAAAATATCATCTAAACACATAAATTAATTAAAAACTTTTTTTTTTTTGCATTAAAAAAGTGTTTTTTTTAATAAAAAAAAGCTCATTCAAACGGGTCCTTACAATCTATAGCCTAGCTCATTTAGTAAATAGGTCAGATTAAAGTTTATTGCTAGGTCTATTTAGATAAACAAGTCAGGCATATTTTCACAAGACCTAACTTACAAGCCTATATGCTTGACCTATTTAACTATTTAATTTATGCCATTATATAAGTATTATAATTTCATCTAAATAATTTTATAAATAATTTATAAATTTCCCAACTTGGAATTAATTTTAAGTTTTACATTTCATCATCATTCACACGGATTCAAACATTGCATTCACATCAATCATTCATTCTAACCCCTCTTTTCTTTGATTGTTTGAGATGGCAATGCAAACTCACTTCATCTCCCTTGATTTGATTTGTGTTGTCTACTAAAACATAATCCTCCCTCCGGTCCTAATTATAAGACAACATTTGGGGGTTGGTTTTGGTCCTAATTACAGGACAACTTTTTAGTTTTTGTCAATTTTTTTCTTCTTCTAAAATACCCCTATTTTATTCTCTCAAGTGTGTTTAGTTTTTGTGAGTATAGGTATATGGGTTGCAATACACACATGCACATGAGACATAAACATATATATGTATGTATGTATATGTGTGTGTTTGTATATATATGTCTGTATGTATATGTGTGTGTGTGTGTGTCAATATATATGTGTGTAGATATATGTATGTGTGTGTACATACACAAACACACATATATAAACACACACACACACACATATATATATATGTGTGTGTGTGTGTGTGTAGATATATGTAGATAGATGTATATGTATACATATATATACGCACACAGGGATATATATATATATGTGTGTCTGTGTGTGTCTGTGTTTTTGTGTGTCAATATATATGTGTGTAGATATATGTATATGTGTGTGTGTATGTAGATAGATCAATATGTATACATATATATACACACATATATGTATATATAGTAAGACCATTATTTTAATTGGAAAGCGTGTAGAAAAGAAAATTGGTCGGAGATCTATGTGGTGGGGTTGTTGATTCACTTTTACTTATGTCATTTTAAATTTATAAAAGGGCATTTTAGGAAAATGAGTAAAATTAACTAATTTAACTCCTCTCCTTAATCTCTCCAAAATCGATTAAATATGTCTTATAATTAGGACTGGAGGGAGTAATTGCTATGAGTTTATTTTAGTGCCAAATGAAATATTATAATTTTTAGAAGTAAGAGTTTGTTCCCATTTACATGGGAAAAATAAAAAATAAAATCCAGTTTTACCTACTTCTTGTTATGTTTGGTCGATTTTCTCATTAGTCAACCGACAATTAGTTTTTCTTATTTAAATTTGCTTGGATAACTATTGTCATTAGGCATCATTTTTCCCCCTTACCAAGTCCTTATATTACAATGAGAATAGATATTATATTTTTAAGATATAATGTATGATTGTAAATATGTTTGAATGATTATATATAAATTTGCAGGCATATGCTTTAAAAGCTATTCAGAGGCCTACATTTTAAGTAGATATTTTAATATGCTTCAGGCTTTGTCAGATATTAAATATCTGCTACAGGCTTAAATTTATTTAGGAAAGTTTAGCCTAACCAAACCTATTTTCACCCCTATCTCCTACTAGAGGCAATTATATATGTATATATATAGGAGACCATATTTTTTTTAAATACAAGGAGGCCAATAGGCCATCGTTTTAAGTAAATAAAATGAGACATAAAATAGACTTCAACAGCTACCCTATTAGGTGAAGCCCAGCAACCACCATTAATATATTCATTTAGATGAAATCGATATAAGATGGTCGGAAGCTTTCATACTTAAAAAGGTTTGGAGGCGGCCATGGCTGCGGAAAATCTGTGTGCTTAGCAAATTAAGATCCGCTGAATTGAATCAAAACCGCAGACGCAGCACTATCTCTACCTCCTTTAAATACTGAATACCACATCCTCTTCCATTATTCCTCACAACAGATCACGACGCTATGTGTAGGTCCACCGATCTTCTTCCTCCCTCGCCTTATACACACGACGGCGCCGCCCCCAACATAAAAGCTCTCTTCGTTCATGTGAGGACGTCGGCGTCTGAATTCAACGATCCCTTGCCCCAATTCCTCACTATCCTCTTCAATCCTCCTAATCATTCTCTCTCACTCCACCGCCTTCTCAATCATTCACTCCCTCACGCCATATTCGCCGCGAAGCTCAGCCTCTGCCCACGGCGGCGACGTCCTTCCCAGCCTCTTTCCTTTCAACTCTTTCTCGGCGAAGCTATGTTGTTAAAGGGGGCTTTAATCGAACAAGACCAAAATCGCTGGACGTTGGACTGTAAATCCCAATTTCATCTTCTTCAGCCTCATTATTTCCAGCCAATTCGAGAGGTTCAGCTTTGTTTTGCTTTCGATGATGGAAACCTCGCAGCCACAAACTGGGCTAGGCTTGTGAATCCCAAGAAGACAGTAAAAAATTGCGTTAATTTTGGTCACTTGGAACAGATTCCAGAGGAAATGAAGCTTCTATCAAAGGATTCTCATGAGGTCGTGGACTTGGAACGGCTCAGACGGACCGTCGATTTAGGAATTTGGGTTCTGTGCTTGGGCCTCGGAGTTGGATACTTGGTTTCTAGAGCTTCTGTCCGAAAGTTCCGTCCATATTTGAATTTTTAGATCAATTTTCATTTTGACACCTTACAAATTCAATTTTTGCTGTGTCGTGCTAAACTGACCAACATCAAGCCTTGTATATATAATACTCATTCGATGCAGGCATAGTAACTTTTTCCTGGTGGATTAAAAAAACTAAATAAATGATTTAATATGATATATGTTGTTGAATTATATATTAATTTATAAATCACACAAATTAGTTTAAGGAAAAATAAAAAATATAAATACTCCAAAAAAATTATTTGGTTTTTTTAATATTAAAAAAAAATCAACTATATTTTATATTTAGAACAAGTGGTAGTAATTTTAAATTTAAGATGATCATTTTGGTGATTGCATGGCCTGCAAAACTCTTGTTTGCTTATCAGGAAGAAATTAATTTAATATTTGAACATGTTTGAACTTTGAACACCTAATGAGTTGTTTCTTCTAAGAAATTCAAATATCAGTGTGTTTAAATTTAAGATCACAAGTTTCTTACATTTTATGGAAATTATAATTTCTCAAAGAAGCTACTCTTCTTGCCTTTTGATTTTTAATATAAGATCTAACAAAAGAGTTGGTCTTACTCATATGTAGTATATAAAACATATCTTCTTTATTTATGTTTTTTTTTTCAAGTTATCTTCATTAGTCTGAGCAAAAAAAAAAAAGTTATCTTCATTAGTACGCCCTCAAAAATAATTAAATAAAATTCATATACCTAAGTCAAATTCTCTGATGAGTTGGTTTGACTTTGCTTTGTCTAGAGAAATGCACCTACTTCACTGGTTCCTCCATGGGTGATCATCACTACTGGAAACTTCGGACTTCTGATCTACTTGCTTTGGTTAACAGAGGTGACATTTTCCCCATTTAAGAAGGTTCGTGGCTAGTTTTGCACTCAAATAATGTATATGGTGTGCTAAGTGCACATTTAGAAAAAAATTTATGGGTATTTTTGTACTTTAACCCCTAATTTAAAATTATATAAGACCATTATGTTGATTGCATGGCCTGCAAAGTTTTTAGTTTGCTTATTACAAAGAACTTTAGTTTTGAACATGTATGGTTTGAACTTTGAACGTCTTCATGGGACATGTGAAGAGGACAGGGTGATAGATATAGATAGCCTAAGGAGATGCTTGGTGTGAAAAATTCATGCTGAACATCTGTGTTTAAGAATAAGCTATTTACATTTTAGGGAAAGGTAAACCTCACGGAAATTATAGGCCAGGTTTTTTTATTTTTTATAAAAATGTTTTTAAAATAAGTTTTGGGAAAAAATAATTTATTTGGATAATTATTTTAAAAAATTACATTTGAAAATAAACATAGAGAGTGAAGTTTGGGTACGAATCCAAGTCCTCATAGAGAAGTAGAGGTTTTACAATTTTTCCAAACAAAAAACAAGAAATGCAAAAAAAAAAAAATAGTATCTAAAAAATATTCTTTTGGTTTTTTAGTTTTTAAAAACGTATTTATGTTTTTTTAAATTACCAAACCAGTTATTTTATTTTATATTTTTAAAAAATAATTCTAAAACAAGAAAAACAAAAAAGCTTACCCCGAATATATATGCCCTGTTTGGTTCATGGAATCATATGGAAAAGAAAGGAAAGTAATGTAATGTAATAATGATTACATGAATTTTAACTTTGAAAAGCATTTTGAGCAAGAAAGCAAACTCGAGTTAATAAGTGATAAACTCGAGTTTGGAACTTTTGAAAGGAAAGAAGTTTAAGTCCATAAAGCTCAAAACTGGAGTTTTCCAAAATGAACTTGAGTTTTCAAAAGATCAAAATAGTTGGGTGCTCTCTGCTTGACACAAACTTGAGTTTGCTCACTCAAACTCGAGTTTCCTTGAAAGATGAAAAATCTTGAAAACTATCTGCCAAGAGCAAACTCGAGTTTGTAAATTCAAACTCGAGTTTGCAAAAGATAGGAACTTTGAAAACTCTCTCTCAAGACTAAACTCGAGTTTACTATGCTAAACTCAAGTTTTCCCAAAACATGGAAAAACTTTGAAATCTCTTGGCCAAGTGGAAACTTGAGTTTGGCATATCAAACTCGAGTTTTTTTAAGTTGAAAATGAAAGTGGAGCTTAATCACCAAGAGGGGGTGAATTGGGGATTATAAAAACTTTTTCGGTTGCTCTGTTTTTCGAATATAAAACAGGGATGAAAACATAGTGAAGAGAAGAATAGAAAGACGCATGGATTTATACTGGTTCGGTCTAACCTCTTGACCTACGTCCAGCCCCCAGACTCTCTGGGATTTCTCACTATCAAGATTGATTACACACTCTGCACTCAAGAGTAATTCTCTCACTAGAACTTACTCCCCCTTACAAGTTGTAATCAATAACCCAATCTCCAAGTCCCCTTGACTTGAGATACTTTACAATAAATGATTTACAATAAAGAAACTCTCTCTAAGAGTAGATAAGATAAACACTAAAGTATGAATGTATCAACATATACTTTACACAAGAAAACTCAAAGAGTAGTTGAAACTTTAATGATTTTCGATTTCTCACAGATTGGTTGTTGAGAGAAATTGAATGCATCTCTATTTATAGCCAGAGATCATTAAATGATCGTTATAAATCCTAATGTGACCGTTGCCAACATTGGAGGATGATTAGTGAAGGTTTTGGTCTTCTTCTCTCTCTACTCTTTGGTTAATCCAGCTTTGCAGAAGTTCAGGGTTGACTTCCTGACAATTAATCCGTTGGAAGAGCATGTTGGAAATTGTGCCATAGGGGCAATACATTGTACTTTAGACATTTATGTTATGTAAAGTATTCTCTTTTTTTGTTATTATTTTGTTTGCATGTTTACATTGATAACTGTATCCCTGGATATGTCTAAAAGATTATCCTAAATGTCCCAGGTCAGTCATCTACGCGGAAGCGAAGATGAGATAAGACCAGTGTGACTTTGATGAGGTATGAAGATACGAATCAAAGTCATTGGCACTGTAAGAGTACAAGGTCTTTGGACCGACCCACTATGAGAAAGCTGCATGGAATAAGTCATAAGCTTTTCTCAAGTATAACCGCGTCACAACGCCCTTTGACCTGAGATCATCATGGATTCCTACATGATGAGTCGCTGGTCTTTGACCTAGTCAAAAGTCACCTTTGACCGGGTGATGACAAAGGCTTGGATCGGGATCAGTGGTTTTCATGCAGAGGAATGTGAATGGTAAAGATGTAATTTGTCCCTCACATTTATAGAGAGATAATACTGGGCCCCTTGATGAGTGAGTCTGAGAAATGTATGGCCATACTACGATGGAAAGGAGTTTCCATCTCAATTGTTAGACTACTCAATAATTGAGAAAGTGATGGTCAAGAACAAGAAGTTGACTTTCTCCATGCCTCATCCTTGACCAAATTCTCGCGTGACAGAAGGGACGTGACATGGTTGTACGATAGGTTATATCGCATCAACGATACCCATATGAATTGGGTAGTCGCAATGTCTTGCTAGAGGCCGCTTGCGACTTGTGGGCTGATACTGATGGCCCACTGCCAATCTCATGTGGGCCTCGGTGGTCGTACACAAGAATGGCCCAACACGAGCAAGAGTGTCCAGATTCATTGAATCTTAAATGTGTTTAAGATTTAATGAATACTTATTTAATCTAGGATGTGTGTGTATGTGTGTGTGTGTGTATATATATATATTAATAAATTCAAAAATAATAATGATATTATTTATTCATAATAATATTATTATATATATAGTATTTAATTTATTTGATAAATTAAATAACTATAATAAATTGAGATATTGTATCTCAGATTTAATTTTCGAATAAAGATATTGCATATCAGATTTAATTTGAATTGAGATATCGGATCTCATTTTAAATTAAATATAAGCATATCATATCTTGATTTAATTTATAAATATAAATTAAATTTGAAGGCCTATTAATTCGGATCAAGTAGTTATATTAGATACATTGAATGATTTAATTAATATTATTTAATCCAAATTCGAAATTAATTAGATTAATCTTTGAATATTTTAATACGACATATTAGGGTTTTAGAAACCCTATAACAGATGTTGATCTAGTCGTATTAAACTATGGATGAATTAGACGGCCGCAAAACACAAAACCCTAGAGAGAAAAAGAGAGAGACACAAGAATACTGAGGCGCTAGCACGCTGCCGTCAGTGTTGAAGGCTGTTCGTGTGGATACTAGTATAGGGAGAGGACACGCATAGTCTGCTCCTGTCTGATCGAACAAGAAGGCGTAAGCCCACGTGATCAAGAAGCATGAAAAGGATGCCTCCTCGTTCGACGCGTACAACGTCTGCGGCGCTCGAGGTTCCAGGCGCAAACGCCAACGGAACGTTGAATCCTCCGCATAGGTATGATTCAGAAACCCTAAATCCAGATTTAAACGCTATTGAGCGATCCGCCTAAGGGATTCATTAAAAATTTTTATTCCGCTGCGTGTACGGATCCCAACATAGTAGATGTTGGATGAGGAAAGGAAACATAAATTCCTACAAAACGTGCGGAGAATGATTGTCCAGAAGCATGCAAGATTTCTGCACTTTGCATTTAATGTTCTGACTTTTACTTTATGCTTTTTGCTAATTCTCCATTTAATCCTGTCTAAACCATCTAAAACTCACTAACAAACTGATTAAACATAGTTAGGAATAGTAATGAGTGATGATATAAAGTATCGAGGATCAAACATAAAGATTTCTCAAATTTGTAATCCGAAATTTGAACTTCGGTGATGTAAACTCGAGTTAGTTCTTCCAAACTCGAGTTTTCATGTTTCGATAAAGGTCTAAACTTGAGTTTCAAAATCTTAACTTGAGTTTTCTCATTACAGAGGAGAATATCGCGATTTGGCATTTGGACAAGTTTTGTGAACAGTGCAAAACTCGAGTCATTAAGTGACTAACTCGACTTTTGGACTTTTGATGAAAAATCATGTTTTAGTCCAAAAGCTCAAAACTGAAGTTTCCATTTCAAAACTGGAGTTTTCAAACGTTCAAAATTAGCAGAGCTTTCTGCCTGACTAAAACTCGAGTTTCCATAATCTAACTCGAGTTTTATCATTCTTTGAAAACTATGGAAAACTTCTTCGTAAGGCCGAAACTCGAGTTTCCAAAACCAAACTCGAGTTTCCTCGTTTATGAGAAAACATTTAAAAGCTTTGTCAAAATGAACAATGGAGTTTTCACAAGTTCAGTATCGAGCATTGTTCTCTATAGGATGAAAACTCGAGTTTTCAACGTAAACTCGAGTTTCCAACTGATGGGATCCGTACACGCAGCGGAATAAAATTTTTTACGAATCCCTTAGGCGGATCGCTCAATAGCGTTTAAATCTGATTTAGGGTTTCCGAATCATACCTATGCAGAGGGTTCAACGTTCCGTTGGCGTTCGCGCCTGGAACCTCGGCGTCGCAGACGTCGTACGCGTTGAACGAGGAGGCATCCTTTTGTGCTTTTTGATCACGTGGGCTAACGCCTTTCTTGTTCGATCAGACAGGAGCAGACTACGCGTGTCCTCTCCCTCTACGGTATCCACACGAATGGCCTCGAACACGACGGCGGCGTGCTAGCGCCTTCTTGTTCTCGCGTCTCTCCCTTTTTCGCTCTAGGGTTTTTGTGTTTTTCGGTAGTCTAATTCATCCGTAGTTTAATACGACTAGATCGGTATCTGTTATAGGGTTTCCAAAACCCTAATATGTCGTATTAAAATATTCAAAATTAAATCAATTAATTTCAATTTGGATTAAATAATATTAATTAAATCATTCATGAGATCTAATCTAACTACTTGATCCGAATTAATAGGCCATCGATTTAATTTATATTTATAAATTAAATCAAGATATGATATGCTTATATTTAATTTAAAATGAGATCCGATATCTCAATTCAAATTAAATCGATATGCAATATCTTTATTCGAAAATTAAATCGAGATACAATATCTCAATTTATTATAGTTATTTAATTTATCAAATAAATAAAATACCATATATAATAATATTATTATCAATAAATAATATCATTATTATTTTCGAATTTATTAATATATATATATATATATACACACACACACACACACAACCTAGATTAAATAAGTATTCATTAAATCTTAAACACATTTAAGATTCAATGAATCTGGACACTCTTGCTCGTGTTGGGCCATTCTTGTGTGCGACCTGCGAGCCCACATGAGATTGGCAGCGGGCCAATACTGTACCAGCCCACAAGTCGCAAGCGGCCTCTAGCAAGACATTGCGACTACCCAATTCATATGGGGATCGTTGATAAGTACAATGACTTGCCCCTAGGGCATAATTTCCAACACCAACATAGTGTGGAAACTTAGAGAACTCTTTGTGTAGCCAAAACTCGAGTTTCTAAAAGTGAACTGGAGTTTTGCTAACTTTGAAAAGATTGATAGCTCTCTGTCTTGTCAAAACTCGAGTTTGCTTTGTCTGTGGAAAAACTCAGAAGCTCTTTGTATGGTCAAAACTCGAGTTTTCATTTGTTAACTCGAGTTTTCCTTTCATTGCAAAAACTAGAGCTTTTCTTTGTCAAGTCAAAACTCGAGTTTCCAAAGTGAAACTCGAGTTTGCCTTTGACAGTAAGTTTTCCAACTTACAAAGACAAACTTCCATCTGTGTTTACAATTGTCTGTTATCATCAAAACCAATTATAGAACTAACATTCTCCCCCTTTTTGATGATGACAACACTTATAAACCAGAGGCACTACTTGTTTTGAAAGATTTTAGATTTGAACGAAAATTTTCACAATTTATTTTGAAATGCATCATGACAGTTATAGACTTGGACAATTGTAGCACATTGATTCAATATTGCAAAGTTAAGCATAGCAGAAGCAATTGAGGCAAAAGATAATCATTGCATTTCAATTTAACAAAGATTTATACATTGAGAGCTAGTCAAAATACAGAACATAAACCAGAAATACAAGTTAAATTGAAAAACAAATCATCTAAACTAGAAGCACAACTGAACTCCTTCAAACTCAATTTTGCTCTGATTTCTCTGGTTCTTCTCCCCCTTTGTCATCAACAAAAGAGAATGGAGTTGAGATTGAAGGGTCAACGGAAGGGGTAGAGAGCTTGGCAGTTGAGGCAGGGGATGGAATGGGGATTGGAGAGACAAGTGGGGTTTGGAGAATCTCAGTGTGAGGAGAAGAAGGAATGGGTCCAGTGGTAGCTATGGGAGTAGTGAAAGTGAATAAGGGTGAAGCAGGAGGTGATTCAGTCTGCAACCCTGACCCAGAAGTGCCACAACCAGAAGTAGAGCCGGTCTTGATCTTCTTGAGGAGTGCATTGACTCTATCATCCAACCTTTCGTGGGAAACTATTAAGTTAGCCATCTGAGCATCTTGATCAATCATGTGGCTAGAAAGATTTTGCAAATCGACCTTCATTGCTTCCTGGGAATCCACCACATCATAATTACCCTTCATGACTTCAGTTACTAGGCGAGAAATGTTACACCCCTACCGGCCTCACCCTTTCGGGTGGCGGGTTAGAGGGACTCCTTTTACTTATTACCTTTCCTCCATTAAATAGTCTTTTTAATATACATCAGAGTGCACACAGCAGAGCATATGATCGGTTTGGACAACTTACAATGTACTGGTAAATGTACAATAATCTAAGGTAAAGTCCCCATAGGGTTAAGGGTACAATCGTCCAAAATAAATACTGAACAGTAAAATACAATCATCCCAAAAAAACATAGAAAATGAGATAAGACATTCCATACGTCTTCAATATTCAACTTCATCGATCTTACCCTCATCTTTCCCATAGTCCAACCGACCTACCTCCTTACACTTGTACCTTTGAAACCAGTCTGGAGTTCAAGATTGAACCCCAGAGTAAGCTGATAGACTCATATACAATATGTATACAATGCATGCAATGCAAATCACAATTAGGAAGTAACAATAAACTCTGCCTCGGCACAACAAATTGACATGTAGCATCTCCGTAGGACTGCACAGTCAAGACAAGCCCCTTGGAGCAGTAGCGCTCGGGGGCCTCAGTAGTCAGGGTAGCCAAACCCTAACCACCTACCCCTTCTGAGGCCTCAGTAGCAACCTATGAACACACAGTCACATAGGCCCTACCTACCTCACATATCTCGATGCTGGCAAGAACACCCTAAGGACACACGGTCAATAGGCACCGCAGCCCGATCCTACATGCCCTCGGTCTGTAGCGAAACCCTAAGGACACACGGTCAATAGGTACTACAGCCCGATCTCGGTACTGTAGCAGAGGCACTACAGCCCGATGTCCTACATCATGATAAAACACACATGCAAAAGCAACATAGAGTATGCAAGTCAACAGTTACTACCTGGCACGCTTTGCAAATAGAAAACTCTTCTCTTGGTGCTTGAAGTATGTCCCACGCACGTGATACCATCCTAGATACATCAAAACATTATACTTTCAATCACATATTCAAACTTTGCTGCAAGTCTCATGTATTTCGCCTACCACCAGGATTTCCCAAAAACGCTGACCCAACTTTACCGATTTATAATAAATTATAGAAAAATAATATTGATACGAAATCAGTGGACTTAGAACCCTTAGGATGTCTAGTTTATAGGAAAAATAACTATAAAATCCTTCTGGGTTCGAGGCCTTCTCATATTCCAAAAACTTAGCCACTGGTCCGGAACATAACTCATGTTTTTAGGTCATTTTCAGTCCTAAATATCTCTCGGTTGGAAAATCCAAATAACACAAAATGTTATACCAAAATCATCCCCTGGATGTCTAATTTCATCATGTAAAATTTCAGAGTAAAAAAGATACATTTACTACTTCAACACCATCGTTTTTACCTCACTGTCCAGAAACCGTAAGAACCGACAGATTTTCGGATAATAAAGACTTGAGCTTTTTGAGTTAGAAAAAGTGATCCCTCTTGTCCCTACACAAAAACACCCTCTGGACTCATATAAGACCTTAAAAACATGAAAATCCTACTGCATCCCAACGAAACACCATAGGCAGAAGTGAAAGTAGCTTGGTTGCCAGTTTAGGGAACTTACCTCAGAATTTCGGTTGCGGGTGCTTTCCTCCTCCCTTGGGCCGAATCCTTCAGCTGGAAAGTCTCCCTCCAAACCTCAATTTCGTGCTTGGGCTGATGGAAAATGGAGGGGAAGTGTCCTATTTATAGGCCACAAGGGTGAAAGCTTTTACACACGATTGGTGATTACCCATTGGACAAAAGAGTGTTTTGGGATTAAAATATGATTTCTAAAATGAATTCTCAAGAATTATAGAGAATTCTTGGCTGCATGGGACGTCCTAAGCCTTCCCAAAATAAGGTTTCCAAAATTGCCCTTGATGATGGTTTTTATTGTTGCTAAATGTAGGTTTTTGGGTGCAAGGGTAAAACGGTCATTTCGCGTGTTCTTCTTCCAACCCGTGGGGCCCACCAAATCTGCCCCTAGATATGCCATAAATGATCTTTATGAGTCATAATTACATGTCATTCCTCTTGTCATGTCAGATTCAAATGTGTGGTCCAGATTAATCCTAATTACTTTATTCTTTCTCTCTCTTCATAATTACATGATGTGACCTTTGGCTTTCTCTCCAAGTCACTTTCTCTCTCTCTGGGCCCACCAATTTCGTCCTCTCTCATGTCCAGGGGTCTGGGCCCGTCTTCGGAACACCCTAACCAGTCCCGCTTAGCTACCTTTTCCCGATTACACTTTCCTCGTAACTCGTGTCACTCTGTGGGACTTGTGTGGGTCGGATCATCAACACCTTCTCTTTCCTCCTCGTTTTCTTCAAAAACGCAGGGGACCCTTACCCATCCAAAATATATCATCTGCATATTTATTTTAGCACCTTTTTGCTCTGCTAATTGTCCCATACCTTAGGGCATAGCTAAATGGTATTCTTACCGACCAATTAACATCGTATGAGTGTTTTTGTGCCCTTCTATACTATCACTTTAATTTCTATGGTCCTTGAGCTCCTGATCCAAATACTCATGCAAACAGGAGTGCAAAATGTCTTAAAATATGTCAAGAGGGCACTTAAAAAAAATCCCCCAAACCAAATGACCAAAGTACCCTTGCAAAATATCCTCTTAACTTGGCTTATTTTGCAAGTTTTGTTGACTTTTCTCTCTCCTCCTTGTCTTGCACTAATTTAAAGCAATTTCTCTTTCTTCATGATGACTTGATTTGACCTCTTACATATGTAATTATGAAGGACACGTGTCATGCTCTTATTGGTCCAACACAAAAGTAGCTTTTTCTCTTGTCATAATGACGGGACACGTGTCATGATTTTATTGGACCAACACAAAAGTATGTCATCATTAGTCATCATGACCTTATTTTGTTATAGTTACTTTATCGGTGTCTACTCAGGATTCTGCCTGGGTTTACTCGAGAGTTCTTCACGAATACCAGTGTTTTCTCAAAAACGCAGGGCATACCCAACTGCCCTGAAAATGTCGTGTACTTACTTATACTGGCATATTTTCACTCAACTAATTGTCCTATACCTCAGGACATAGTTGGGTGACATCCTTTCCACCGAATTTACGCCGTATAGGCCTTTTGTGCCCCTCTTTCATTGGCACTTTAATTCCACGACTTATACTTACTAGGTGCATCGGCCGTATGGCCAAGTTACTTAGTCCCAGAGAGGCTTCCTAACTCTCGACATTCTTGGGACTCTTCGCGATCTGGGCTTAATCGTCCCCCTATTTTAGGCTTATTCCCAGTTCTCTGGGTTCAGAATTCGGGGTGTTACAAGAAACCTCCACTTGGATCCGAGTAGCCATATCATCGAAGGCTTTGTCCACAATGGCTTGGACTCGTTCATTAAAACCTGGAGGAAGAGATGAATGAGGAGGGGTAGATTGAGCTTCCTGAGCTCGTGCAGCTGAAGCTCTAGATCGAGTAGGAGCCCGAGATTCATCTGAGCCTTCAGCATCAAAGCTAATCCTCATTAGATTCAGCTGTGCTTTTCCAAAGATAGTGGGAGACTTCATAGAATCAGGAGCACCCACATACCAGATTTTGTGGTAAAATAAAATAATAGACACAAGGGAAGGAAAATGAATGTGAGAGGGGCGCCAAGAGGTGAATCTGAACTTAATCATCTCTTGAAATATCCAATGCCCAAGGTTTAGAGGAACTTTATTGACCAGGGCAGCAAAACGAGGGTAACCCTTTTTAGCAAAGTGAGTGAAATTTCCCCCTTTTTGAATCATGTTCCTAGAATAGATATACCGTAGCACTCTATAAAGAGGGGGCATGAACCAGTTGACTTGGAGGAACAGGTTCATTTGGCCTCAAAATTTCAAAAATTTCCTTGTTTGAATACTCAATGGTGGGAGGAGGAGGAGGATTGGAAATTTGCAGGATAGAATTGATGATGGCTGCAGATAATGTGAACTTGATACCTCTAACCTGAGTAGAAACTCTTTCTTCTACCAGATTATGATCACTATCCTCCAAATTGTCCCATTCCATATTGAAATAGAACATCCGAGTGACATTTGAGCTATATTGAGCAGTTATAGACAAGAAAGATTCATAAGATTTCAGCCATGGGGAAAGATCTACATTACAAGTTTCCCTAATCTTGTCTAAATCTACGGAGACTACAGGACATAATTCCTTTTTCAAGTAATTTTCTTTGAATTTAATAGCTCGATCATTGGTAAGGACAATATTTTCAAAGACAAAACCTGGAGGAGTAGAGGTATGGAGATAGATTTCGGATATGGCATCAGGAATTATCGTGGGGTTCTGTGACAACTGAGAAGGATTGGAGGTAGCCTTAGATGATCCTTCTGCTCTGCGAGCTCTCATCTTTTTGCGAGGGGGAGGAGGAACATCTTCCTGCTGTTTCTCTTTTGATTCTTCATTTACAGAATCAGAAGCTCGCTTGGATTGAGCTTGTAATGGTTCATGGAACGAGACATTCTTAGGATTTAGCGAGGAGGTCGTTTGATATGAGGGAATGCCAGGGATTTGTTTGTCAACCCCATAGTGAAATCGCATGGGTACACTCTTTCTTCGTGGGGGTCGAGTGAGAGGAGGAGGCGAAGGAGAAGGTGAGGAGGCTTCATAATCGGCATCTTCCTTAGAGGTTTTAGAGGATTTCGTGCGAGCCATTGACGATTCGGAGTTTAGAGAGAGGTTCAAAGTTTGAGAATGAAGGAGGATGAAGAGAAGAGTGGAGAAGACGAGAGATTCAGAGAAAACCTTAGGGAAAACTGGAGTTTTGAAGAGAGTTTATGAACAGTCAAGTTTAAATAAAGCGCGAAACCTTACCTGGACTTCAAAAGTGTATTGTGAACTTTTGAAATTTCGTGACCAAAACTCGAGTTTCCACTTACTGACTCGAGTTTTGTGGTTACTTCAACAGGTGTGTAGCTCTCTATCTACCCGAAACTTGAGTTTCCATTCTATGACTCGAGTTTCCAGTTCTCGAAAACTCAGGTCTGGCTTTCTGTCTCTCCAAAACTCGAGTTACTCACTCAACGACTCGAGTTTCCAATTTGCTCGAGAAACTCATTTCTCTTCTGGCCTTGACAAGCTCGAGTTTTGATATCAAAACTCGAGTTTGCTTCTTTTGACAGCAAACTTCAGGATTTTAACATCCTGCATAAAACATTGCTATGTACTCCGAAGCTTAAGTTAGTAACAAATATTCATCAAAACCATAACTAACATTGAGGAAAGAAATACTTACAGCTCATTGGGATTTACCATTCCCAATTCTCTTATAATGAAATTGAATTGCTCCTTAGCTAATGGTTTGGTGAAGATGTCAGCAAGTTGAAGATGAGTTGGAATGAACATTACTTTGACATCTTTGTTTTGAACGTGATCCCGTATGAAATGATGTCTCACATCAATATGCTTGGTCCTTGTATGTTGAACTGGATTCTTGCCCAAACTTATTGTGCTTGTGTTGTCACACAAAATTGGGATCTCCTTCAAATTGATTCCCAAGTCTGAAAGTTGTTGTTTGAGCCATAGGACTTGAGCACAGCAACTTGATGCAGCAATATACTCAGCTTCAGTTGATGATATAGAGACGGTTGTTTGCTTCTTACTGAACCAGGACACAAGTGAGCCACCAAGAAATTGACATTGGCCACTTGTACTCTTTCTATCCGTCTTGTAGCCAGCATGATCTGAATCTGAGTAGGCCACCAAATGTTCAGGTTGACCCTTGGGAAACCATAGTCCAAGAATCTTCGTGTCAGCGAGATATTTGAAGATCCTCTTCACATTTTCAGCATGTGACTCCTTGGGAGCAGATTGAAGTCTTGCACACATCCCAACACTGAATTGGATGTCCGGGCGACTTGCAGTGAGATAGAGAAATGATCCAATCATTCCTCTATATTTTGTAATGTTGAAATCAGTGCCCTTTTCATCAACATCCAAGGAAGTGGTTGAACTCATTGGAGTGTCAGCACCATTGCATTGGTCCATTCCAAACTTCTTCAGCAGATCATTGAGATACTTGGTCTGAGAAATAAAGATATCATTTGAGCTTTGCTTGATTTGTAGACCAAGGAAATAGTTGAGTTCTCCCATCATGGACATCTCAAAGTCTCCCTGCATATTCTTTGCAAACTCTTCACACAAGGCATCATTAGAAGCTCCAAATATGATATCATCAACATAAATTTGTACAATTAAAATTTCACCTACTTTATTGTTCTTAATAAATAAAGTTGTATATGCTTTTCCTCTAACAAATCATTGATCAAGAAAGAATTTGTTTAATCGCTCATACCAAGCTCTAGGAGCTTGCTTAAGACCATAAAGAGCTTTCTTGAGGCGATAAACATGATCAGGATGATGTTCATTTTGAAAACCAGGAGGTTGTTCCACATAAACTTCCTCCTGAATAAATCCATTTAGGAAAGCACTTTTCACATCCATTTGATAAAGTTTGAAACCTTTTACACAAGCAAAGGCTAGAAGAACTCTTATAGCTTTCAATCTTGCCACTGGAGCATAAGTTTCTTCATAATCAATTTCTTCTTCTTGATTATAGCCTTTAGCAACCAATCTTGCCTTATTCCGTACAATGATTGCCGACTCATCTCGTTTGTTCTTGAATACCCATTTTGTGCCAATGACCGGATGGTCCTTAGGCCTAGGTACCAAGTCCCAAACTTGATTTCTATCAAATTGATGTAACTCTTCTTGCATTGCTATCACCCAATCATTGTTTGAAAGGGCTTCATCAATTTTAGAGGGTTCTATTTTCGAAATAAAAGCAGAAAGGGTAACTTCATTTAGCGTACTGCTTCTAGTTCTTATTCCTTGATTAACATCACCTATAACTTGGTCCAAAGGATGATTCCTTATAAATTTCCAAGCTCTAGGTTGTTGCTGATCAGGGTTTTCCAAATTGTTTTGAGGATCAGCTTCAAAAACATTTTCCGGATTTTCAATAGAAGCAGGAGTGGTTTTTGAAAAGAATTGATTTTTCAAAATATTTTCCTCATCATCATCCTTGGATTTGTTAGATTCACAGAATGCAACATGCATAGACTCTTCTACAATGTGAGTACGAATGTTAAAGACTCTATAAGCTTTACTTCTACTGGAATAGCCCAAAAATATACATTCATCCGCCTTGGGATCAAACTTTCCCCAGTTATCCTTACCATTATTGTGGATGAAGCACTTACATCCAAACACATGTAGATGACTTAGATTTCCCAACATGCATAGACTCTTCTATAATGCGAGTACGAATGTTAAAGACTCTATAAGATTTACTTCTATTGGAATAGCTCAAAAA
Organism: Acacia pycnantha; assembly: GCA_025563575.1. Classification (NCBI taxonomy): domain Eukaryota; kingdom Viridiplantae; phylum Streptophyta; class Magnoliopsida; order Fabales; family Fabaceae; genus Acacia; species Acacia pycnantha. The sequence goes on from JAMWYP010000289.1 coordinate 227,100, forward strand.
TATACCTTCATCCGCCTTGAGATCAAACTTTCCCAAGTTATCCTTACCATTATTGTGGATGAAGCACTTACATCCAAATACATGTAGATGACTCAGATTTGGCTTTCTTCCTTTGTACAGCTCATAAGGAGTATTGTTCAGCTTCTTTCGGAGGTATGCTCGATTAGAGATGTAGCAAGCCGTACTCATTGCATCAGCCTAGAACACTTGTGAAGTGTTGTTCTCATTCAGCATAGCTCTTGCCATCTCAGTAAGGACTCGATTCTTCCTTTCTACAACACCATTTTGCTGTGGAGTTCTTGGAGCTGAGAAGTTGTGATCAATTCCCGTATTGTCACAAAACTCAGCAAAGGCATGATTTTCGAATTCACCTCCATGATCAGTTCGAATTCCTGAAATTACAAAACCTTTCTTGTTTTGGACCTTCTTGGCAAAAACAACAAACTGATCAAAAGTTTCTTCTTTAGATGATAAAAATATGGTCCATGTAAATCTAGAGAAATCATCAACTATGACCAATGTGTATAAATTATCACCAAGACTTCTTACTCTATCTGGTCCAACTAGATCCATATGAAGTAGTTGAAGAGGTCTAAAATTTGAAATCTCATTTTTAGATTTGAAAGAGGATTTAGTTTGTTTTCCTTTTTGGCATGCGTCACAAATCATATCATTTTTAAGGAGAAGTTTTGGAATACCAATCACTAAATCCTTTTTAAGTAATCTGTCAAGTTGGATCATATTGACATGAGCTAAACACTTGTGCCATAACCAACTATCATCCAAATTACTAACAAAACATTTTTCAAATGTAGAGCCATCTCTAGAGATATTAAGATTGTAACAATTGCCTTCTCTAGGAGCTCTAAAAATAGCTTTTGATTTTATATTATCTAACGAGAGAATATCCTTACTCACTATCAAGCATTCCTCAGAATCGAAGATAACTAGGTTACCTTTATCAGTACTTTGGCTTACACTGAGGAGATTGAGACAAAGTCCTTCCACAAGGTAGACGTCTTTGATTTTTGGTCCATCGTTGTTTCCAACTTCACTAATTCCAGCAATCTTTCCAAATTGATTTCCACCAAAGATTACTTTGCCACCATCCTTGTGCTTGATTGAAGCAAATTTGGAGTGATCTCCCGTCATGTGTCTAGAACATCCACTATCAATGTACCATTTGTTGGATTTTGATGCTCTTATACATACCTACGAGACACAAACAATCAGGTTTTGGGTACCCATCTTTTCTTGGGTCCTTTGAGGTTAGTTCGAGCCTGAGGACATAAGTTCCTTTAGGCACCCACTGATAATTACCAACGGGTCTATTTTTCCTATCCTTTTTGTGAAAACATGATGAGGTTGTATGACCCTTTCGTTTACACTAATTACAATGAGCAAATGGATTTGAAGAGTGAGCAGTTTTTCGAAAGTAATTTAAGTAAGATTTTCCACCACTCTTCTTCTTTCCTTTCTATCTATCAAAAATGGGATTATAGCCTATCCCTGAACGATCATTTGTAAATCTTTGTGCTTTTAAAATTACATTTAGCATCTCACTACCCTTAGTAAAATTTTCAAGAGTTTTTGTAAGATACAAATTCTTTTTCTCTAAAACACACATTCTTCACAAATGATACTTTTAGGAGAAGAGAAATTTTCTACTTGCTGTTCAAGAGTAATATTTTTCTTTTTCAAAACAACATATTTTTCAGCAAGTTTTTCAAATTCAGTTTGAACAACACTGTACTAAGCAAATAACTCATCATAAGATGGTTTCGGATGATATACCTCATTGTTGTCAAGTTGCTCTTCTTCTTCAGCAACTAAGCAAATGTTTGCTTTCTCTTCTTCATCAGCTTCATCTTCATCGAATAAGCTATCTCCCCATATAGCCGAAACATAGCCTTTCTTTTTGAATCGATTGAACTTCTTCTTTTCTTTATCCTTGTTTTTCAGCAGAGGACATTCAGACTTGATGTGGCCAGGCTTGTCACATTCGTAGCAAATAATTGGCTTCTTTGCCTCAGTGCTGGTGCTACCCTTGTTGAATCTTTTGTATCCTTGGCCCTTCCGATAGAACTTTCTGAATCTTCGGACCATCATGCCCAGCTCTTCATCTTCGTCTTCTTCATCATCATCGTCGGATTCCTTAGCCTCTTTGACCGCCTTGAGAGCAATGCCTTTATTTTTGACATTTATCTTATCATGTCCTTTTCTGAACTTGATTTTCCCTTCATACTCAGACAAGCTGCTGAAGAGTGCTGCTACTGAGCTCATTGATTCACCACGGGCTTCTTCAATGGCAGTAATTTTGGCTTCCCATTCCTTGCTGAGGATATTTAGAATTTTCCTCACTTGAATAGGTTGCTCATATGTTTTTCCCAATGCAGCAAGCTGGTTGATGAGATGAGTGAATCTCAGCTGGAAGTCGATGATGGATTCGTCGATCTTCATGCGAAGAAGATCATACTCAGTCATGAGAGTATTGACCCTATTTTCTTTTACTCCAGAAGTTCCTTCATGCGCTATCTCCAAGGCATCCCACATGGCTTTTGCTGTTGGTAAGGTGCAAATACGAAAGTACTCTTGTTGGCTTAGAGCACTTTGCAGCATGAGGATAGCCTTTCTGTTGAGAGTGACGTTTCTTCTGTCATTCTCATCATATGCTTCTTCTGGCTCAGGAACTCGAAGACCATTTTCCATGACCGTTGGATTGTAGTTGCCTACTTCGAATACTCTCAACAGTCTGTACTCACTGGCCATGTCAAACACTTTGAATTTTGGTTTCCAGAAAGAATAGTGTTCGCCACTGAAGCCGAGAGGCCGGTTGATCGAAGCTCCATCAGGTAGAATACCTTCCATATGGATCCTTCTCGAGATGTTAAGCTCTTCGGAGAAGACCTTGCTCTGAAACCAAATGAAAGTGGAGCTTAAACACCAAGAGGGGGGTGAATTGGGGATTATAAAAAAAATTTCGGTTGCTCTGTTTTTCGGATATAAAACAAGGATGAAAATAGAGTGAAGAGAAGAGTAGCAAGACAAATGGATTTATACTGGTTCGGTCTAACCTCTTGACCTACGTCCAGTCGCCAGACTCTCTGGGATTTCTCACTATCAAGATTGATTACACACTCTGCACTCAAGAGTAATTCTCTCACTAGAACTTACTCCCCCTTACAAGTTGTAATCAATAACCCAATCTTAAAGTCCCCTTGACTTGAGATACTTTACAATAAATGATTTACAATCAAGAAACTCTCTCTAAGAGTAGATAATATAAACACTGAAGTATGAATGTACCAACAAGTACTTTACACAAGAAAACTCAAAGAGTAGTTGAAACTTTAATGATTTTCGTTTTCTCAAAGATTGGTTGTTGAGAGAAATTAAATGCATCTCTATTTATAGGCAGAGATCATTAAATGACCGTTATAAATCCTAATATGACCGTTGCCAACATTGGAGGATGATTAGTGAAGGTTTTGGTCTTCTTCTCTCTCTACTCTTTGGTTAATCCAGCTTTGCAGAAGTTCAGGGTTGACTTCCTGACAATTAATCCGTTGGAAGAGCAGATGCTGGATGAGGAAAGGAAACATTAATTCCTACAAAACGTGTGGAGAATGATTGTCTAGAAGCATGCAAGATTTCTGCACTTTGCATTTAATGTTCGACTTTTACTTTATGCTTTTGCTAATTCTCCATTTAATCCTGTCTAAACCATCTGAAACTCACTAACAAACTGATTAAACATAGTTAGGAATAGTAATGAGTGATGATATAAAGTATCAGGATCAAACATAAAGATTTCGCAAATTCGTGTAATCTAAAATTTGAATTCAGCGATGTAAACTCGAGTTAGTTCTTACAAACTCGAGTTTTCATATTTCAGTAAAAGGTCTAAACTCGAGTTTCAAAATCTTAACTCGAGTTTTCTCATTACAGAGGAGAATATCGCGATTTGGCATTTGAACAAGTTTTGTGAACAGTGCAAAACTTGAGTCATTAAGTGACTAATTCGAGTTTTGGACTTTTGATGAGAAATCATGTTTTAGTCCAAAAGCTCAAAACTGGAGTTTCCATTTCAAAAATGGAGTTTTCAAACGTTCAAAATTAGCAGAGCTTTCTGCCTGACTAAAACTCGAGTTTCCATAATCTAACTCGAGTTTTCTCATTCTTTGAAAACTATAGAAACTTCTCTGTAAGGCCGAAACTCGAGTTTCCAAAACCAAACTCGAGTTTCCTCGTTTATGAGAAAACATTGAAAAGCTGTCAAAATGAACAATGGAGTTTTCACAAGTTCAATATCGAGCATTGTTCTTTGTAGGATGAAAACTCGAGTTTTCAACGTAAACTCGAGTTTCCAACATAGTGTGGAAACTTAGAAAACTCTTTGTGTAGCCAAAACTCGAGTTTCTAAAAGTGAACTGGAGTTTTGGTAACTTTGAAAAGATTGATAGCTCTTGTCTGGTCAAAACTCGAGTTTGCTAATTTTAACTCGAGTTTGCTTTGTCTGTGGAAAAACTCAGAAGCTCTCTGTATGGTCAAAACTCGAGTTTTCATTTGTTAACTTGAGTTTGCCTTTCATTGCAAAAACTAGAGCTTTTCTCTGTCAAGTCAAAACTCGAGTTTCCAAAGTGAAACTCGAGTTTGCCTTTGACAGTAAGTTTTTCAACTTACAAAGACAAACTTCCATCTATGTTTACAATTGTCCGTTATCATCAAAACCAATTATAGAACTAATAGAAAAAGCAATAAGATTCTCGGCCAAGCACAAACTCGAGTTTGCAAAACTCAACTGGAGTTTGGTTATGTTCTCAAATCCTTGGATGCTCTCTGAGTAATACAAACTCGAGTTTACATATCCAAACTCGAGTTTGCCTTATTGTGAAAAACTTTGAGTGTTCTATGTATGACACAAACTCGAGTTTACCACTAAACAACTTGAGTTTGCCTAAGTTTACAAAAGCTTGAGCAACTCTCTGTCTTGACCAAACTCGAGTTTGCAAATACAAACTCGAGTTTGCCTTTGACAGTAACTTTTTCTGTTGGAAATTATGCCCTAGGGGCAAGTCATTGTACTTATCAACGATCCCCATATGAATTGGGTAGTCGCAATGTCTTGCTAGAGGCCGCTTGCGACTTGTGGGCTGGTACAGTATTGGCCCGCTACCAATCTCATGTGGGCCTATAGGGTCGCACACAAGAATGGCCCAACACGAGCAAGGGTGTCCAGATTCATTGAATCTTAAATGTGTTTAAGATTTAATGAATACTTATTTAATCTAGGATGTGTATGTGTGTGTATATATATATACACATACATATATAAATATATTATTCGAAAATAATAATGATATTATTTATTGATAATAATATTATTATATATAGTATTTAATTTATTTGATAAATTAAATAACTATAATAAATTGAGATATTGTATCTCAGATTTAATTTTCGAATAAAGATATTGCATATCAAATTTAATTTGAATTGAGATATCGTATCTCATTTTAAATTAAATATAAGGATATCATATCTTGATTTAATTTATAAATATAAATTAAATCTGAAGGCTTTTAATTTGGATTAAATAAATAGATAAGATTAGATTTATCAGATAGATTTAATTAATTATTTTTTAATCCAAATTCAAAATTGGTTTTGAAAAAAATACGCCTACTAGGTTTTAGAAAAACGTACGGGACTTTTAGTCGAGCGTATTAGAAAGTCGCAAAAAACCCTAGAGAGAAAAGAAAGAGACGCAAGAATACTGAGGCGCTAGCACGCTGCCGTCAGTGTTGAAGGCCGTTCGTGTGGATACCGGTAGAGGGAGAGGACACGCGTAGTCTGCTCCTGTCTGATCGAACAAGAAGGCGTTAGCCCACGTGATCAAGAAGCATGAGAAGGTAGCCCACCAGTTCAAATTGTTCGGCAAAGGTATGATTCAAACCCTAAACCTTGATTTAAACGTCGTTGAGCGATCCACCGATGGAATTCGTAAAAGTTTTTACACCGCAACGTGTACGGATCCCAACAGTGGCATCAGAGCCAGATCAACCGTGCGTTTAAATTAGGTTTTACGTGTGTTTATATATGTGATATATATGCAATAACTGAATCCTATATGTGTTTAAATCAATATATGTTTACCGAAACATGTATGATTTAAAACATATTCTCCCTACGGATTGCTAGTCAGATTTAGGTGGCCGTTTCTGAATTTTTCAGATCGGATTGTATGGCTAGTACGTGTGGTTCTGAATCGTTCAAGATCACGCTGAGGTCGGACGTTCATGATCGCGAACGGCAGAATAACGTTCGGAACGTTAGAATTTCAATTTTCGAAAATCACGTTTTTTTTTGGAAATTATTTTCAAAAAAAAAAAAAATCGTTCAGTACCGGAGTGATGCTATTTGAGTCAAAACTCGTTGGTGGGTTGTTACCTTAATCCAAAAGCTACCTTTCAGTCTTAGAATAGCAGGAAGAGCGATTGATCACATTGGAGAAATGGGTATGATGAACAATTTAATGAGAGAATCTTATAAATAAAGAGGGATATTAAAAATTGCACATTCTGAACCGTAGGGGCCCCGACTGATTGTCAGTAGCGCGAAAATTAAATCATGATATTATATTATATATAGTATGTAATATAATATAAATTAGAGAATTTAAATCATGATATTATATTATATTTATAATATAATATAAATTAGAGAATTTAATCATGATATTATATTATATATAGTATATAATGTAATTTAAATTAGGGAATTTAAATCATGATATTATATTATATTTATAATATAATATAAATTAGAGAATTTAATCATGATATTTTATTATATATAGTATATAATATAATTTAAATTAGAGAATTTAAATCATGATAAGATTAATCATAATATTTTATTTCATAATTGTATGAATTAATGTATGTTGTGATTTACCTTTCAAAAGTTGTTTGGGCATGGTGAACAACATGGCTCTAGAGTTTTACAATTGTTGTAAATTTTAAATATGGCCTACGAGCCATGCCTCTCTCTCTAAATACTCTTGATGTACATTCTTTTCTCATCCCACTCTCCTCGTATGTTGAAACGAGGTTTCTCCTGATGTATTTCTTTTTTTTAGAGAAGTCCTCTCATTGGCTTGAGAGGATTTTAGGTTAAGGTTGAGTGATGTTGTGTCACAATTTTAATTATGTCTTGATTTGATCATTGCAGGATTAATTTAGAGTTTTAATTATGATTTGATTAGATAACTCATAATCAACTTAGAATTTTAATTATGATTTGATTAGATCACTCATAATAAATTTAGAGTTTTAATTATGTTTTGATTAGATCACTCATAATTAATTTAGATATTATATGAGATACAATAGTGATTGCATTCATATAAGTTGAATTAATAGGATTAATTAAATTATACCCTCTAAATAAAATCTTAAGTCATAATGCCATCAATAAATGAATACTTGTCAAAACCTAGATCGCCCATTTGTATGTTCCACCAAAGTGGATGCATCTGAGTTATCTTGGGGAGACAAGAGTGAGTAATGGTGATACTCAATATTCATTATTGTCCTGACTTAATTGAGATTATCAAAACGGTTTTGGATCTCAAGGCATTAGATGGGATTAAACGTGCCGATCATATGATGATCGAATCCCATAAACATCTAAGAATTACATGTGATGTAATTGGCAAATGTTTGCCTACCTAAATAACTTAAATTTAAGCGTCCTGCCAAAACAAACTTAATTTTAAGCTAAATATGGGTCTTAGCCCACTAATTATAATGAGGGTTGTTAATTCAGTGGGAGATTACTACTTAAACTTTGCATATCTTTAGTTGTAGAATCATGTAGTCTAGTAATACTTCAACACCATCAATGCGATCAGTCCTTGAGAAGGACGAACTCGATGAGACAAATTCTCTTGACATGTTTGAGAACTTAAGCGTTGATCTTAAACATGAAAGAAAAGAGTATCTCATCAATCAACCCATTCTTGATGAGCCTTCAGCTGCCGTTCCAAGAGCTCAGACTGATGCTTATACAAAGCATAAAGATGACTCTATGGATGCATGATGCTTGCCACTATTCTTCTAGACCTCAATAGAGATATAGAACATGTGGAGGCTTCTGAGATGATTGTTCATCCTACGGAAATGTTCCAGTAACAGGCAAGGCTTGAGAGGCTTGGATTCCCCATGTCCTAGGAGTTAGCTACAGATGTGATCTTAAACTCACTCCCAGGAAGTTATGATAACTTTGTCATGGATTACAACATGAATAACATGGAGGAATCAATTTCTGAACTGCATGGGATGCTCAAAACTGCTGGGCTGAGCCTTAAGAAGAGGCCCAATACTGTTCTGTCCGTTCAGAAGGGAAGGGGTATGAAACGGAACGCCAAGAAGGAAAAACCTCCGAAGGATAGAGTCTGCTTCTTTTACAATGAACTAGGTCATTTGAAAAGGAATTGCAAACTCTACCTCGAAGATCTGGAGAAGAACAAGAAGGATAGTGGGGCTATCGCATCAAGTATCTATGTCATAGATATTCGCTTTTCTACTTCCTCAACATGGGTATTGGATACTACATGTGGATCTCACATTTGAATAAATGTAGGATCTCAAGGACAGTAGAAAATTGAATGAACATATCTATGACATAACTACTAAAAGGTTCAAGTCAAATGATTTGAATCCGACCTATCTATGGCATTGTCGTCTAGGCCATATAAATGAGAGACGCGTTTCGAAACTCCATAAACATGGATTTCTTAACTCATTTGATTTTGAATCAATTGATACATGCGAGTCTTGTTTATTGGGAAAGATGACAAGTGCACCTTTTACTGGACACAGTGAGAGAGCCATCGATTTATTGGGCCTCATACATACTGATGTGTGTGGACCAATGAATACATCTTCCAGAGGAGGTCATATGTACTTCATTACATTTATAGACGATTTTAGTAGATATGGGTATATCTATCTAATGAAACATAAGTCGGAATCTTTTGAAATGTTCAAAATATTCCAAAATGAAGTGCAAAATCAACTTGGCAAAACCATTAAGACACTTCGATCTGATCGGGGTGGTGAATATTTGAGCCAAGAGTTCATTGACCATCTTAGGAGTTGTGGATCGTCTCGCAACTTACTCCTCCAGGAACACCTCAATGGAATGGTGTTTCTGAGCGGAGGAATCGAACTCTATTAGATATGGTTCGATCTATGATGAGTCAAACAGATCTTCCACATTCTTTTTGGGGCCATGCCCTAGAAACAGCTACGTTCACACTAAATCGTGTTCCGTCAAAGGCAGTTGAAAAGACACCATGTGAGATATGGATTAGGAAGAAGCCCAGTTTGTCATTTCTTAAAAAATTTGGGGATGTGAGGTTTATGTTAAACAACAAGCCTCTGATAAATTATCATTCAGATCCTCAAAATGCCTTTTTGTGGGGTATCCTAAGGAAACTAAAGGATACTATGTCTACAATCCCACCGATCACAAAGTGTTTGTTATTCGGAATGGTATCTTTTTGGAAAAAGAGTTTATCTCTAAAAGAACCAGTGGGAGTAAGGTGAACCTCGAAGAAGTTCGAGAATCACAGGACAATGTAGAACCACAGATGGAAACCAGAGAAGACTGACAACAAGTTGTTGAGCCTACTCATGTAACACAAGACCCACGAAGGTTCGATAGAACACGGCTACAGCCTCAGAGATATGGATTTCTGATTACTGGAAGCCGTGATGTTTTGCTCATTGAGCACAATGACCCAACTACCTATCGCGAGGCCATGGTGGGACCAAACTCCGAAAGATGGCTTAGTGCCATGAAGTCTGAAATGCAATCCATGTACGACAATGAGATAGGGGCCTTAGTCGATCCACCTGAAGGTAATTAATGATTGCACCTAGTGCAAGTGGGAGTCTGTTGGAGATTATGCCCTAGGGGCAAGTCATTGTACTTATCAACGATCCCCATATGAATTGGGTAGTCGCAATGTCTTGCTAGAGGCCGCTTGCGACTTGTGGGCTGGTACAAGATTGGCCCACCGCCAATCTCATGTGGGCCTACAGGTCGCACACAAGAATGGCCCAACACGAGCAAGAGTGTCAGATTCATTGAATCTTAAATGTGTTTAAGATTTAATGAATACTTATATAGGATATGTGTGTGTGTATATATATATATATTAATAAATTGAAAATAATAATGATATTATTTATTGATAATAATATTATTATTTATAGTATTTAATTTATTTGATAAATTAAATAACTATAATAAATTGAGATATTGTATCTCAGATTTAATTTTCGAATAAAGATATTGCATATCAGATTTAATTTGAATTGAGATGTCGGATCTCATTTTAAATTAAATATAAGCATATTATATCTTGATTTAATTTATAAATATAAATTAAATCGATGGCCTATTAATTCGGATCAAGTAGTTAGATTAGATCCATTGGATGATTTAATTAATATTATTTAATCCAAATTCGAAATTAATTGATTTAATTTTGAATATTTTAATACGACATATTAGGGTTTTTGAAACCCTATAACAGATGCTGATCTAGTCGTATTAAACGACGGATGAATTAGACGGCTGCGAAACACAAAAACCTAGAGAGGAAAAGAGAGAGACGCAAGAACAAGAAGGCGCTAGCACGCTCCCGCCAGTGTTGGAGGCCATTCGTGTGGATACCGGTAGAGGGAGAGGACACGCGTAGTCTGCTCTGTCGATCGAACAAGAAAGGCGTTAGCCCACGTGATCAAAAAGCATAAAGGATGCCTCCTCGTTCTACGCGTACGACGTCTGCGACGCTCGAGGTTCCAGGCGTGAACGCCAACGGAACGTTGAACCCTCCGCATAGGTAAGATTCGGAAACCCTAAATCAGATTTAAACGCTATTGAGCGATCCGCCTAAGGGATTCGTAAAAGTTTATTCCGCTGCGTGTACGGATCCCAACAGTGGTATCAAAGTCAGGTTCATTGCAGAAGTGGCAGACTCCATCCTTCAAAGGCTTTGCCTTCCTGGCTGCAGGCTTAGATTCGGGCTTGTTTGACTCAGTGGTCTTACCAGCTGAGCCCTTACCCACTCGTTTGCCCTTGCCTTTCTTTTTCATACCCTTTCCTCTCTGAACCATCAAAACAAGTCTTTGGACTTCTTCTTAATGCTCTGCTCACTGTTTTGAGCATCCCATGCGATTCGAAATGGATTTCTCCATGTTGTTCATGTTATAGTTCATGACAAACTGGTCATAACTATCCGGGAGTGAGTTCAAGATCAAATCTGTAGCTAACTCCTGGCTCATGGGAAATCCAAGCCTTTCAAGGTGATCAATGTAGCCCTTCATCTTCATAACATGAGGACTAACTGAGGCACCCTCAGCCATCTTGTAGGAATGTAAGGCCTTCGTGGTCTCATACCTCTCTTGCATTGCCTGTTACTGGAACATTTCCGTAGGATGAACAATCATCCCAGAGGCCTCCACATGTTCTAGATCTCTATTGAGGTCTAAAAGCATAGTGGCAAGCATCAGGCATCCTGTATCCACAAAGTCATCCTTATGCTTCGTATAAGCATTAGTCAGAGCTCTTGGATCAGCATTTGCTGTGCTCGTCGAGAATGGGTTGATTGATGAGATATTCTTTTTTCTTTCGTGTTTAGGATCAACACTTAAGTTCCCAAACATGTCAAGAAAATTTTTCTCATCAAGTTCGTCCTTCTTAAGGACTGATCGCATTGATGGTGTTGAAGTATTACTAGACTACATGAGTCTACAACTAAAGATATGCAAAGTTTAAGTAGTAACCTCCCACTGAATTAAGAACCCTCATTATAATTAGTGGGCTAAGATCCATATTTAGCTTAAATTTAAGTCCGCTTTGGCAGGACGCTTAAATTAAGTTATTTAGGTAGGCAAACCCCTTGCCAATTACATCATATGTAACTCTTAGATCTTTATGGGATTCAATCATCATATGACGTGTCATGTTTAATCTCATCTAATGCCTTGAGATCCTAAAACCGTTTTGATAATCTCAATTAAGTCGGGACAATAATGAATATTGAGTATCACCATTACTCACTATTGTCTCACCAAGATAACTCAGATGCATCCACTTTGGTGAAACATACAAATGGGTGATCTAGGTTTTGACAAGTATTCATTTATTGGTGGCATTATGACTTAAGATTTTATTTAGACGGTATAATTTAATTAATCCTATTAATTCTACTTATATGAATGCAATCACTATTGTATCTCATATAATATCTAAATTAATTATGAGTGATCTAATCAAAACATAATTAAAACTCTAAATTTATTATGAGTGATCTAATCAAATTATAATTAAAATTCTAAATTAATCATGCAATGATCAAATCAAGACATAATTAAAATTGTGACACAATATGGCTCAACCTTAACCTAAAATCCTCTCAAGCCAATGAGAGGACTTCTCTAAAACAAAAAGAAGTACATCAAGAGTATTTAGACAGATAGGCATGGCTCGTAGACCATATTTAAAATTTACAACAATTGTAAAACTCTAGAGCCATGTTGTTCACCATACCCAAACAAGTTAAATCACACCATATATTTAATTCATACAGTTATGCAATAAAATATTGTTGATTAAACTTATCATGATATAAATTCTCTAATTTATATTCATGATTTATAATAGTTATTTAATTTATCTAATAAATTAAATACTATATATGATAATATTATCATCTATAAATAATATCATTATTGTTTCAAATTTATATTATATTATAATATAATAATATAATATCATGATTATATAATATACATAATCCATGATTTTTTTTTTTGGAATTGCAATTACGATTTGCAATTTCATTCGAAATTGCAATTATTGCAATTCGAAATGCAATCTCAAATTGCAATTATTGCAATCTCAAATTGCAATCAATTATTGCAATTGGAATTGCCATTATGAATTGCAATCTCTAATTGCAATTCGAAATTGCAATGACCGTGTATAGTCATTGATGTGAATGTTTCAGAATCAGCCGCCATCACCGACGGGCTATCCTGAGAAACTTTAACGCGAACTAGGTTTTTAAAACATACAAGATTCAATTTCTTGCATACAAAGATTCGGTTTCTTGCATATACATATCTGACATATATATATTCAAACATGAAAAAGCCTAATTTAAACGCACGTTGAGTTGGCTCTGATACCACTATTGGGATCCGTACACGCAGCGGAGTAAAAAAAATTTACGGATCCTTTAGGCGGATCGTTCAACGGCGTTTAAATCAAGGTTTAGGGTTTCCGAATCGTACATTTGCAGAACAATTTGAACTGGTGGGCTACCTTCTCGATCAGCAGAAGCCGACTCTTTAGAATCACCTTCCTCTACCGGTATCCACACGAACAGCCTTCAGTGTTATAAAACTAAGTAAAATACAAGGGAGATTAAGATGTGGGAGATGAAGAAATACAAGAGAGAAATGGAGAGCAAGGAAATAGTGATCCTTCTTTCTATTGTTGTAGCTCAACCTTTGATACATGACTAATATATATAGGCAATCAACCTTCAACTTCCATTACAAGAGTAACATACAAGAGTAAATCTACATAATGGTATATTATGGAATATTGTAAGTTATATAAAACTCCCACTAAGCCATTCATGTCATAAGTTATATGGCTTCAAGTGTAGAATTCCAAAAGACTCTTCTTGGAAGGTTATGGACATTCACACCAATATTGGGATATTTATAACACTCCCCCTTGAATGTCCATTATGAATATGCCTCATTAAAAACTTTAACTAGGAAAAACCCAGTGGGATAAAAACCTAGCCAAATAAAAGAGTACAACATCCATTGATACATTGTCCAGCGCTGCCTCATTAAAAACCTTTCTAGGAAAACCCAGTGGGATAAAACCTAGATAAGGGAAAAAGAGTACAACGTGTATCGACTCCCCCTCTTGACAATATCAGTTGAGATCTTTGAGTCTCCGAAGACCAATACCATGGACAAGTCTTTCAAAGATTGCTCCTGGAAGTGACTTGGTGAATAAATCTGCTAGATTTTTTTTACTTGAACTGATTTGTTGGATATCTATTTCACCATCCTTTTGAAGATCATGAGTGAAGAAGAATTCTGGTGAAATATGCTTCGTTTTGTCGCCCTTAATATAACCTCAACCATACACACTCTCGACTTACTTCATGCATTGCAAGGATTTCTGCATGGTTGGATGATGTGGCTGATATAGTCTGCTTCATAGATCGCCATGAAATGGTTCGAAAAATGTGTTTTACTCCATTCCAATGCCTCCGAGTTGGTGCAGAACTATATCTTGCTAATAAATTAACAGCAAATGATATATAAAGACGTGTATGATTAGCAAGATACATCAGTGCTCCAATAGCACTAAGATATGGTACTTCTGGACCAAAGGGTTCTTCTTCAGCTTTGTCACTAATTATCTAAGGTCGGAAGGGATCTTTATCCATTTGCAAAAATCTTACAACCATTGAAGTACATAATGGATGTGACTTATCCATATAAAATCATTCAAAGACCTTCTTTGTATAAGCTTCTTTGATATACAAGCATCCCATTCTTTAGATACTCGATCTGTAGTTCAAAACAAGATTTCATTCTGTCCAAATCTTTCATTTCAAATTCTTTCTTCAAACAATTAATTGCCTTTTGAAGCTTTTCAGGAGTTCAAATGATGTTGATATCGTAAACAACAATTATAGCAAATTCATTGCTAGATCTTTTCATAAAAATGCATGGGCATATTGGGACATTTTTGTACCCATATTTCTACAGATATTTCTTGAGAAGATTATACCACATGCGTCATAATAGCCTCAAGCCATATAGGGACTTACTTAACTTAATTAAGTATTGTTCTTAAGAACTTTAATTAGATTCTTTGAACATCTTGAGTCCTTCAGGGACTTATATTTCTGGCACATTAAGTCCTTCAGGAACATATGCTTTTGGCACCTTAAGTCCTTTGGGAACGCGTGCTTCTGGAACCTTTAATCCTTCGGGGACACGTGCTTCTGGCACCTTAAGTCCTTCAGGGATTTTTTCTATAAATATCACTATCAAGTGTGTCACACAAATAGGCAGTTACAATATCCATTACATGCAGATCAAGCTCTTCATTTATTGCTAGGCTAATCAAATAATGAAAAGTAATTGCATTCACTTCTGGTGAATATGTTTCTTCAAAATCAATGTCAAGCCTTTGTGTAAAACTTTGGACTACAAGGCTTGCCTTATTATTTCACCTTTTCCATTTCTTCTTTCATACAAATATCTATTTGTATGCAACTGGCTTTACATCTTCTGGTGTATGGACTACAGGTCCAAATATGTTTCATTTTGCCAATGACTTTAATTTTGTATTAATAGCATATTTCCATAGGGGCCAATTCTTTCACTGTTGGCACTTGCTAATGGATTTTGGCTCATGATCCTCATCATCATTCATTACATCATATGCTATATTAAAAGCAAAGATGTCGTCAACGTTGACTTATTTTTGGTCCCATCGGATTCTATCATAATTTATTGAGATCTCATTATTTCCACATATTTCAGGTACCTGGGTGTCTTCTGGGACTACAACATTCTCTTCTGGAGATATCTCTACTGGAGATCATAAATCTTCAAGAGATACTCTTCTGGAGCTACTAAACTTTTCTTGATTATCCTCAATTTGATCATCTATCTTCTTAGCTCCTTTTCTCTTTTGAGGATTTTTATCTTTGGAACCGATGGACCTTTCACGCTTTAAATTCATTTCTAATAGGTTGTCCTTCAGGGACATCAATTCTAATAGGAGCATTAGCAGTTGGGACATGTGACTTTGTCACTTTCTATGGGTCAGTAAATGCTTCTGGCATTTTGTTAGCTAAATTCGGAAAATGAATTATTTTTTGAACTTCTATTTCACAGATTTTTCTACGAGGATCAAAATGAGCCAATAATTCATTCTAGCTAATCTCTTTACCCAACTGCTTATTTTCTCCCCCTCATGTTGGGAAAACAATATCAAATCACAATTGATTAATCATGCAGTACAAGTCTTCTAAATCCATTTGTTTCCTTTAAAAACATCATTTTGTTTCATTTAGAGACAAACAAGAAGAAGGAGGTTCTTACACAACATTTATCTCCTTTCTTTCTATATCCATCTTATGTGCATTATGGTGGATTTATAAGCATTGCACATTCAAAACTTTTCAGATGGAATTAATCTGGCTTCTGACCACAAGCCAATTTTACAGGGAGAATTTTGTTGGCTTATATAAATGCTGCAATATATAAGATTAAATATACCAACATAGAAATTTTGTTCTCATAATCATTGGTCTAACTATGTATGAATACTTTAGTACATGATTTCTGGATCGTATAATTTGGAAATAGTGTGCTTAATATATTCAAACATTATTGCAAACTTCAGGTTGCAATCTTACAAACTTTTGGTTGTAAGCTAATAATTTCACATGTAACCATCTTATAGATGCATCTCTCAAATTTATATGGTTTACATGTCATTTCAATGGGCCCATATAATTCAGTTTGATATATTTCTAGAGATCCATTACCAATCATGACCTATGATATTCTCATAGTCATTTCTATTTGAGAACAATCAGCACATAATCTTATTTGCATTATACATATATATGACTCGGATGATCAAACAAGTCATGCCAACAACAACTTTATTTGGATCAGTACTCCGCTGCGTGTACGGATCCCAACATTTTCAACTTCAAAGACAAACTTCCATTTATGTTTACAATTGTCAGTTATCATCAAAACACATTTAGAACTAACAATCTCCCCCTTTTTGATGATGACAACACTTGTAAACCAGAAAATTTCAAGAGTTTGACAGATTTGGCATTTTGAAACTTTTGCAGAAACCATGATGAAATGCATATGACAGTAATGCAAGAATCAACAGTAATACAAGAATAAGAGATAAGGCATAAATAGCATAAGCAAGTGATAATTGGAATTTCATTGCATTATTAGTAAAAGAAAGTGCATTACATCAGATAGCGACATCAGTCAAATATAACTAAGCCTAGAAACAGAATTTGCAACACAAACTCAAATATAACTAGGCTTAGAAACAAAATTTGCAACACAAACTCAAACTATCCACAACTCTTACTACTCAAATTCTCAAATTTACTCTTCACTTTTCTCTCCCCCTTTGTCATCACCAAAAGGGGGTGGAGCTGAGATAGGTGCATCAGAGAAGGGGTCCACCAGAGGAGTAGAGGGAGGTGTATCAAGCTTTATGGTAGAGGTGTGAGAGGGAGGTACAATTTCAGTGGTTAGAGTGGATGAGGCAATGGGAAATGTAGAGACAATGGGAGTGGTGAAAGTGAATGAGGGTGAGGTAGAAGGTGAGGGTTCTTGCTTGGGAGTGCTGAAACTAGGGCTAACAGGGGTACCAAAACCAGATGCAGAACTAGATCTCAGCAGCTTCAGGACTCTATCTATCTTGTCACTAAAGCTGACATTAGAGATCATAAGGGTGGATATCTTGGCATCGTGATCTTCACAGTGACCAATAAGGTTCTCTACTTGCTCCTTCAGCTCATCCTGGGCATCTACCATCTCATGGTTGCCCTTAGTCACATCAGAAACCAACTTTCTGACGGTGGAATATCACCTAGAGGGGGGTGAATAGGTGATCTTAACAAACTTTTTGCAAGATACACATGAAAATAAATAGCCAGAGTAAGGGAAGAGAAATCGACACGAAGAGATTTATACTGGTTCGGTCTAACACTTTGACCTACGTCCAGTCCCCAAGTACACCTTGAGATTTTCACTAACTCTTCAAACACAAGTACAATTACCCACTCTGTAACTTAGGATGATCCTTTCACACTCGGACTCACTCCCCCTTACAAGTTATAATCGTACACCCTTACTTAAGGTTCCACAACCTCAAGTTTGAACAACTGAAATAATGAAGGTGTTTAACAGCTCCTCACGAGTAAATAAAATATGAACACTGAAGTACTATGACTATCCGAAGATACTAAATATAATTGAAGTAGTTGGTCACAGTAATATTGAAATGTATATTTTGTATTCTCTTGAGTGTCTATTGAATTGAATCAGATGGGCTTTTATAATGTCCCTGATTCATGCCGATGGGTGATTCCAAAGATAGCCGTTGAGTCTCCTCGTCTTCTCTGTTTTCCACTTTTTGCTCTGTATTGAAGGTTTATGACCGTTGCATCATTTAGTGTCTTTCCCTTTATCTGTGCAGGAAATTACTCTGAGTAATGGCCATATCAAATGCTTTCGAAACGAAGGACTTTCTCTTTTTGACTATTGCTCAGTTTGTTGACGCGTGAAATCAATGTTCTGATTTTCTGTTCCGTCAATCAGAGATTGTTACCTGTAACTCACTTAAATAGAATGATGTAATATGTAATTAAGTAAGTCGGAATATAATCAGTAATAATGGTAAAGTGATCCAATAATTATCAGAGGTAATCAATCATAGATAATCAGAGATATAACGTATTGAAATTCTGTTTGAATAGTTGATGCTCGAGCATGATGTATTTCGTTGCTCGGGCAAGATCTCTCAAGAAAACAGGGATCCTCGCTGATGCTCGAGCATGATGTTTAAGCTTGCTCGAGCAGGCTTCAGGCAGAGGCGAGAATCAGTACTTCAGCGATGCTGCTCGAGCAGACTATCTCTCCTGCTCGAGCATGGTGCTCGAGCATGAATGAAAAGCTGCTCGGGCAGACGACATTCAGAGAGGTTTTGAGCGGTGTTGCTCGAGCATGAGTTTACCTCTGCTCGGGCATGATGCTCGAGCATGAAAAAACTTCATGCTCGGGTAGGCACCACACTGAGATGAAATGAACGAGCTGCTCGAGCAACCATTTTCCTTCTGCTCGAGCATGCTTTCTCTGATGCTTGAGAAAGCTTTTTTACTTGCATTTTTTGCTTCAGTGTCGTCGCTGCTCAATCAAGGAATTTCTCCTGCTCGAGCATGATTGCTCATTTTGGCTTTAGACACGATGTTGCTCGGGCAGAGTATGAGTGCTGCTCGAGCATGATTCACTCAACTTAGTTTCTCAAACCTGAATCCCGATGATGCTCGGGCATGATGATGTGCTGCTCGAGCACATCATGAAATTCACATTTTTTAACTCAATCTAATAACTTTAAATTGTGATTATCAAAACACCAAGAGCCAATACTTTCCAACCTCAACTTCGATCTTCTGTGTCATTTCCAATATAGCAGCATCCATAATAGCTTTGACTCTAGCATGAAAGTCAATAGGCATTGAAGACTGTGGAGGATGTAATATCCTGAATTCTGGACTCTGTGAACTGAGAATAAGCTTATAGTAGGTGGACGACTAAGCCCGGTTCACAAAGAGTCGCAAGAATGTTCAGAGATAGGAAGCCTTTTAGGGAATCAGTAACTCGGTTATATGAGTCAGAGGACCTAGTATGTACAAGCCGTGAAATTAAAAGTGCCAATGGAAAAGGGGCACAGAGGACCTATATAGTGTTAACTAGTTGGTAAAAATGATATTTAGCTATGCCCTAAGGAATGAGATTAGCTAAGCAAGAATGTGTTAAAATAGGTGTGCACATGACATTTCCTGGTCAGGTGAGGATTTTCTGTGTTTTTGAAGATAAAAATTCAGTGTAATCACTACTGGAGGACACATGTCACTGCGAGGTTAACAAGCAAAAAGTAAGTAATGATTACAGGGGTAGAAAAGTAAAATCCTTACCCCTTAAGTATTCAATTTCGTCCACATGAAGGAGGAGAGAGAAAATCAGATGATTTATCCATACTCAGGCCCGAACACAAAATACGAGTCCCACAGGATGTCCACCGGTAAAAAGGGGATCGATAGGGACCAGTTAGGGGCTTCTTTTGGGCTGAGTGAGACAAATATGGGACCATATTGGAAAGTCAAGATGGTGCCACATATGCATATTAAGGGGAGAATATCTGAAAAGTTGAAGAAAAGTACAAAAGAAAGCACTCTGTTAACTAGTGGGGCTCAGCGTGGACCGGTATTGGACTGCATAAAGTGGAAAAGTCAGACAAGATGGGAGGGGGCAGATTTTGTGGGGCCCCTGAGGTTCCACATACTCCCCTTAATTATTAAAAATTTACTTGGAGGAAAAGAAAAGAAAAATCAGTCCAAAAGTCAAAGTGTGGGTCCTACTTTCTAGATAAAAAGGGATAAATCAGGAAAATTGAGAAAAATTAAATAAAAATCCAAGGATTAGATTTGTGGGCCTAGGATGGTTCCAAATACCCCCTTAATTATTAAAACATGAATTGGGGAAAAGAAAAGAAAATAAAGAAGTTCCGGGCCAAAATGGTAATTTACATAAATTCCGGGCCAAAGCAGGTAATTTTACCCATTTGAAAAATAAAATCTGACTTGAATGGAGGGGGATGCACCGCATTTCCAGCCCCTATACTCTTCTGTATTTTATTGGGAGTTAAGTCAAAAAGCCAGATCAAATTCATTAATTACTGGACAATAATTTACTCTAGTTATTTTGGACTGCTCAGATTCCTTTTTACCATTTTAAAAGGACATAAACTCTCTCTCCCCTAGCTAAAAGGGATGAAATTTTCAGAATATAAATATAGAGATATCAGCCAACTTCCATATCCAAGAACAAGAGCAAGCCACCAAGATCATCAAGCCGAACTCCGATTTCAGGTAAACATCGAAAACCCGAACATTTGAAGATTAAACTTAAGGTTTTCGTTCAAGTGGTGAGGGCTTGGTGTTATGATATTATTTTGGTGTTTTTTATGGTCTCAAAGTTTTAAAAACGTGATTTTTTATGGGGTTAAGCCATAGTTTAAGTTTTCGAACTCAAAATCACCGAAAAACCTTAAGAACAAGCTTGCTGCCAAATCTGGAATTCTGGGGAAGTGAACCTTCAACTCGGTTTTACAAATAGTAAATGAACTTGGATTAATCTGAAATTTTACAGGAAGAAATTAAACATACTAAGGTTCACCTTGATGTATAATTTTTCATTATTTGGGTTTTTCTACTAGGAGATAAAAATTGGTAAAGTTAGTCCAGACAACAGCAGGATAATTCTGACCGGAGTGTGGAAATTGGGCTACAATACAAAATATGTGTACTTATGATCTCTGGAATTATTTTTCATGAAAAATAGACATGTTAATGGTTCATATGGAACTGGTTTCATGCAAATATGATATTTGTGGAATGTATTAAAAATGTTTGAAACTGGACCAGAATTTCTGGATTTTCTGGAAAATTGAAAGGAGCTCGGGTTTGGGTAAAAATGTAAGGGTATTTTTGGAAAATTCTAAAATAAGGCCTTTTGGTGTTATCTAGGGCTGAACCATACTTTGAGGAGCTAGTGTGCCCAATAAAATTTTAAGACGGTATATACCCCTACCAGGTAGTAACTACTTTACTCCGGCACTTTTATATGTTTTGTTGTATGTTTTTCTTACCATATGTGTCTTTGTATGAGTTTTTCAATGCATTCAGAACATGTTAATGACTGTGTTTCTTGTGCTGTGGCCTGGTCCGAGGCCTGCCTTGAGTGGCGGCTTAACGGAGACAGGATTTTGGCTCCGGTAAGTTCGGGGCTTGCCTTAGTAAGGAAGCCTGAGGCACGTGGTAGTCGGTTATTGTGGTATGTTTCTGTTTGCATATGTAGTGTATATGACATATTATTTGTATTCATATATATTACAAGGTTGCATTCATACACTTTACACATTGAGTGCATGAGTATTGATAGTTACTCTGGGGACCATTATTGGACTCCAGAAGCTTCTGTAGACGAAGGGGGCAAGCCTGGTTGATTTTGAAAGGCCTTTTTGTAAAGGTAGGGCATGGAAGTTGTAACACCCCAACTTTTGTAATATGTGTACAAGCATGTATTAATGTATTTATGAGGAATTCTGATTCGTAATTGAAGCAATTATCCTCCGAAGGTCATAGTATAAATTATTTAGGAACACTAAGATGAAAAAATATTGGTTATTTTTTAATGGAATTGACTAAGTCAAAACAGGAAGAAACTATGACCAATTATGTAGTAACTTGTGCATGAAGTAAGCTCAAGGGAGCCTAAGTCGGAGTAATGTACAAGAGACAAAAGTCACTATTAGGACGTGAACATAAACCCTGTGGGACAGGGTATGCGTGTTCAACCAAGGAAGAGAGAGAGAATATGTGTCTGAACCAAGTAGAAAGAGAAAAGTCAGTAATAGTAGTGCTACGACGGACACGTGGCATTTCAGGGTCAAAAATTGGATTATCGGGTAGCACGTAGTACGAGGCGATCATGAGACACTGGAATATGGGTTTCTTGCTCCCAAAGGCGCTACAATTTATCTACTTGTGGTCAGGAGAAAGAGACTATTAATCCGGGTCCACACAAGTCCAGTTGAAGGGCACAAATTACGAGGAAAGGTGTAACCGGCAAGCAGGAACGAAGCGGGACTGGTTAGGATTTCCCAGAGCCAGGCCCAGGCCCAGGACACTGAAAAGGGATGAAATTTTGGTGGGCCCAAAAGAGATAGAAAAGGTCATGTCATGTAATTATGAAGAAAGAGAAAGTCACATCAAGTAATTATGATGAGGGAGAAAGAATAAAATAACCCGGTTTAATCTGGACCACATATTTTGAAACTGACATGACAATAGATTGATATGTAGTTATGACTCATAAAGATCATTTATGGCATATCTAGGGGAAGATTTGGTGGGCCCCATTGGTTGGAAGAAGAGCATGCGAAATGACCGTTTTACCCTTGCACCAAAAAAACCTACATTTAGCAACAATAAAAACCACCATCAAGGGCAATTTTGGAAACCTCATTTTGGGAAGATTTTGGACACCACATGCAGCCAAGAATTCTCTATAATTCTTGAGAATTTAATTAAGAAATCATATTTTAATCCCAAAGCAGTCTTTTGTCCATTGGGTAATCACCAACCTTGGGTAAAAGCTTTCACCCTTGAGGCCTATAAATAGGACACTTACCCTCCATTTTCCATCATCCAAGAACGAAATTGAGGAGTATAGGGAGAGGTTCCAGCTGAAGGATTCGACCCAAGGGAAGAGGAAAGCACCCGCAACCGAAATTCTGAGGTAAGCTTCTCACCGACAACTTAGCAACTCTTAATTCTGCCCTGTGGTGTTTTCGTGTAGATAAAGTGGGATTTACATATTTTTGAGGTTTCCATTGGGTCCAGAATGTTTTTTTGTGTGGGTAAAAGTGGGATCACCTTTTCCAAAACTCGAAAAGTTTAAGACTCTAATATACGAAAATCTGCCAGCTTTTACGGTTTCTGGGCAGCGAGGGAAAATCGATGGTGTTGAAGTAGTAAATGGATTGGTTTTTCTCTGAAATTTTACATGGTGAAATTAGAAATCCATGGGATTATTTTGGTGTAATATTTTGTGTCATTAGGAGTTTCCAACTGAGAGATATTTAGGATTGAAAATGACTAAAACATGAGTTCTGTTTCGGACCAGTGGCTAAGTTTTGGGAATTGGAGAAGGACTCAAACCCAGAAGGCTTTGATGAATATTTTTCCTATAAAATAGACATACTATGGGTTCTAAGGCCACTTATTTATTATCAATATGATGTTTCTAGAATTTATTAAAAATCGACCAAGTTTCTGGAAATTTTGGGTGTTAGGCGAAATTCATGAACTTAAGGAAAAATTGTTCATGTAATTAACTAGAAAGGTATTTGGATGAACCTAGGATATTAACGCGTATAGGACGTGTCTCCGACTTGAAGAAAGGAGCGTACCTCTTTCAAGGAGTACCAGGTAGTAACTGTAAACTTGCATACTTTATGTTGCTCTTGGATGTGTGTTTGATCATGAATAGGAACGTGGGGTAGGTGGTATCTATGGGACCTTATGTCCTATGGTTCCTACTGAGGCCCAAGCAATGATGGCTAGGTAGGAACTATGGGACCGTGTGTCCTATGGTAGCTACTGAGGCCGTGGCATGTAGGGTAGGTAGTACCTATGTGACTGTGTGTTTATAGGTGACTACTGAGGTCCGAGGTATAAGAGGTAGGTGGAACCTATGTGACTGTGTGTTCATAGGTTTCTACTGAGGCCATATGGGGTAAGGTAGCAGGGTCGGATGCCTTGGCTACTGAGGGCCTTAGTGCGCTGGTTCCTGGGGCATGTCTTGACTAGGCGGTCTTGCAGACGTGTACATGCCAATTTCATTGTGCCCGAGGCAGATCTATTCCTAGTAGTGATTTGCATTACATGCATTGCATACATGTCGTATATGAGTATAACAGTTACTCTGGGGTTCAACTTTGAGCTCCAGACCATTTTGGGGACACAAGGGTAAGGCAGTAGCGGTGGAGGCGAAGAGAAGAAGGTAGGGCGTGAAGCAGTGAATTGAAGAAAATAGGGGATGCCCTATCTCATTGTGTACTCTATGTTTTGGATAACTGTCGTTATATTTAGTACTTTATATTTGGATGACTGTATTAACTCTTCAGAGACTTACATTGCTACTTTTGTATGAACGTTTATCAGTATATTGAACTCGTCCAACCCGATCCCGTGCTCTGCTGTGCTAACTCTGAGATTAGTTAATTGGACTAAGTAATAAGGGAAGGTGATTAAATGAAAGGGATCCCTCTAACCCGCCACCCGAAAAGGTGAGGCCGGTAGGGGTGTAACAACAGTGCTGGTGAAGGATAGGGATGCCCTATCATATTTTGTACTTTACTTTATGGACGACTATATATTACTTTGGTATTTATATTCGGATGACTGTACCCTAACCCTCTTGGGACTTTTACTTTTTGTTTATTTACACTTTTACCAGTTTAGTAGTTGTCCAAACCGATCCAATGCTCTGTTGCGCGTACTCTGATATATAATTAATTGAACTCTTAATGAAGGAATGGTAACCTATAAAAGGAATCCCTCTAACCCGCCACCCGAAAGGGTGAGGCCGGTAGGGGTGTAACAGAGGAGGTGCTGATTGGGCCTCTTGGGCTCTAGCATGGGAGGCTCTGGATCTAGAGGGGGCCCTTGATTGGCCAGATCCTTCCTCAAAGTTGATCCTCATGAAGTTCAATTGAGGCTTGCCAAAAGTTGGAGGTGTCTTCAAGGAATCAGCAGCACCAACATACCATACCTTGTGATAAAATAGAATCACTGACACAAGATAAGGGAATGGAATGTGGGAAGGCTTTCTAGATGAAAACGAAATTTGGTCATTTCCTAGAAGATCCAGTGGCCAACATTTATAGGAACTTTGTTGACAATGGCAACAAAGAGATGGTAATCTTTCTTTGTGAAATGAGTGAAATTGCCACCCTTTTGAATTAGGTTCCTTGAGTAGATATACCAAAGAGCTCTGTGAACTGGGGGCATGGAAACAGGAGGAAAGGATAGAGAGGCCAATTGATTTTCAGGAATTGGTTCATTGGGCCTGAAAATTTCAAACATCTCCTGATTACTATATTGAATTGAAGGAGCAGGAGGGGGATTATCAATTTTTAAGATGGAATTGATAATAGAGGCAGACATAGTGAATCTAACTCCTTTAACCTGAGCAGAAACTCTTTCTTCTATTAGGTTTCTGTTAGAGTCTTCTAAATTGTCCCACTCCATATTGAAATAGAACAATCTAAGAATATTGGGAGTAAAAGGGGCAGATATAGACAAAAAGGATTCAAATTGTTTTAGCCAAGGGGAAAGATCTAGATTGCAGTCATCCTTTAGCTTAAGCAAATTCGCAGAAACAACTAGACAAAACTCTTTCTTAAGGAAAATGTCTTTGAATAAAGCAGTATGTTCATTAGATAAGAAGGAAGTGTTAGTGGCAAACCCTTGAGGAGCAGTAGTATGAAGGTAGATTTCATTGATTGCATCAGGAATTGTTGAAGGTTCCTCAAAAGGTTGAGATGCATCAGAGGTAGCCTTTGAAGATGCTTGCCCTTTCTCTGTTCTTTTCCTCTTGGGAAGCTTAGCAACTTCTGCTTGCTTTTGTTTGCCCTTCCCCATATCCATCTCTGGTTCAGTTGCCTTCTTAGATTGAACCTTAGAGGATTTTTGAATTGAAACCCCCTTAGGTTTAGGAGAAGAAGCAGGCTCATTGACGGCAACACCAAGGATCCTCTTGTCGATTCCACAGTGGAACCATCTAGGAGTACTTTTCATATGCAAGGGTTGCTTGGGAGGAGGAGGAGATGGAGAACCTAAAGCTTCATGGTCAGCATCATCGACTTGGGAGGTTCTAGTAGGTTTCTTGGAGGCCATTTTAGGGCTTGAGAGAATGAATTTGGAGAAGGAGATGAGAGGTTGAGAGAAACTTTAGGGTAAACTTGAGTTTTGAGGAGAGTGGAGATGAACAGACAAAACTCATAAATATATAAAGCATGCCAAAGCTTACCTGGACTTCAAGGGTGTATGTGTGAACCATTGAACTTTCGTGACAAAACTTTTATACTTACTAACTCGAGTTTGCATCTCCCTTCATCAGGTATGTTGCTCTCTGTTTGATGGAAACTCGAGCTACTTAATGACTCGAGTTTCCGTTTTCTCCAAAACCATAGCTTGCTCTTTGTCCCCGATAAACTCGAGTTTGCTTCTTTTGACAACAAACTTCAGCAATTCAGATATCCTACATAAGCCATAACTAGACACTCCAATGCTTAAGTTAGTATCTAATGATCATCAAAAAACATAACTAACATTGAGTAGAGGCTACTTACAGCTCATTGGGATTTACCATTCCAAATTCTCTTCTTGTGAAATTGAATTGCTCCTTAGCCAATGGTTTGGTGAATATGTCAGCAAGTTGAAGATGAGTTGGAATGAACATGACCTTGACATCTTTCTTTTGTACATGATCTCTGATAAAGTGATGTCTCACATCAATATGCTTGGTTCTTGTATGTTGAACTGGATTCTTCGCCAAGCTTATTGTGCTGGTGTTGTCACACAAAATTGGGATATCCTTCAGGTTGATTCCCAAATCAGAGAGTTGTTGCTTGAGTAATAGGACTTGAGCACAACAACTAGATGCAACAATGTACTTAGCTTCGGTTGATGACACAAAAACGGTTGTTTGCTTCTTGCTAAACCAGGAGACAAGTAAGCCACCAAGAAATTGACATTGGCCACTTGTACTCTTTCTATCCGTCTTGTATCCAGCATGATCTGAATCTGAATAAGCCACCAAATGCTCAGGTTGACCTTTGGGAAACCACAATCCAAGGGTCTTTGTGTCGGCAAGGTATCTGAAGATCCTCTTTAGATTTTTAGCATGAGACTCCTTAGAAGCAGACTGAAATCTTGCACACATCCCCACACTGAATTGGATGTCAGGGCGACTTGCAGTAAGGTAGAGCAATGATCCAATCATTCCTCTATATCTTGTGATGTTGAAATTCTTGTCCTTTTCATTTTCATCCAAAGAAGTGGTTGAGCTCATTGGAGTATCGGCTCCATTGCATTCATCCATCCCAAACTTCTTCAGCAGATTATTGAGATACTTGGTCTGAGATATGAAGATGCCATTCTTCTTTTGCTTGATTTGTAGACTAAGGAAGTAGTTTAATTCTCCCATCATTGACATCTCAAATTCTCCCTGCATATTCTTAGCAAATTCTTCACACAAAACATCATTAGAAGCACCAAATATAATATCTTCAACATAAATTTGAACAATTAAAATTTCATTAAGCTTATTACTCTTTATGAAGAGAGTTATGTCTTCTTTTCCTCTAACAAAGCCTTGATCTAGAAGGAATTTTCTTAATCGCTCATACCAAGATCTAGGAGCTTGCTTAAGGCTATAAAGGGCTTTCTTGAGACGATAAACATGATCTAGATGATGATCATTTTGAAAACCAGGAGGTTGTTCAACATAAACTTCCTCCTGAATAAAACCATTTAGAAAAGCACTTTTTACATCCATTTGATAAAGCTTGAATCCTTTGACACAAGCAAAGGCTAGAAGAACTCTTATAGCCTCCAATCTTGCCACTGGACCATAAGTTTCTTCATAATCAATTCCTTCTTCTTGATTATAGCCTTTTGCAACTAATCTTGCCTTGTTACGGACAATGATTGTAGATTCATCTCGTTTGTTCTTGAATACCCATTTAGTGGCAATGAATGGATGGTCCTTAGGGCTAGGTACCAAATCCCAAACTTGATTTCTATCAAATTGATGTAATTCCTCTTGTATTGCTATCACCCAATCATTGTTTGAAAGGGCTTCATCAATCTTAGAGGGTTCAATATTTGATATAAAGGTAGAAAAGGTAACTTCGTTCAAAGTACTATTTCTGGTCCTTACACCTTGATTTACATCACCTATTACTTGGTCCAAGGGATGATTCCTAATGAACCTTTAAGCTCTAGGCTGAGATTGATCAAAATTTTCACAAGAGTTTTGAGGATTAGCCTCAAAAACATTTTCAGATTTTTCAATAGAGGCAGGAGTATTTTTTGAAAAGAATTGGTTTTTGAAAACAATTTCCTCATCATCATCTAAAGGCCTATCAGATTTGGATTCGCAAAACACAACTTGCATAGACTCTTCAACAATATGAGTACGAGTATTAAAGACTCTATATGCTTTACTTTTATTTGAATAACCCAGAAATATGAGTATGAGTATCCGCCTTGGGATCGAACTTACCCAAGTTATCCTTACCATTGTTGTGGATGAAACACTTGCAACCGAAAACATGCAGATGAGCTAGATTGGGCTTTCTTCCTTTATACAGCTCATAGGGAGTTTTGTTCAACTTCTTCCGGAGGCATGCCTGATTCGAGATGTTGCAAGCCATGCTCATAGCATCTGCCTAGAACACTTGGGAGGTTTAATTTTCATTCAACATAGCTCTTGCCATCTCAGTGAGAACTCTATTCTTTCTCTCCACAACACTATTTTGTTGAGGAGTCCTTGTGGCTGAGAAGTTGTGATCAATGCCCATATTGTCACAAAACTCACCAAAGGCATGATTCTCGAATTCTCTACCATGATCAATTCTAATTCCTGCAATAGAAACACCTTTCTCGTTTTGGACCTTCTTGGCAAAAACAACAAACTAATCAAATGTTTCATCTTTATAAGATAAAAATATAGTCTAAGCAAATATAGAAAAATCATCAACTATGACCAAAGTATAAAGATTGTCACTAAGGTTTTTTACTCTAGGTGGTCCAACTAGATCCATATAGAGTAATTGAAGAGGTCTATTAGTTGAAATTTCATTTTTAGATTTGAAAGATGATTTGGTTTGTTTACCTTTTTGACAAGCATCACAAAGCATGTCATTTTTAAAATGAAGTTTTGGTAAACCAATGACCAAATCCTTTTTTAGCAACTTGTCAAGTTGGATCATATTGACATGAGCTAATCGCTTGTTCCACAGCCAACTTTCATCAAGTTACTGATAAAGCATTTTTCAGAAACAAGACCATTTCTAGAGAGATTCAGAGTATAACAATTACTTTCTCTAGGAGCCTTGAATAAGGCTTTAGACTTAAGAAAGTCTAACGAGAGATTATCCTTGCTTACAATCAAGCACTCTGAAAGAGATTTGTCACGTCTCTCAAAATAACCAAGTTCGAAAAAGATTTGCAGTAATAGGGAACCTGGGTCGTTTTCCCAACGAATTCACAGTTGGTCCAATTCTAACAGCAATAAAACAGTAACAAATTGGGGGGAGTTGTTTTCAATGCAGTAAATATTAAAACAGAACTAAATAAATGAGATTAAATCAGATTAATATAGGATCAACTCAGGATTTCAAATTCCACTAATTTCCTTCCTTGGAAGAAAAAAACAGATTTATAACTAAGCATCGCGGTTGATTCTGGACGAACTGAAATCTCTGCGTTCGTCCAGAAAATCCCTCAACTAGACGATCGTCTAGCATTTGTCAGAACAATGGCGTCTCACTGTGAGATCGCACAGTAATACTTTAACCTAGTTCGAACTCAATCCTTGGGATATCTCAATCTGGGTGTTAAATCTAACACCCAATCTGAAAGTAAATCGAATCCGAAATTACAAAACAGAAACGAGTTTGTTACCGTTTAAGGATGAGTCCTCTAGATAGTGGAATCCTCAATCCGTGGGCTAATCACTGAAGCTTAGCCTATCATAGCTATGCAGAACGTAAATCGAACAGAAATGAAGAAGTTCATCATGAACACGATGAACAGATGAAGAATAGTAGAGAGAATTTCAAAACTTCTATTTCAATCCCCAAAATAATAAAAACATGAATCAATAAATGTTGTAGCCACCATCTTGCTTAAAGTTGACCTAAAATGGAAATGGGCTAAGGCTACACAACTGGCCCAAAATGAAATAAATAACAAATGATTTTTAATACAAAATTCGGGCCCAATAAATATCCACAAATATACATCTGTCTTCGGCTCCAAATTTGACCACCCTCTTGTCTGAATTTGCCCTTCATGTCTTCATAACAGTTGTATCTCTTTGAATCATCTGAAATATGAAACAAGATGAGGCAAATACAATGTCTGGTTTAAGAGTTATGGTAGAAATAGTGAAGCAATGTAAAAATGGAATTTTATCATTAAAATGACTAAAATCTAATGAAAGGCCCAAAGCCCAAATAAGCATAAAAGTCATTATTTGTTAACTAAAGAGTCCTAAATTATTAATCAAGAGTACTAAAGAAGTGTAGAGAATGTTCAATTATCACACTCCTCTAAATCAAAGATAACCAAGTTACCTTTATCAGTGCTTTGACTCACACTGAGGAGATTGTGACAAAGGCTTCCACAAGGTAGATGTCACTAGTGCAAAAAGGGCTTTAAGACCGCCTCATTTAGACCGGACTATCGACGCTCCGGTCTTAAAGGTATGACCAATGGCAGTTTTGTAAATATAAAGAACTTTTTATACCAGATCATTTTTTCATAGGTCTTAAATATATTATCCAGACCTATTAAAAAAACAACCGGTCTTAAATGTTATTAAAAAAAGTTGAAATATCAATTACTTTATGGAGAAATCTCATACAACCAGACTTATATTTTCTACACTCCAAAATAATACAGAAAAATTTAAATATAAAGTTATTAAAGTTTTAAGACCGAACATATATAATAGCCGGTCTTAAAAGTTAGTCTTTTAAGACCGGACATAAAATACGATCGGTAGTAAAAGATTAAATAAAAAATTAATTAATTTTAAGACCGGAGTTATAGAAAGACCGGTCTTAAAGGTTAACTTTTAAGACCGTGTACTAATTTGTCCGGTCATAAAAATTAGGCGCCGAATATATGTTTCTTCGCGCGGAAGCCTTTGTTACTCTCACTGAAGAACCTCTGTTCACGTTGCGAAACCCTTCCTGTTGCATTACCTCTTTTCCTCGCCCACGTACCATTAGCCTCTGTTACTCTCTCATTTGCTCAGGCATTCCTCTCTTACTATCTCAAAAATGAACGGTGAAAACGATTCCAGTCATGTTCCTGGAACGCCAGTTACTGGTGTGACTGATGTGTGTCAAAACGAACCCTCTTCATCTCACAATAAGCCTCCTAACCTTCGTGCACGCCGTGGTAGAAGTGGCACACGAATAATGAATGTATCCCTAAGTCAGATTTCTGGGACAAAGCTCGAGATTCAGTTTGATGAAAATTTGCAACCTGTCAGTCCTAATAAAAGCAAATATACTAGTTTTGTCGACTGTCTGGCACGCAGCAAGGTTAGCATCTTGACAGCTGAGTGGAAAAATGTGGACCTTCTCACAGTAAAGGATCCTATTTGGGACACTATCTGACTTACATACACCGTCCCTGACTGTCAGAAGTTGAAAGACTCAACATTGTCTTATTGTGCTGATCGGTGGAGGAAGTTTAGGACCTTTCTAGCTAACAAGTATATTTTTGCCGAGGTTTGGCCTGACCATAATCCCTGGGACAAGTACACATTTATTGATGAACAAACTTGGCAACAATTTGTTTAGTTGCGGACCACTCTTGAAGCTCTGGTGAGTTTATATTTAGTTTTGTTTGCCCTTTTGTTTGCTTATTAACCTGTGTGGATATGTGAATGTTATTGTGTTCATCTAATCCTGTTAGTTAAATGGTTTGGTGTGTGAATAGAAGTATACATTTCCTGCCTTTGTCCTGCATCGAGGAGCATGTCCTAGTTCCATGCAAGTCGATATGTAAAGCGTGTAATGGTTAGACATTGTTGTTAGTTAGTTTGTATGTTAAGTGTGTAATGGTTTCGGTGCAAGGTGTTATTGGGCCTTAAGAGTCAAGCCCCTAACTATATATAAGAGGTTAGTCTAATATGTGTAGGAACCAGTTATGATGAATGAATGAATTGACTGAGTTGGCAGCAATTCTACAACGGACTTTCCTTTGTTTCTCCCAATTTCTTCTACAATGCTACATCTTCCTTAAATAAAATGTTGAAATTTGATGAAGTGAATTTGACTAATGTTTGACGTTCATATCAAGCAGAAGTTCTCTAATTTATGTTAGTGACATGGCTGGAATTCATAATTGATAGTTGTTTTCAATCCTCATTCACAGAAAAGAAGGGAACAAGCACAGGACATTGGGAGAAAGAATGATTGCCCGCATAGGGCTTCTCGCAGCGGATATGAAAAGGCCAAAAAAGATTTGATGGCAGCCAAGTGAAAGAGATTGGAAGATGAAGTTGAATCCAATCCTTCTACGATAGTTGAGCAGCCATCTCCAATATGTCGCGAGGAGTTGTGGTTGTATATTCGGCAAAAGCCAAGCGGCACCTACACGAGTGAACAAACTCGTCTAGTTGCTGAAAGAATTGTAAGTATCGATATTGTTATTTTTAAGTTACTAAACATGTTTCATTACTATGCTTTTCGTTATTTGTATCTTACAGGACGATCTTAAAGAGAAAGAAGCAGAGGGATCTTTTGTGTCGACGGGAGGAATGATGTTCTGACCCTTGCAACCAGAAAACCAGATCACTCGGGGCGTGTAAGGGGGATTGGAGGACGGGTAGGCCTAAAGCAATACTTTGGTAAATCCAAACGCCACAAACAAAGTATGGTTACCCGGGAGGAGATGGATCAGACGCTTGCCAAATTAAGTGAGGAAGCAGTGGCCAAAGAAGCTTCATTGACTGCAATGTTTCAATCTAAGATGAGCAAGATAAAGGAGGAGATAGAGAAAATGAAGTGTCTTTTGAGCTCTTGGCCAGAGACCAGTGTTCCCTTCACACCTTCAGCTGCACCTATGCAGCAGAGCACTAGAGGAAGCTGCATTGTTGGACAATCAGAGCAACCTTGTGACCTGTATGTGGAGGATCATGATATTCATAGACGATTAGTTGCAAAAGGGACTGTCCACAACTTGGGATCAACTGTACACCACCAACAAATGGCTGATGATGAAGTCAGAGTGTCAGTTTAAGAGGTGATGATTGATGCACCTGTCCCTCTTCCAACTGATCAGCTGAAGCTTGTGAGTGATGTTAAGGGAACCTTCATCTCTTGGCCAGTGAAGCTTGTAGATGTCTTTACTCCTCCTCAAGCTCCATCCCCTACTGCTAAGTTGAGTGCCAAGGAAAAAATATCCGATATGGTATCCAACGGATATTTTAAAGATAAATCGTGGCCTATCAAAGAAGTAGTAGGCCTCCCTGATATTCTACTGGTTTACATTGACCCCGAGGATTTAATGTCCCTGCTGCTTCCTGGAAAGGAGGTTACTAGTGCAATTGTTCAAATGTTTATAAAGTAAGTATCTTCTTCTATGAGTACATAATTTAAGTGTATCGTTTAGACACACTTACAGATATACTAATTCCCTGATCGATGTCATTCTTGTAGGTTCATGCATGATGAACTGGTTCAACAGGGCAGAATCAATGATTTTGGATTCTTGTGCCCAGTCTATGCAAGTTCAACAACTTTGGAGGAGAGACAACAGTACATATCAACGAGCTTGTGTGAAGTGAGAAGAAAGGTGTACTTGTTTCCATACTACCTCGGGTACATATCACAATTCTTGTATGCAATTCACTTAATTCTGCTACATATATCACTGAGTACTTTATTGCTGTGAATTTCAAGCCACCACTGGCAGTTGGTCATCATGTGCATAGAGGAGCATACAGTGGTCTTCTTATGCTCCACTCACAGCAATCTGGGGCCTACGTTGAAGAAGATTATAAACGAGTAAGCATGTCAATTTGATTGTCTTGTCTGAAATCTCTGCTGTGAATTTTCAGTGAACATTATTGATAAATTTGTGATTTTGATGATAGTGGCATGAAGACCTTCCAAATCCAGGTAAACAAAAAGCATGCGTATGGTGCCAAAGATCCTAAATGGCTCACACCAAAGGTTAGTACATATTTGGACACTGGCATAACTGCCTTGTGAATTTGGTCAGTAAGTTGTATATGCTCTTATATATATTTGAGTATTATATATATTTCTTGTTCATTTTAGACCTGTCGACAACCAAAGGGGTCCAACTTATGTGGCCCGTACGTCATGAAACACATATATGATATTGTGACGGAAGAAAGGACTAAATTCCCTGCAAAGGTAAATGTTATGGTTGAATTCAGTCTCTGGCTTAATGTTACATATGAAATATGCATGTAAGTTACTTCTGTTTTTGTCTTTGATGTTATAGAGGTTTGCCTGTTCTGATCCTTTTTCTGATGATAAAGTGGAGCACATATGCAATGTGTTTTGTGAATATCTGTATAATGAGCTCTTAAACTTAGGACAATAATTAATGTCCTAAATTAATTCATTTGTAAATATATGTTGTAGCAACAATAATCTTCTGTAAATTTGTTTATTTTTTCGAACCATTCATTCATTTGTAAATATAACGCAATGTGTAATTCAATAATAAATTTGTTTATTTTTCGAACAATTTTTGTGTGTCCATTTTGGGTTTCTGAATGAATGGGATGGTGGATAAAGCTATTTAGTGCTTGAAATTTGAGGTACAGGCGGATGTTGTAAATGAGCCGTAAGAGACTCTGAAAAGTATTCGTGACTTTTCGGACCGGATTGTTTTTAAAGATCCAGTCCTAAAAGTCTTCGTCTAATTCTAAAAAATATGGCTAGACTTTTAGGACCATATATTTGTTAAAGATCCGGTCCTAAAAGTCTTCGTCTAATTCTAAAAAATATGGCTAGACTATTAGTACCGTATATTTGTTAAAAGTTCGGTCTTAAAAGTCTTCGTCTAATTCTATAAAATATGGCTAGACTTTTAGGACTGTATATTTGTTAAAGATCCGGTCTTAAAAGTCTTTGTCTAATTATAAAAAATATGGCTAGACTTTTAGGATCGTATATTTGTTAAAAGTCCGATCTTCAAAATCTTCGTTTGTTTTAAAAATATGGCGAGACTTTTAGAACCGTATATTTGTTAATTGTCCGCTCCTAAAAGGCTGATTTTCGTTTATTTTAAAAAATATGGCATAACTTTTAGGACCGTGTATTTGTTAAATGTTCAGTCTTAATAGTCTTACTTTAAATAGAAATGGTGATTCACTTTTTAGACAAATCATTAGGGTTCAAGACAACCGAGGTTCTGGCGTTTTGCTCAAGCTTTGTGCTTCGTTGTCGTCGTTTTTACCTCTCCTATTTTTTAGCAGCATTATCGGTGTCCCTTTTCTTTGTCCTTTTTCTTTTTGTCAGAAAAAGAAGGAAGATTATGAAAAGGACACTGAAAATATTCAAAGCAGGGCGAGGTAAAATCGACGACAACGATGGTCCAACCTTGAGAAGAATTGTCACTGTGTTTGTTTTTATTCGAAGAAGGTAAACAATGTTTTTTGTTTTGTTTTGTATGGTCTTAACTCTTAACTGCATTCTGCGAATTTTTAATGTTGATCACATACGATGAGGACAATGTTTTGTTTGTTTCCTTTTTGTCGGAAAAAAAGAAGAAGATAATGACAGGTACAAGACGATCGAAGATGAGAACTAAAAATTTTATTTATTATATTTTTTTATGTTGCCTTGTGAGGGGAAGCAGTAGTAGATAAAAAAACCAAAAAAAAAACATAAAAATATCTAATCCTCCCTATCGTTGTCGGAGGGGAGGGAAGGGTCGAAGACGTCGTCATCAAAAGTATGGTATTCAACGTCATTGGCGTTGAGTACCGCGTTCAACTTGTTGTTGATGGCGTGAAAGACCTGAAACAGTTGGCCCAAGCGTCGGTCTATATGATCGACGCGGGCCAGGAGGTGTTCCATCATCTGGTAGAATGACGGGTTCGTAGGCAACAGAGGAGGGTACGAAGGTGGAAGAGGATTACGCCCAGAAGGAGGACCTCGTGGTGGTGGAGCAGCCATTATGGTGGAGGTTGTAGAAGTGATGGAGATGAATGTCAAGAAAGTAAAGTAACAATGGGTTTAAATAGAGAACTAATCCTAAACAATGTGAAACGCCGGAAACTTTAACGAGGAGACGCATAGTTCCTCAGAATACGAAGAGATGCCTAGTTGGGAAGTTTATGTGGAAGCCGAAGAGACTCTAAATCATTCATCTGAACAGAGGGTAAGGATACTACTCTACTATCTGAGTAATTTGAAAAGAATGAACTTTTAATACCGGATATTGTAAAAGATCTGTTCTTAAAAGTAATATTTTTTAAGAAAAAATTCTTACTTTAAAAAAAATATTGAATTGAAAAAAAATGAGTTTTAGGACCGGATACAAGATAAAAGGTCGGTCTTCAAAGTAATTGAATTGATTGACAAAATAAATAATAGACTTTTAGGACCGGATATTTATCAAACTACGCTCTTAAAGTAGAAACACTAAATTCACTTATACCAATTGAATCCGAATTCTCATAATCAGATGCGTATCTCTCCTACTCTCTGCCCTTATTAACTCTTTACACTACCTCTCTGTCCTTATTAACTCCTCACTACCTCCTAACTTCTCACTACCTAGCTCTCTGCCCCAACTGCTCAAAGCCTCAAACCATGGTTAGATACAAGAGAACTCCTCGTAGGGGTGCTCTTACACCTGAAGCTCGTGCCATCGTTAGATCGTTATATGGTGCGCCTCCTCCAGCGAGAGTGCGTTCTATTGTGGCCGAAGAGTCTCGGGTCGTTGGACCCATTGTTATTTCGGATGATGACGAGATTGCTGCACCCCCCTCCATCCTTCTGCCGACCCTGTCCTTGATGAGTTCCTCCTTATTCTTGATGGTGAAGAGATTGCCAGCCCTCTCCAGCCTTCAGACCATGAAGAGGTTCGTGCTCCCCCTCTCCAACCTGTTGGCCCCACGCTCCTACCTTTGACCCCTCTCCGCTTTCCTTTAATGACGCGTTAATATTGTGGCTGCTGCAACAAAGACAGGAACTTGCTGATCTCCGGTGGGAAATTAATGTTGTTCATGCCGATATCGCCAAGGCATTGGACGATAATAAGCTTTAGGATGTTCAATCAGATTCTTGTTTTTGATAATTTTCAGCTTGTTTTTCTTTTGTTTTTTTTTCTTGTGTACGTGCATAATTTCATAGATTGAACCCTCTAAGATTGACGAAGCCCTTTCAGACAATGATTGGGTTATAGCAATGAAAGAGGAATTACATTAGTTTGAAAGAAATCAAGTTTGGGCCTTGGTACCTAGGCCTAAAGACCATCCGGTTATTAACACTAAATGGGTATTCAATAACAAACGAGATGAATCCACAATCATTGTCCGTAACAAGGCAAGATTAGTGGCCAAAGGCTATAATCAAGAAAAAGGAACCGACTATGAGGAAACGTATGCTCCAGTGGCAAGATTGGAAGCTATACGAGTTCATTTATCCTTTGTTTGCATTAAGGGATTCAAATTGTATCAAATCGATGTGAAAAGTTCTTTTCTAAATGGATTTATCCAAGAGGAAGTTTATGTTGAACAACCTCATGGATTTGAAGATAATCATCATCCAAATCATGTCTTTCGTCTTAAGAAAGCTTTGTATGGTCTTAAGCAAGCTCCTAGAGCTTGGAATGAGAGACGAAGCAAATTCCTTCTTGATCAAGGATTTGTTAGAGGCAAAGTAGATACAACTTTGTTAATTAAAAACAATAAGAGGAATGATTTATTAATTGCTCAAATTGAAAAGACCCTTTCTCACTAAACAAAAGTTAACCATAACGTTTTCTGAAAACCGGATTAATAGGTAATTATTGTTAGATATGATTAGTGTTGATGATGTCTTATATAGATGTCATTATTAAGAGCAAAAATCTTGTATGATATATTTATCTCCTACATTGACTAACTACTATATTTAATGTAGATTAATCCAAGTCGAATTATAGATCAAGAAGGAGATAAGAGATTTTAGAAAGAAGAAATTGGAGAGAATGTCAAGTTCAAGAATTCCAAGTTGAATTCAGAAAGAAGAAATTGGAAAGAATGTCAAGTTCAAGAAGAAGATGAGATATTGAAGAAGGTAGAACTTGCTGAGTGATAAATCCCAATTTTTATATATTTTATCCCTCCTTATTCATTTATTTCGGGGACTATTTTAGGCTAATTTGGATATATTAGGTAATATTTGGATTGTTAGCCAATTTTAGGAAATAATATAAATCAGAATTAATTATGAGATTATTGGGCTTAAATGATTAATATTCTGATTGATATCTTGTGATTGAATAATATTTCCAAATATATGATAGATCACGATTTTATTTAATTCTTGCAGGACAAGGAAAAGCATATTAGAAAATCCTACAATGCAGAATTAACCTTGAACGCTTAAAGAAGAATGGTGGAATTTTATTGGGCTTCTTAAATTTTAATAGGTTAACTCTCCCCTCCTTTTATAAAAAGACCTAGCAGCCAAGAGAAGAGAACACGCTCTCTTTAAGAGCCGCAACACGACACACACGTGAGAGGCAGAGAGACGCAAGGAAACGTGAATCTGGGAGTATTTCCAATTCCATTAAATAGAATCAGCCACCACGTGCCCACCAACACCTATTTCAATCCACTCCACTCCACTCTTCTCTAAGATTCATACAACAACGCAAGATCCAAGGATTGAATCATTAATCATTCATTCACAAGCTACCTTTCCGAATGGGCGTGGCTCGTTGTGTGAAGCAGTTTGAGGAGGAGAATTCCATGGAAGCTTAAGCTCTTTTAGGAGGCAACTTGGGAGGAGCATGGAGGAAGCTAGAGCCTAGGAACTTACACTTGAAGACCACAAGGGAGTGTTGTTCTTTTTATCTTCTTAATTCAAACTTGAGGTTCTTTAGTTTTAAAGGATTTCAAGTTGTGTTAATTGAGAACAATCTAGTTTTAGATTGTAAACATATTTCTTTTGAATTGGATTGATAATTTGAATTGTGCTTAGACAATTGCTGAATTTTTGTTTGCAACTTTGGTTTGTCAATTGAATTAATAATTGAGTTTTCGTTATTAATTTAATTGTCAATTGGGTTTATCGATTTAATTTTTTAATCGAGTTGATAAATTGTCTAGTTGTTTAATTGGATAATTGTAAACAAGATTCCAAAATTATTTAGGAATTAACTGTGATTGGTTCTTAATGAGTTTAATTAGCCACCACTTATTTCACTATGAGTTTTCTAGTGGAATAAGTGTTATTGAACTTGAGGGTTTCCCATGTTTCAATTAGGTAATTAATTTCATTAATTCCAATTTTTATTAATCTCCCTTTGGTCTAATTAATCGATTTGGGCTAAGAAAGTTACTCCATGTGAGTCCTAAGTTGTCCCCTTCATCATCATAACTAAACTAAACCTTTGTTACTTGATTTGCTTTTAATTAAGCTTTTTCTTAGGATTTTAATTCTTCTCTCATAACAAACCCCCCCCCCCAAATTGCATTCAAATTCATATAGATTAATCTCATTTTCATATAGGTCTTAGAGTCAATTTTCATCTTGCATTTAATTAGTTATTTGCATCTAGGTAGTAGTGTCTTGCATTTTAGTTAGGTTCATTCCATTGCATTTTTATCACCTAAATTCAACCTAAAGAAAAACCCACAGCTTGCTCCTTGGGAGAATGACCTAGGTTGCCACTATATTGCATTATTAGTTGGTCCTAGTTTAATTGATTGCTTTAGCGACGAAAGCAGCTCATCACTGAGAATGATGAGTCCAAGTTGAATGATGGAGAATGATCAAGAGAAGAAAGAAAGAGTTGAATTTTATAGAATGATCAAGATGGGAGATGAAAGAAGGAAGAACTTGCTGAATGGAATGAGAATATCATTATACAAGTTCTAAGATTGGTTCTAGAAGTCTCCACAATCAAATGGAAGTTGGAATGACTCAATTCGGAGTTAAAACCAGCAAATATAAGGTTCAGGATGAGCAAACTCGAGTCACAAAGTTTAAACTCGAGTTTACTACCTTGCTGCAGTGATTTGCCTCTCGGATACGAGCAAACTCGAGTTTAAGACTCAAAAGTCGAGTTTGGGAAACAAAACTCGAGTTTGTCACTATTAACTCAAGTTAATAAGTGTCTTCAGCATCTCTGGCGTCTCTAGACGAGTTAAACTTGAGTTAGTTAGTACAAACTCGAGTTTACAGCACTCTTCAGCAACTCTGTTTAACTCTGTTTCACGTTTCACTTGGGCGACGTCTAGTAATTCGATGATATCTCCTAAACCAGAAATCGGATTGAGGTGAAACCAATTTTGTATGAAACTAGAATCACAATGCATCATTTTGATATAAAATTCAAGCCCAAAGGAGTTTATATAAAGGAGATATGAATTGTGGAAGTTGACAGTGAAATTCACACCACACAGCAGACCAAACTTCGATGTTTTGAGTGTAACTCACAAACTAAAAATCCAATTGAGCTGAAACTGGTGGCATTTGAAGATAGACTCAAAATTAGTTCCACCAAGACTTGAACCAACCAAAATGGAGCTCATATAAAGGAGATATGTCCCTCTAAAGGTGACTCAAGAAATTCTAGAACCACTTCAGCATAGGCTCGGTTTTCTAGATATAGCTCACATTATACACAACCAAATGAAGTTAAACCAATTCCATATGAATTTAGACTCATCAAGTGTTTCACATAATTTGGAAGTGCTCAAGTTATTTAAACTTAGCCAAACTCAAGTTAGTATTGGTAAACTCGAGTTTCTGTCAGACCGAGAATTTTATAAAAAACTTTTCACCCAAATCTGTCCAAGAAGTCACAGAATTGGAAGGCAAAGTATTCAGTCAAGCTCTTGCTTTATCTCTAAGTTAAAACAGGAACAAATTAATCTTCAGAGCGTCTTTTGGGACTCTTGGAAGTTTGAAACAATCACCGACTTCCATAAATACTCGATGATGAAGATAGGGATTTTCAGTTGGCATCCCACTAAACTGTCTCACTGTCTGCAACATTTGGAACATAACAAGTTTTAGCTCGAATTGAGTTGCAGTTATATCTGGTAAAGTAATCCTAGTGCTTAGTCCATCTAGGTTAGAAATCCCATTGGCCATAATAGCTTTACCTAGATCATCATTAGGAGTCCCTACTTGCATAGGTATATTAGCTCTATCTCTATTTGGATTTTCATTGCCACCTTTTGCTACCATGTCTTCTAATGCAGCAGTGAATCTTCTTATTTTCTTCTTCCTTCTTCTTTGTTTGAAAATTCTTTCTATCTCAGGGTCAAAGGATTCGAGTTCAGGAGTATGAGAATTGCTCATACACGTAGCAAAGGTGCTTGAAAATCAATAATTAGAAAGTTAAGGGAAAAAAATAAATTGCAACTACTAAACAACACCGTGCACACATAAACAATGGTAAAAATCCCCAGCAATGACGCCAAAAACTTGTTGGTGATTTTATATGGCAAGTCTACCAATCAAACAAGTAATAAAATGATGAGTAGAGTATCATTATAACACTGTACTATGCACGCATGAGAATGAATAATAGTTGCTTGATTTAGTAAAATCAAAAGATATTTTAATGTGATTTGAGTTATGTAAACTATTAAATCTAAAATTGGAATGTAACCAATCAATAATGAGTACAACTGAGAGTTATCAAGACAAAATTAGGCTAAGCTTTTGTTGGAAATTATGCCCTAGGGGCAAGTCATTGTACTTTAAACGTTTTGGTTATTTGAAGTATTTCTCCATTTAGTTATCATATCATTTGCATGTTTATAGTGATAACTGTAACCTTGGATGTATCTAATAGATTATCCTAAATGTCCCTAGTCGGTCATCTACGCGGGAGCGAATATGAAATAAGACCAGTATGACTTTGATGAGGTATAGAGATACGAATCAAAGTCATAGGCACTTGTAAGAGTACAAGGTGCTGGACCGGCCCACTATGAGAAAGCTGCATGGATTAAATCATAAGCTTTTCTCATGTATAATCGCGTCACAATGTCCTTTGACCTGAGATCATCATGGATTCCTACATGATGAGTCATTGATCTTTGACTTAGTCAAAAGTCACCTTCGATCGGGTGATGATAAAGGCTTGGATCGGGATCAGTGGTTTTCATGCAGAGGAATGTGAATGGTCAAGATGGAATTTGTCCCTCACATTTGTAGAGAGATAATACTGGGCCCCTCGATGAGTGAGTCTGAGAAATGTATGACCATACTTCGCGGGAAAAGAGTTTCCATTTCAATTGTTAAACTACTCAAGAATTGAGAAAGTAATGGTCAAGAACAGGAAGTTGACATTATTCATTGTTGGTTTTGATTAGTTTTGATGATGTCTTATATAGATGTCATTCTAAAGAGCAAAAAGGTTGCATACTACATTTATCTTCTACTTTGACTAATTCTTTTATTTAATGTAGATGCAAAGTTTAATAATGGAGAATGATCAAGAAAGGAGACTAAAGAAAGAAGAACTTGAAGTCTCTATGATCAAACAGAAGTTGGAATGAAGCTTCTTCATATTTAAGCTACAATGGAGTATACTTTATTGATGGAGAATAATCAAGATTGAAGAAGGAAGCTCTTGCTCAATATAATGGGAATATCATAAAGCAAGAAGTTATCAAATGATTTTGGGGGATAATCTAGAAGAAGAAAAGAAATTGAAGAAGGAAGAACTTGCAATGCAATAGAATATCTTTATTCAAGTTCTTATATTGATGCTAGAAGTCTCCAATATCATATGGAAGCTGGAATGGATCAATTCAGAGTTAAAACAAGCAAAAAATCAGTTCCAGGATGAGCAAACTCGAGTTCAGATCTCCAAACTCGAGTTCGTAATGTCTTCAGCAACTCTGGCATCTCTGGACAAGCCAAACTCGAGTTTATAAGTACAAACTCGAGTTTACAGCGGTCTTCAGCACTTCAGCAACTCTGTTTCACGTTTCACTCGGGCAAGGTCTGGTAATTCAATGATATCTCTCAAACCCGATATTGGATTGAGGTGAAACAAGTGGCATATGAAACTAGACTCCCAATGAGTCATTTTGATATAAAATTCAAGCCAAAAAGAGTTCATATGAAGGAGATATGAATTATAGAAGTTGACAGTAAAATTCACACCACACAGAAAACCAAGCTTCAATGTTTTGAGTATATCTCACAAAGTACAAATCCGATTGAGCTGAAATCGGTGGCATTGGAAAGAAGACTCAAAGGGCTTTCCATCGAGAGTTAAACCAACAAAAACAGAGTTTAGACTAGAGATATATTGCCCTCTAAAATCGACTATCTGTTCAGGATATTGCACAGTTTGCTATCAAAGAAGCAAACTCGAGTTTGGGAATCAAAACTCGAGTTTGTCGGGATAGAGGCTAAAATCTGATTTTGGGAAAAACCTAAACTCGAGTCATTAAGTTGGAAACTCGAGTTTCCATCGAACAGAAGAGCAACCAAGGGCGAGAGGACTCCAAAACTCGAGTTAGTCACTTAATGACTCGAGTTTAGCTTCAAATTCAAGATGTTCTTCGAATCTCAATCACGACATATTCCTGAGAAAGACCTAAACTCGAGTTTGTGTTTCAAAACTCGAGTTTGCACTTAAGTGAACAGTTCCAAACTCCGGTTTACATTTGAAAACTCCAGTTTTGGACACTCGGTTTGAAAATCAGTTTTTCGGATTTTGCGAAATCTTTATAGATGATCTAGATACTTCATATCATCACTCATTATTATTCCTAACAATGTTTAATCAATTTATTAGTGAGTTTTAGATGATTAAAGCTTGAGATAACATCAAACTTGATAGAAATGAAGATCTATCAAATGCATGAAGATGAACTTTGTTGCACACTTTCGAAATGGGAAAGATGTGATTTCAACGAGGAACTTGAACAAATGCTCATCGTGATATTCTCCAATACATTCAAACGTTCGACGATGAAATAGAAGCCTCAACGGATTCATCATTCAAAGTTTCTATTATGACAGATTTGAATTTGCTTTAAAGTCAATTAAAGCAAGTCGATGACGGACTTGTAAAGAATCAAAAGCATTAAATCTCACGCGTCAAGCAGAGGATCGAGTCAAAATGATGAATTCCCTCATTTGGAAACAATTGCTACAACTTTTACTCGAATGATTTGTTACTCAAATCAAATAAAGAACATTAAATGATCATCAATGCGAGCAATCATCGGAAATTCAAGAAACATTATGAC
Organism: Acacia pycnantha; assembly: GCA_025563575.1. Lineage (NCBI taxonomy): Eukaryota > Viridiplantae > Streptophyta > Magnoliopsida > Fabales > Fabaceae > Acacia > Acacia pycnantha. The sequence goes on from JAMWYP010000289.1 coordinate 271,856, forward strand.
CCAACGGCTATATCCCCATCCATGACCACAACAGCTAGAATTTCGAATGGAGACAATGCAGAATGGAGAAGCAACGGTCATATGAAGATTTGCCGCTATATATAGAGCTGCATACAAGTCTTCAAACACAGAACAACAAGCGGAGAAACAAGCCTACCTCTTCAACATGCTATTACTCATGCTATTACTCTGATTTTCAATGTCTATATATCATAGAGAGTGAAATGTTTTGTATTGTACTTCAGTGTTTATCCATACACTTCTGAGAGAGAAGAATCATTGTAAACATCCTATCATTCTACCTTAGAGTTACTCAAGATTGGGTGATCTTGAGTGGGAAACACATTGTGTTGATTACGGCTTGTAAGGAGTAAATCCTAGTGAGAGGATTACTTGAGTGCGAGTGTGTAATCAAACAGTGTATTGATTACAGTTTGTAAGGGGAGTGAATCCTAGTGAGAGGATTACTTCGAGTACAGAATGTGTAATCAAGTTGAAAGAAGATAGTGAATTGAAATTCTCAAGTGGAACTTGGGGACTGGACGTAGGTCAAGGATTGGGCCGAACCAGTATAAATCACGGTTTTCATATCCTCTTCCCTTATCTCTTACATTCTAGCATATATGTTTGAATGATTGCTTATCACATTATAAATTATTATTGTCATTCAAACTACTTTCAATAAGTTGCGAAAGATTCATTGAATCTTATATATGTCTAAAATTTAATGAATACTGTATTTAATCTAGGATGGATATATATATATATATATATATATATATATATATATATATATATATATATATATATATATATATATTAAATTTGAAAATAATAATCATATTATTTATAGATAATAATATTATTATATAGTATTTATTTGATAAATTAAATAACTATAATAAATTGAGATATTATACCTCAGATTTAATTAAATTGAGATATAATATCTCAGATTTAATTAAATAGAAAGATATCATATCTCAGATTTAATTTATAGAAATAAATCAAATCAGCAGGTTTTTAATTCGGATTAAATAAATAGATTAGATTAGATCATTGAATGATTTAATTAATGCTATTTAAATCTAAAATTTGAATTCAATATTACTTGAGATTAATCTTGAATATTTTAATACGACCCAATTAGAGTTTTAAAAGCTCTATAAAAGATATTGATCTAGTCGTATTAGAATAAGGAACTGCCACGAAAAAACCCTAGAGAAAAAAGACACGAGACGCAAAGTAAGAAGGCGCTAGCACGCTGTCTACGTGTTGGAGAGCTGTTCGGTGTGGATACCGGTAGAAGGAGTGGATTCGTAGAGTCGCCTCCTAGAGATTGATCGAGCAAGAAGGTGTTAGCCCACGTGTTCAAGAAAGGACGCATACAAGCTCGTATAGGTACGGTTTCTCTAACGAACCTTCATTTAAACACCGTTGATAGATCCTCTCTATGGGATTCGTAAAATTTTAATGGATGAGAATCCTTCCGCTGTGTGTACGGATCCCAACAGCTTTAACTTCCCCCTTCTCTGCAACTTCTACCTAGAATGCTATAGCAACGCTTTAGCAATGTTATTCAGTTAACCCACCTCTTATATATACAAAAGATTTCCAACAATCCTGTATATTTACCCTTAGCTTTAATTTCATCACATGCCTATGCGAAGTTTAAGCTCAAAATACTATGGAACGCAAGGTGTATGGTTGTGTTGTAAGAACCGGCTGAACCCAAGAGGGGCGGTGAATTGGGTGAATAATCGAGACTTAGGAACTTTGAAAATCTTTTCGCATCTCAGTAAGTGCAGAATGTATGATAGTAATGATATATAAAACAACAGTCAGATGTTCAAATGATTATGCTGGAAATATAAGAGATAAGGGAAGAGAATATGCAAACTATGATTTATACTGGTTCGGCCCACTCCTTGACCTACGTCCAATCCCCAAGCTCTACTTGAGATTTTCAATCCACTATCCTCTTTTTTAATCCAGGAACAAGAGAAGCCTATACAATCCCACAAGTTCACTAAGGAACTTGTGAAGCTGATTCTCTCACCGAGATACTCCCCCTTACACACCGTAAGGTTACAATCTGTTTCCCACTCAAGATCACATAATCTTGAGTAACTCTCATATAAACAGATAAATTGATTACAATGAATCTTCTCTCTCAGAAGTGAATGAATAAACACTGAAATACAATACAAATCATTTTGCTCTCTATGATAAGCTATGTAAGCATTGAGAACAAAGAATAAACAATATGAAGATCAGAGTATGAGCATTTTGAAGATGTAGGCTTTTGTCTCTCTTCTTCTGTCTTGATTCTGTCTTCTACTTATAGACAACTGAAATTAATTCGTTTGAAGCATTTGTCTGTTGTAGATCAGTTGGAACTAGCCGTTAGAGCTTCTACAGAGCATTCAATGTTCCTAACACAAATCTGACATTTTAAGAATTTGCATCTAATCCTTCGTTTAATCACCTGAAACTTGTACACAAATGATATAAAGAATGTTCCAAAGTAGTATAAGTCATTTGGGTAATCATCTGGATGTTCTTGATGAGAATCAAAATTTCGAACACGGTGATTTTTTGAAGCGGAGATGCAAACTCGATTTTGCATTTGTAAACTCGAGTTTAGAGGTTGTTGCTTTACTCCAGATTAATCTTTGTCTGAACGAAACTCGAGTTTCCAACTTAATGACTCGAGTTTGGTTTTCTCCCAAAAACAGAGTTTGCTCTCTGCCTTCTGTAAACTTGAGTTTGATGTTTACAAACTCGAGTTTGCAAGTTTCGTAGTGAATTGGTTACTCTCTGTCTCATCGTAACTCGAGTTTCCATTCCCTTGACTTGAGTTTGAGCATTCATTCCAAGCTCATTGTATGTTGAGTGTTTTTGCAACTTCTTGAACTAACTGTCAACTTTAGAATGTCATATCTCCTTGGTTTGAAATCCGTTTTGGTTGGTTCAAATCTTGATAGAATTAATTTTAAGTCTACTTTAATATACTACCAATTTAATCTCAATTGGATTTGTAGTTTGTGAGATACACTCAAAACATCAAAGGTTGGTATATTGTGTGGCTTGAATTTCAGTGTCAACTTCAAAAATTCATAGCTCCTTGATTGGAACTCTTTTGGGATTGAAGTTTATACCAAAATGATGCATTGGGAGTCTAGTTTCATATACCACTGGTTTCACCTCCATCCGATCTCTGGTTTGGGAGATATCATCGAATTACCAGACCTCGCTCAGCTAAAATGTGAAACATAGTAGAAAAGAGTTGTTGAATAGTGCTGTAAACTCGAGTTTGTACTAACTAACTCAAGTTTAACTCGTCTAGAGATGCCAGAGATGTTGAAGACACTTATTAACTCGATTTAGTTAGTGACAAACTCGAGTTTGCCCATATCCGAGAAGCAAATCACTACTGCAAGGTAGTAAACTCGAGTTTAAACCTCGGGACTCGAGTTATCTCATCCAGAACTTCATATTTGCTTGTTTTAACTCCCGATTGAGCCATTCCAACTTCCATTTGATCTTGGAGACTTCTAGAATCAATCTTAGAACTTGTATAATGATATTCTCATTCCATTCAGCAAGTTCTTCCTTCTTTCATCTTCTTTTGATCATTCTCCATAATTCAACTCTTTCTTTCTTCTCTTCTCTTCTTCTTTTGATCATTTTCCACAATTCAATTATTTCTTTCTTCTCTTCTCTTGATCATTCTCTGTCATTCAACTTGTACTCATCATTCTTTGTAAGTTCTACCTTCTTCAATATCTCCTCTTCTTCTTGATTATTCCCAAAATACTTTGATAGCTTCTTGCTTCCTTGGCATTCTCTACAATTCCTTCTTTTTGTAATCTCTTATCTCCTTCTTGATCAATCTCTATAATTCAACTTGGACTAATCTACATTAAATATAGTAGTTAGTCAATGTAGGAGATAAATATATTATACAAGCTTTTTGCTCTTAATAATGGCATCAATATAAGACATCATCAAAATTAATCATATCCAACATGTGTGAGGTAAACCACTCCTAAACTTTACGAACTAAGCTGGAATTACATCATAAATCCACTAACACACATTGTTCAATAGAGGTCTAGTCTTAATTCTCCTCCAGTAAATTAAGGCCACATCTCTTGCCTATTAATGGCTAGTCGACAAATAAGAAAGACAATTTAAATGCACACCATTAAACAAATTAAATCACAATTCTATTTATGCAAATATTCAATTAGAAAGTGAAAATTAGAATTCCATCAAAGCTTAGCCATGGAAAGTTTAGCTCATGGCTTTCAAAATCAGTACAACTGAGTTGAACATAATTCCTTCCAAAATAGAATAAATAAATAAACAAACAGGAATAAAAAAAAAAAGAGTTGGAAGTAGCGGCAACCCAAGCAGGAGAGTCGCTTATGTCACAAACTGGATTCCATCCTTTTCCTTAGAATCTTTCTCTCTCAACTTTAACCATTACTCTGTTTTTCTTGCTCTACGTGTTTGTTGTTAGGGTTGTCCTTGCTTTCCTTGTTTAGGCTAGGGTTGTTGTCCAGAGATGTCCTCTTTTCACTATTGGGTTTGGCTCGTCCTTTTCTGCAAGGCCCAGTAGGAATATTATGTCTGCTTTCTTTCTCTCCAGCTGTCCTTTCTTGGCTTCTTCACCTATTTTAGCTTTTCCCTCTAGAACATTGCCCTTTTAGATCCATCTTTAGTCTACAAGGCCTAACTCAGTGCCTAGCCTAATTCCTGCAATGATTTCCTGTGTTTTCTCAAGAAAGAAATTAATTCACACTCAAGAGACACTATTGCAGATTTTTATCATTCGGTACAATTGTGATGTTGTAGCAACACTACAACAACGACGTGAAAGCAATGCTCAAGCACCAAACTTACAGTAGTTTACTCCCTTTTCTATCAGTACTCAGGATAAATTATTGACTGTATCATTTAAGCTTTTTTTAATCAGTATTTAGCGTGATATTCTAACTGAAATCCTTTAAAAAGTTGTAGAAATATATAGTAGAATTAGGACTTATCAATATAGCAATCTCATTCAATAATGATTACCTTGCATTTTTCAATATGGGAATCTGTGAGCACTGTATGACACTTTTCTTGATTTGACTTTGTTTTCAAAAGATTTCAAATGTAATCCAAGTTTTGTCATCATCAAAAAGGGGAAGAATGATAGTTCTCATAATTTTTTATTTTGATGATAACAAACCTTGATATCTAAGTATATTTTGAAAAGCAAAAAGTATGACATAAAATTGACTTGGTGATTCAAGTCATTCGAGTGAAGTTTTAAGCACTCGAGTGATTTAAGTGTTTATGGAAAAACTTGAATCAGCAAGTTACTCGATGTTGATTTTTCACTTCAAGCGAAGCTCTATGGTGATCTTTTCTTCCTGGATAATCACTAGAGTGATGGTTTTAGCACTCGAGTGATAACCAAGTAAGAACCAAGATTATCAAGGAGGATCACTCAGTGATAGTAAATGCACTCGAGTGATGAAGCTTCCCCTTCAAAATTTCTGCAACTCAGTCGATGATAATATGAAGTTGTACATGTTTTATTGTCCAGATCACTCGAGTTATGGGGTAAGCACTTGAGTGATTAACACCACTTGCAAGTATTGGCAAGTGACTCACAAACGATATAAAAGTTGGTGATCTAGTAAAGCAGATCACTCGAGTGATAGGTTGATGGACTCGAGTAATATGCTTAGAAACACTCGAGTGATGTACTGATCACTCGAGTGATAGGTTGATGCACTCCAGAGATATGCTCAGAATCACTCGAGTGATGTACTGATCACTCCAGTGATGACATTCACTTGCGAGTCATAAAGTAATGTGATCATTTGGTAAGATCACTCGAGTGATTAAAAGAATCTGCAGTAAATATTTAATTAATATACCCCTATTTTACCTGAAGGTAATGATGCTAATTGAAGGGAGATTTACAGTTTGTATTAATCTCGTTTTATCTTTCTGTATTTTATTTTCTACCATTTAACATTTCTGCTATTATTTTCTGTCTTCTGTTTCTCTATTTTCTGTTTTAATTTTGCATCTTAAAATTATGTCGTTTCTTTTCCGTTCACGCTCTTCCTCCACCTCTTTCTCTTCCTCTGCTCCAAACTCTTCAATAAATACTTTTTCAAATAAGGAGGATCCAACGTCCTCATCCAATAACATTTTCAGCGAAGAAATCCAGTTTAACAACATAAATCAAAACATTGATAATTGGACTCTTCCACCTATTGACAAGAAAACTCTTTTTCAGAAGAATAAGGATTGGTTTTTCCAAAAGAAAAGTACAGATTTATACACATCGGTTGCGTACAGATCGCACTTAAACCATTGTTTCGAAAAGGGTTAAACATTTCTGGTATTATCTGTCTTCGTGACGAACGCCATGATATCTTTAATGATTCTCTTCTCGCAGCAGCTGAATTCGGTCTGCACAACGGACCAGTCTATTTCAACTACTATCCTGCCCAATCCATAGATCTAAATGATAGGCAAGTCATGGAAGCCTTAAAATTAAACCTTAAATTCTCTGGTTTTAACATGAAACCTGGATCTATACCTGTTACCCTAATATATAGGATACAGTATAAGGTCTCTCAATCTTCCATTTCTTCTCTTCTTCAAACACCTTCTGAAACTGGACAAACAATTGTTTTCCTTACTGATCACACAAACACAAACTTAACTATTCCCAAAACAATCATGTGGAAGGATGTTCATCTTCCTGACACTGGGGTGATGGAAAAGGCTACAAAAGCTATACCAAAACCCATCTCCCAAATTGCAAATATATCACAAACATCTTCTGGAACTGTCTATCTTTCTTTTGATAGGTCTAGAAGGTCAACTTCTTCCTCTGGATCTATATCTTCAAGATATGAGGACTTCAGGTCTCCAAATCCTTCCAGAGAGTCTTATGAAAAACCTGCTTCACCACCACCAGCAGCTTCACCACCACCAACACTTATTCCTTTACCACCTCCTCTGCAACCTTCAGCACCTCCCCAGCCAGAAGAGGTAAAGCCTAATGTTGCAATACAAGGAATTGATAATTCGGGTACAATCCCTCATGCAAACTACCAAAAGGAGGATGATACAAGCTCAATGGCTTCAGTATCATACTCAGAATTGGGTGAGCCTCAAATGAATGTTCTTATACATCATTTTGAGATTGATAAACAAAGTTTGCAAAAGGAATTTTATTCAGAATCCAATAAATTTCAAAGAAACTGGTTTTTAGAACATTTTAAAGGAACCCTGCGCCAACAGATCCAACAAGAGTTCTACAGTTTCCTTGACAAACATGAAATAAATATTCCATTTTTTGATTGGTTCGAAGCATATGCTTTACAACAAAAAATAGAATATCCATTTCAACAATCTATAAATATGACTAATAAAGAGTGGAAAACTTCTGATAAAATTATTTCTTCAAAACTTCCACCAAAAGGGTCATTCCAAATTCCTGGTCTTGCAGACAGCAAGGATAAGCCTGTTTTAGCTTCCCCTTTCAAAATTAGAACTACAGATGATCCTCCTAATGCTAGGGATATCATCAACATCATTGAACAAAATAATTATACAAATCAATATCTTCAAACTCTTGGAGATCACATTATTAACTCTCCATCTGTTTCATCTTCTCAACAAATCAAAACCGAAGTTGTACCACTTAAACAGCCTCTGTTCAAACCTTTCCAGTTTGATCCTAAAATCAAGGCTAGTTTGCAAGAAAAAACACGTGCTAGTGTTATACGACAAATTGACCAACAATTACAACAAATAAAGCAAGAAGCTAGTCCACAAACTCCTTCTTGTGAATTAAAACAAAGAATTGTCCCAGAAACTCCTCCAGAATCATCTTCTTCAAATAAAATTATGAATTTAGAAAAACTTTCTGATTCTGATTCTAAATCTGATTTTCAAATAAATCATCAACATTGGAAAAAACCTTCTTTTCAAAAGTCTTCTAAGTTATACTATCCTAGGGCCAGTCCTTTGGATATTCTAACTGAAGAAAGACATGACCAAACTTTCAAGTCTTTTAACTCAAATGACATCTATGAATGGAATATAGATGGTCAGAGTGAGACTAATATTCTTCAAATTCTTCAACAAATGACTATGGTAAGTATAGCTTATCATACTTCAAAAAATTATTCAGATATTGAAATTACTAATCTTATAGTGTCCGGTTTTACTGGCCAACTAAAAGGTTGGTGGGATTTCTATCTATCTGATGAAGAAAGATCAACAATCTTCTCTTCTATCCAAACTAAAAGAAATGGAAACCTCATTCTTCATAATGGTGAGCCTATCCCAGATTCTGTAAATACTCTTATCTTTACAATTATTAACCATTTTATTGGCGATCCTACTATTTGGCAAGATCGCTCTTCTGAACTGCTTTCAAACATCAGATGTCGAACTTTATCAGAGTTTAGATGGTATAAAGATACTTTCATAACTCGGGTACTCACAAGAGATGATGCCAACAAAGGATTTTGGAAAGAAAATTTCTAGCTGGATTACCACAATCTTTTGGTGATAAAGTTAGAGATAAACTTAGATCTTTATATGATGGCAACATTCCTTATGACACACTGACATATGGTGAATTGATTTCCCATGTTCAGAAAACTGCTTTAAAAATTTGTCAAGATGATGGTATTAAACATCAGCTTACAAAAGAAAAGAGTATAAACAGAAAGGAATTAGGATCCTTTTGTGAACAATTTGGTCTTCCATCTTGTTCAAAACTCAAACCCAAATCCCATAAATCTTCTCGTTTTGATAAGTCTTTTCAAAAATATAAATCTTTTCGTTCTTCCAAACGTCCTTATTTTAAGGATAATTTCAAAAATGATTTCCAAACTTACCAAAGGAAACCCAAAAAGAATTTTCGTTCTAATTATAAATCCAAATCCAAGCAAGATAAATTTTCAAAACCTTCTCCTCATGAAAAAACTGCTTCTTGTTTTAGATGTGGTAAAATTGGTCATTATTCCAAACACTACCGTGTAGCAAGAAAAATAAATGAACTATCTCTAGAGGAACCTCTTAGAGAACAGATCAACAATCTTCTCTTAGAAACAACCTCTGGATCCTCTGAAGATGACTCTACTTCCAGCTCATCTCAAGAAATCAACCAAATTCAAGATGATGAATTCAATTCAACATCTGATGAGGATTACCCTCAAATAAATGTCATCACCAAGGAGCAAGATCTGCTACTTGATGTCATAAATCAACTTCCAGATTGTGATAAAGGTACTCATCTATCCAAATTCAAAGATATCCTATCACAATCTTCTGAACCTTCTTCATCTTCTTCACCTTCTAAACTTTCTGTTTTTCAAAATAACTACGATCTGACCAAAACAATGGAAAGATTCAAACGCTCTGTTAAACCAACAACCATGGCTGATCTTCAGTTTGAAATAAATAATCTTAAAACTGAAGTGCAACAACTCAAATCCTCTCAGCAGACTCATGAGTCCGCTCTCTTTGAAATCCAACAATTTCTTTCATCCTCTCAAAAACCTTCTAATGAGAACCAAAAGCCTTCTGATGAGGAAATTGATCAAGTTTTGGATAAAGAAGAAAATATTGATGATTCTCTAGAATCTCCATTTTTAAATGTGATTGCAAAATGTTTAACGCAAAAGTTTTACATAAAGGTCAAAATCATTATTGGTGATTTTGTTCTTGATCAACCAGTTTTGTTTGATACAGGAGCTCAAGCTAATTGTATTCTACAAGGCTTAGTTCCTACCAAATATTTTGAAAAAACAACTGAAAGATTTGTAGGTGTTGCAAATACCTATTGTCCTGTTCAGTACAAGATTTCTAAAGCTACCGTCCAAAATAATAGTTGGAAACTCCAAGTTCCATTTATTTTAATGAAAACAATGGCATCAAATATTATTCTTGGAGCACCATTTGCTACAATGATAATGCCATATGGAACTAATTCTGAGGGAGTTACAATTAAATATTTGGGACAAGATCTTCTTTTCCCTTTTACTCAAAAACCAAAATTTAGAGAATTAAACAATATTTCCCTTACACAAAACCAGATTAATTTTCTTAAAGAAGAAGTTTCTTTCAAAAGAATTGAAGAACAACTCCAACAACCTCTTGTCCAACAAAAAATCCAACTTTGCTTAGACAAGATTCACCAAACAGTTTGTGCTGATTTACCCAATGCTTTCTGGAATCGTAAGCATCATTCGGTAGATCTTCCTTATGAACCAAATTTCTCTGAGAAACATATTCCAACCAAAGCATGTGTTGTCCAAATGAATCAGGAACTTCTTGAAACCTGTAAAAAGTAAATTCAAGATCTTCTTGACAAAAAACTCATTCGACGAAGCCAAAGCCCTTGGTCGTGCGCAGCTTTTTACGTCAATAAGAATGCAGAAATTGAACGTGGAACTCCTCGTTTGGTAATAAACTATAAACCTCTCAATGAAGCTTTGCAATGGATTCGTTACCCAATTCCAAACAAAGCAGATTTACTAAAACATTTACATTCTGCAAAAGTCTTTTCTAAATTTGACATGAAATCTGGATTTTGGAAGATCCAAATTTCTGAAAAAGATAGGTATAAAACTGCTTTTACAGTACCATTTGGTCAGTATGAGTGGAATGTTATGCCTTTTGGTTTAAAAAATGCCCCTTCTGAATTTCAAAAGATTATGAACGAGATTTTTATGAATCAAAGTCAATATATTATTGTCTATATTGATGATGTTCTAGTCTTTTCAAATTCAATAGAAGATCATTTTAAACATGTTTCTAAATTTCTCCGAACTGCAGAAATAAATGGTTTAGTTGTTTCCAAACCTAAAATCAGTTTATTTCAAACAAAAGTCCGATTTTTAGGACATTGGATTTGTCAAGGAACTATCACACCAATTGAACGTGCTATTCAATTTGCAGATAAGTTTTCTGATCAAATTCTTGATAAAAATCAATTGCAAAGATTCCTTGGTTGTTTAAATTATGTTGCTGAGTTTATTTCTCAACTTAGCAATTTTGTTAAACCTCTTCATCAACGTCTTCAAAACAATCCTCCTGCATGGACTGATGTTCATACACAAGTTGTTAAACAAATCAAACAACAGGTTAAGGAACTTCCTTGTCTTAACCTTCCAATTCCTTCAGCCTTCAAGATCGTTCAAACAGACGCATCCGAGTTAGGCTACGGTGGTATTCTTAAACAACGTGTAGGCGGTAAAGAGCAAATAATTTCTTTTACGTCTAAACACTGGAATCTTGCCCAGAAAAATTACTCTACGATCAAAAAAGAAATTTTGGCCATTGTTTTATGTGTTTCAAAATTTCAAGCTGATCTTCTAAATCAAAGGTTTTTAGTACGTATTGATTGCAAATCTGCAAAAGATGTTTTGCAAAAAGATGTTAAAAACCTTGCATCAAAACAAATTTTTGCCCGTTGGCAAGCAATTTTGAGTGTTTTTTATTTTGATATTGAATTTATCAAAGGCACATCAAATTCTCTTCCTGATTTCCTTACCCGAGAGTTTCTCCAAGGTAGTTCTAGGAAGAGTGAAACCTAACCATAAAACTCCTTTTCCTTTTCAGTATATGGGTCGGAAAAAGAAGCCCAGTGATGATCAGAGAAATAAACAAGTCCTCCAAGAAGAGGAAGATAAACAAAGCATCTTTCAGGATGCCCAAGGTCCGATTTCAGAAGCAGATCTGACCGAAATCATAAAACAACTGCTGCAGCAGCAACAATATGCTTCTCATTCACAAGGAGCACCGTCAACATCGAGCCAACTGCCAATTTCCCAAATACAAGGAACAAGGCAAACACGCTCGCAATCTAAATCTGGGTCTTCCACCCCTAAACCAGAGTCTTCCACTCCAACACAGTCTCAGACCCAGGGACTCATTTCTGACAAGCCTGGTAAGAAAACAATTGATTCTTATGTTAAGAAACCTCCTACTGAAATCTAGAGTGAAGTATTAGCTAAGAAAGATATAAAAACCCAGGCCATTGAACATGATAAACTTGCTTTATCATTGCTTGCCTCATCTTCGCAGGCAATCACTAAAAAAGAGTATGATTCTGATAAAAAGGAATTTGCTCTCCAATTAGCTCAGCAAAAACCACCTCAGGTATCTAAACCCTTGGCAGTAACAACAGTTTCTGCTAACAATCCAATAGATACTCCGTACATCGAGAAACAAAATGTTGTATTGAATATCTTGCAGATTGAACCTGAGTTTTCCTTTGAAACTCCAAACCAGGTAGCATTACATGTTTTCCCTTCTGGATTTCATTTTATTCCTACCAATTTTCAGAAAAATCATGAGTTTTATGAGTTAATATTAGTTGATTCTGGATCTATCGGATTAACTCGATATCAGTCTAAAACAGATTCAACTATACTAACTCATTCAACTTTGCAAATTTGGCAAGTCCTTACACCAAAACAGTGGGGACAAAGCCTCCATAAATCTAAACCATTTTCTAAAAAGGTTTTGGATCTTGATGGATATACATACTGGGATTACTGTGAGGCCTGGTATAATATCTTTTGGGATCAGAATAAAATTTTTAAACATACTTGGTTTATTTATTGGAAGAATAAAACCGAGTATACCTTTCCTCAATGGTTCTTGAGATGGTGGCATATTTTTGGACCTATGTCTGAAATCCTTCCATCAGAAATCCAAAAAGCATTGAGACTTTTCCAAAATAAATTTAAAAGTAATGGAGATCCATTTCCAACTGATCTTCATTATTTTTCAAAATTATCTGTATCCTGGATTTCTCCTGGCAATACAGATTTTCCATAACGACAGGAAGTCAACAACCTTGCCAATTCTACAACGACAACTCTTTGTCCGATGGTGGGGTACTTATAAACAAACCAATGCAGATTGCACAGCAGTAGAAAACTGGTTCAAGGAAAATCCAAAATTTCTCTGTGCCACAGAACAAAGTAGATTTTTAAATCAGAAAAACTTTGTTCAACATACTCTTGCAGCTGCAAAAGATAAACAAGATTGTATTAAACAACTCAGTATTACCTTAATCAGCTCAAGCAAGAAGGAACTGAGACAAATGAGTCTGACCCAAGTGATGATGAAGAAGGAGAACTTGTTTTTAATCTTGGAGAAGACTAAAGATTTTCTACAGCTTTTGACGGAGACAATAAACAAACATGTTTCCATGTATAAAGTTGTAAAATCTTCATAAACAAATTTCTTTGTATTGTATGTAGTGCTAGGATTTTACACTTGTAGCACGAACACCACAATACATAAGACACCGTAGTTAGAAACAGTTTTTACTGTAGCTAATTACGTATAAATAAACAGTACCGGTTACTTACCGGAACTGTAGCAAAACTGGCAGTACCGGTTACCATAACTGGAACTGTTCACCCTGAGCCAGTCTATTTAAGCAGACATCTTGTTCTGTTTGGGGCAGGTTCAGTTTTCACCTCTCTCTCTCATCTTTCTTTGCTCTGCCTTCTCTCTAGCTTTCCTTCTCTTCTGTCCTCTGCTTTCTTTTCTGTTCTTTCTTTCTTTAAGCTTTCTTCAGCCTTCTCTTCTGTAAGTTTTATGTTTTAATAAACGTGTGATTTCTTTATGTCTTCTTGCATATGCATCTTCTCTTTGCTCTTCTCTCTGATTATGAACTAGATCAGTGTAGTTTACTACCGATCTATTTTCTTTCTTTCTTTATGACTTGCATCTGCATCTTCTTTTTTTCCTTATTTACGTATTAGATCGGAGTGGATTCCCCCCGATCCGTTTTAGTTTCTGTTTTTTCTCTTTAGCAAGTTTATTTCCATACTTTAATTTATGTTTTAAATTCTTTACTGCTTTCTCTACTTCTCTGTTTCCCATTCTCCCTTTCCCCTCAGATCCTTCGAGGTCACTCCCGTAGATTGGTATCAAAGCAAGTGAATGTCACTCGAGTGATTAAAAGAATCACTCGAGTGATCCATGACCACTTGCAAACTCTCGCAAGTGATCCAAAAATGCACTCAAGTCACTTGGTGGTAGTGTTTAAAATACTTTTCAATGGAAAACCAATTGAGTGATTGAATAGGCACTTGAGTGATAATTATTTTCACAAATCTTTACTACCAATGACTATCAACACAAAGATCACATGAACATTTGAGTGATAGAGCAATAACTCAAGTGATAAGGAATCACTCGAGTAATCCTAAGTCACACTCGTGTGTTTATCCCAAGTCACCTTCTACTTAACTTCTTTGAGGGATTGGTTTGCCTTGAGTCTCAAAAAGGAAGTGGGGAAAGATAATACTGGCGATTGGAGATCGATATGGGGTGTGGTGGTTTGGCACCTTTGGAAGTGGAGAAATCATGCCATTTTTTAGGAAGGTTTTGTGAAGCCTGCTGACCCATATTTGGTTACCTTATATAATTGGGGAAGATTTGTTCAAGGTAGTGAACTTAAGGTGAATCATCCTTTTCCTCATATGCCTTGTATTCCTCGAGTTCCTTCAATTGGATATGTCCGACTTAATGTGGATGGAGCAGTTACAAGATCACAATCGAAAGCAAGTTGTGGAGGCTTAATTAGAGATGACCAAGATGATTGGATTGTGGGTTTCTATAGTTCTCTTGGCCTGTATAGTGCTTTTGAGACAAAGCAATGGGCAATGCTCAAGGGACTTCAGCTTGCATGGAACCGTGGCTTCCATAAAGTTATATTAGAGTCTAATGCAAAGAATCTAGTGGACTTCATGTTGTTGGGAAACATTAATGGAACTTGCAGCTTGTTGTTTCTGCAAAAACTTGAACTCATGAGAAACCCTTGGGAATTGGTAGTCCAATTTATCCCTCGGTCACAAAAATTCTCTTGCTGATAAACTGCTAAGGAAGGCCTCACTTAGGACTTGATCTTTGAGTGTTGCCCTTGGCCTTGAGGGTGCAACTTGATGCTGAGAAGCTGGAATTTATTCCCACTTTGGTTAATTTTCTTGTTATAGGGCAATAGCCCTCCACATTGTACCCAAAAGAAAAAGGGGGGAAAAAAGGAATAACGGATAATTTGGAAAAATTACAGTAAAGGGATGGTTTGGCTATATACTCAATAAATCTAGGGTTAAGTACCAATTTTGCCCCTGAAGTATGCGCCCAGGAGCAATTTTGCCTCTTAAGTTTTTGACGGAGCAATGTTGCCTCTGAATCTCAAGACGTAGCAATGTTGCCCCTCCGTTAAAAATCCTAACGGAACCCTAACGTTGACCGTTAGGATTTTTAACGAATGGACAACATTACTACGTTTTGATACTTCTGGGGCAACATTGCCACGTTTTGGAGGAACAATTTTGCCCCTGAAGTATCAAAACGTAGCAATGTTACCCCTCCATTAAAAACTCTAACGGTCAACTAACGGTCAACGTTAGGAATTTTAACGGAGGGGCAACATTTCTACGTTTTGATACTTCAAGAGCAACATTGCTCCGCCAAAAACTTAAAGGGCAAAATTGGTATTTAACCCATAAATCTATTAATAAGGTCCTAACACGCAGTCAGTGTTTTCTACTTTTAAGTCTATTTTCCTTGTAGGCGTATCAAGCTGGATCACCAACTCAACAATTAGTTACTTCTATAGTACTTGCTCACAAAGAAGCAGCTGCGCATGCGAAGAGCCAAAGTTGGGGAAAAATTAAATATGCTATGACTACAACGTCCACAAAATTCTTTTAGAACTTCTCAGACATGGCTACACGTTACAACAAACATTTATTTTACAAGTAACACCTTCAATAAACGACTAACCTTGCAGTCTCCACAAGGAGGAAAGAGATGGAGACCAAATTCTAAAACTGATTAAAAAAAAAAAAACTGTTTCCTTTAAGATTTACCATGCAACCCCACTAATCATGATTGACTCAGAAGAAAGTTAGCTGATTTCGACATCCACATTCATTGACTTCTCTTCAGAAGGATAAGCAGTTTCTGGAGCCACTGGCTCACCAAACTGTGTCGTGGTGGACTTGGGTTCTGTAGCTGCAAAAGGACTTCTCATTTGAGCCGTAGCACCAGAGTCTACCTCCATAGCAGAAGCTCTCGGAGGCGATGGGGGCTGCACTTCCACATCTGGGTAAGCAGCCTTAAACCTTGCCCGAAGCCCCTCATCAACCAACCTTACTCCACTTAATTGATTACCAAGTGACATCCAGCTGAAACAAAAATAGGGAAGGCAGTCAATAATGAATGCTTCCACAATATGCCTGAGATCTGTTTTCCACAAACATAACTTTCCGCCCCAAAACCCACAAAATGCATATCCAGAAAAACTTTCAATCATTGAGACCTTTCTATATACAACCAGGCGGTCTGGTCTAAGAAACGGAATTCATATTAGATGAATCACAAATTTATTCAAAGAATTCTGTAAAAAAGGGAAAAAAAAGGGGGGGGGGGGTCAAACAAACACCAATCTAGAAAACCAACCCTGCATGAGTGTTGTGCATGCGAGCAAACAATTCCAACTTTCTTGTTCTCGGACTTATCCTCTCCAGCATGGGGTACATCTGTAAGAATATATTGACAACTTCAAAATTGCTAGGCATCAAATTTCAAATTCAATAACTACACATATACTAGTTGAGAGTGGGAGGGAGAGGGAGAGTGAGAGTGTAAGAGAGAGTTTCTTTTTCTTGAATGGATGAGGTTTCATTTCAGTTGAAGGGCGTTGAAAGGAAAAGGTTGGAAACATTTTATAAATATCTATTAATCCTCTCCTTTAACCTGGCCGTGGCAAATAATATATCAATGGCCAAGAACCACCTTCCTTAGGGTTAATGTCAATCAAGGGAGTGATATCAGCAGCCAAGAAAATAAGTTATACAAACCTCATCCGGCTTGCGACTTGTTTCCCGAACCTCAGCAACAATAACATCAGTGTCAATATTCCTGTTTACTTCTGGATTTCCCTTTATTCCAACAAGGCAATGTTCCTTACTGTGATTAAGCCAGTGACCCGTACGTCCAGTTCTAATTATTCGTTGAAGTTGATTTGTTTTCACCCAAATGATCTCCTCAACACGCTTGTACCCCCAGAGTTCTAAACTGCATGGGCAATTCAGCACATCATGACAAGCAAACCAAACCAAATACATACAGGATATTAGAGTTTGTGATTAAAGAAATAATACATAGGATCAGTGGCAGGCATTTACCATTCACGTCCAAGCTCCATCGCACGACCAGTGACCCATAGAAAAATCAGACCATCAGTTTGAAGAGCAGGAACATTAAGATTACGCATTTCATCATCAGCCATTGTTCCATAAGGCAGTTCCATGTGAATGTCCCATGGAGGATCTGCCATAATTACTCCAAATTGCCCTAATATGTCCATTCTAAAGTTACGTATATCACAGTTGATCCACTGTGGCTCACCAAGTTCCACTTCAGAACAATATTCAGCTCGCTGAGGTTTTAGAGGCTTGGGAGGAGGAGCACCCATCATCATTGGAGGCACATCTGGTGTAGGATCATACTCATAATGAACATATTTGCATGTCTATCAAGAAATAAAATAATAAATAATATAAGTTCAGCTAATAATAAAATATAACTCAAATGAAGGCCCACTTAAAGAATGATCTTATCATAAACTGAAGGCATACCTTCATGTGTCGGCAAGTATCAAGAAAGGAACAATCTCCTAAATTAATGTCAGTATGAGGAGCAATGATCCGCCTGAAATGAACCTGTCGATATAACATGAACAAATGCAGAGTTAATGAACATGAAAAATAAAGGTTAAAAGATGTTAACTGACAAGATAATCTCTTCTTATTCATAAAGGAGTTCAGTCAAAAGATTCTACTTGGCCAAAAAAAACAGGTTTCACATAGATGGCCTTTTTTTTTTTCAAATTCGCCTGGCGCCAAGGTTTGTACTCATTTCTGTGAGTCCAACTTAAGTGCAAAAATTGCAATTAAAAAAAAACGGAAAAATTGAGTGCAAGAGTTTTCTCCTTAGTATGGAAACAAGATAAACCCTGAAGCCACAAATAACAGCAAGAGATGAAATGGACACACATTTTGCTGAACTCATGCAAGGAATTAACTTGCTAGCAGCCACTGCATGCAAAGACAGAATGCTAGGCCCACTAAAATAACCCCTGGAGCACACCATTAAACTCCATATCCCAATGGGCCTGCTACAATTACACTGGATAACTGCTTCACATAAGGAGAAGAGGTGTATTTGATGGTATGTCTATGCATGCCTACTTTATCCAATTTGTGGTAGAATGCTGATTGATCTAAACCTCAGAACATCACTTTTTATTTAAGCACCAGTTAAAAATTACATGATTGAGTCCTAGTGGTCGACATATTTTCTTTTTGTTTCTTTTTTGGTCAGCACAGAACAACAATTTAGAATCAGAATCCACATCTTAGGATTCAATTCACTAGAAGAATCAATCATCAGCAAAATTCATCTTGCCACCATGAAATCTTGTTGAGTATTATTACCATGTGTTTATAAAAAGATAATATTTGGTCATACATATAAGCAATCCAAATTATAAAACAAGAGTTGATCCATATGGAATTTATTAGGTCTATATACAATCTGCACGAATGTATGAAAGAACCACCAGAAGAAACGCAGTGACATATAAGCTTGTAGAGGAAATTCTGAGGTTCAGGATTTTGTGGACATAAAGTGTTGTAGCTTAATCAGTGCTAACGAAAAGATTGTGCGAGACCCAATATCACCAAAAACTTTGAAAACATACAATCTGCACGAATGTATGAAAGAACCACCAGAAGAAACGCAGTGACATATAAGCTTGTAGAGGAAATTCTGAGGTTCAGGATTTTGTGGACATAAAGTGCTGTAGCTTAATCAGTGCTAACGAAAAGATTGTGCGAGACCCAATATCACCAAAAACTTTGAAAACATACACACACACACAGAAGGTTAAGAGGATTCTTCTGTTGGAGGAAAGTGACTGCACAAATGTGACAAAACAGTGAAACAGAAACATGAGCCCCAATTATGACAACAGTTTCACGTGTTCATAATTTCAAGTATCATTGTGTAAAATGAGTTTCGACTTGTTATAGACGCTGATACAGCTCCTTTTTAGAAAAGTTCTTCCTTTCAAAAGGCAAAGTACTTCAGATATAGCTATTTTAGATTTTCAAATAATGAAAAATGCACAAAACAATTCTTCAACTTTTGGGATGAAGTGACTTAGTGACATAGTATCAAATAGGACAGTAATTGTAAGAGATCAATGCATATTATACGTTGCCAGTGTCTCAATTATCGGTGCATTGGAATCACAACATTTGGTATTTACTCTATGATGAGATAATGGAAGAGGTCTGAATTGATGTTATCGTTTTATGATATCAACACCTCAAGCCTAAAGAGCTTTTGAGAGATGGGTGTTAGAGATATTAATGGAAATTAATTATTTAACAATATAAGCTTTCTAGTTATATTTGTCTTTAACCTTAGAGGCTCTAACTGATTGATCAAGCATCCAGTGGTTGCCATCTTCATCCTCCTACTTAAAAGTTAATTTTAAGCACAATATAGGGTGACCTTATGTGCTTTGCAGCCTTTGCCCACAATACGAGCCTAGAGGTTACAGGAGCACATTAAAGATTATAAATATTTATATAACAAAACTTTGTTGACCCAAAAAAAAAGTAGGGTTAAGTATCAATTTTACCCCTGGAGTACGCGCCTAGGAGCAATTATGCCCCTGGAGTACGCACCTAGGAGCAATTTTGCCCCTGAAGTTTTTGGCGTAGCAATATTACCCCGAAGTATAAAAACGTAGTAATGTTGCCCCTCCGTTAACAACCCTAACGGTCAACGATTGACCGTTAGGGTTGTTAACGGAGGGCAACATTATTACGTTTTTATACTTCGAGGGCAAAATTGCTACGTTTTTTTGGAGCAATTTTGCCCACGAATTATAAAAACATTACAATGCTGCCCCTCCGTTAAAACCCCTAACGTTGACCGTTAGGGCAATTAACAGAGGGGCAACATTACTACGTTTTTATACTTCGGAGGCAACATTGCTACGCCGAAAACTTCAGGGGCAACATTGCTACGCCAAAAACTTCAGGGGCAAATTTGCTCTTGGGCGCGTACTTTAGGGGAAAAATTGATACTTAACCCAAAAAAGCATATTAAAACTTTATTTAACAGCATAAACTTATGGGTAAAATAGACTTTGAACACTTAGAATGATACCTCACTTGAATCGAAAGGATTATTGTTATTGAAGGGACATTTATAGCATTGAAATGGCCTTGTCCAGAGAACATTAAATACTTTCTTTGGCTTGTGACTTGCATTTCATGAGAGGCTCCCTACTTAATACTTTCTTTGGATCACTCAAAAGGTTATTGCTAACGTCTCATGAGTTCAACGGAAGCAGTGGTTGCAGCTATTAAATGAGGTCTCCAAATCTCTTTTGAACAAGGATATAAAAAGATTCAACTCTACTAAGACTTCATAGAAGCCATTAACTTAATTTTCAGATCCATTATCTAGTACCAACCTTGGGACGAGAATATTCAGACACTAGAGACCTTGTAACGGAAGATTGGAATGCTGAAATCATTCACTCACACCATTAAGCTCTCAAATGTACAGACACTTGGTCAACTACAGCCAATAGGAATTTGCAGCGATGTACTTTAATCACCCCCCCCCCCCAAAAAAAAAAAAAAAAAGACTAGAAGCTTTGTTATCTTTAGACAAAGTTCCCCGGGCTTAATGTCCAGGACCAGACCCCTTCAAGATGTACTCTAGCCCTTTAATTCCCTCCACATAAAAAGGAAGAAGCGCCTGTAGACTTGATCTAATGATAAGATGCACAGTTTTACTCTAACAATAGATTTAATTAACAATTCGTGCTTTAAGTTTTGAAGCAAAATTATGACTTTAACAAAATACTGGTTGATGTCACACAGCACATAGATTAGCTGATTTAAAAACCTATTAGGTTTATTGAATTGAAATGAAAGAAGAAATTAAAATCAACCACAGAAGAACATTTATGAAATACTCAGTCTATAAATGTAAAAGGGGGGGGGATGTAAGATATGCGACAGATTCCTTAAAGATAAGCAATGAATAAAAGTTATGTAAAGCAATGAACTCAGCACTAGCAATACCCTTCTCGTTTCAGCTCTTTCTTTTTATCCTCCACTCATCTTTCAATAGTATATTATATTAAGATTGCTAGCATGCTATCAGAGGACATTTAACAACTACAATTCACTCAGTTTCTTCGTGATGCCATACAAAAGTTGCATAGAACTCAGAAGTATAAATAAATCTAATAGTGGCATTCTTGACATTGTAACATACTGTCATTGTTACTGACCTTATCACATGCTATAAAAGATCCTGACTGCCGTCGGCAATCCTCTTTTGTCAGAGATGAACAGTAAACCTTCAATTGAGAGCCACCTTTTGTTTTGAACTGAAACAAGATATCAGCAACAAGCAGGATGTGGAGAACAAATTAGCTATAGACAATGTGGAGTGAACTATAAGCACACAGCAAGCATAAGGAAGACAGAGCATGGAAAGTGCTTTTTGTTGTAGAGAAAGTAATGGCCATAGATTGAAGTACTATCCTGTCTTGTTTACAAAGTCACAGGCAACATCACTATGCACGTTACGCAAGGTGTGAATAGCTGTAGGTCATTGATAGATATAAAAAAAAATATCATAATCAGATTATAACCACATCCTCAGTTGTTTGGGAAATTTTTAAATTATTTTTGGTTCTCTTCATGAGTAATGGTCAAATGGCTATAAATAGAAATGATCATGAGTATGGTACTATTGTCTCAAACCCCTGAGCAAGAATATATTTTCATCATTTCCTAATCATATCCTGTTGGAGAACAAAAATAAACAAATCCCTTCTTCGTTTGATTCTTAAATCCCCAAAGCTGGAATTATTCTTGTTTACATGAAATCTATTCAAACAAAATTACAACAAAAATAGACAACAACAAGAAGCTTTATGCCACTAGGAAGGATCGGCTACATTAAAATATAACCTTAGCCCAAAGTCTGGTAACCCAGATAGGAAGAAAATTCCTTTCAATCCTCCCAGTATATTGTCCTCTTCTAATCATTTGTCACTGTTTTTTAATTTTTTTTTTCAGAAGTACGGATAAAGATATCATCTTTATTCCCTAAAATTATTTTTATTCCATTTCATGACACCATGCATACCAAATTGGCCCTAACAACTTCAGATATACATATGCAAATTTGTTTTAGCCCTGTAGTTCACCCACTCTTTAACTTCTTAAAATCATTTCATTATATAATATATATATATATATATCAAGACTAAGGCAACAGAATATGGAATTCAAGAAAATGTAACTTCCTTTTTTCTTTTTTTGCCAACCAAGAAAATGTAACTTCTGCCCCTAAGGGGGAATTGATTTGAGGAACGGTGAATGGATGTAACTTAGTCATAGTTGAAGATAACCCTTACTGAAGTAGTTGTATACTCTTACTAGGATGGAAATATTAATCAAAGCATGTTGTTAAAGGAGGAAGTAATTTTACCAACCTTAGCAGCTACAGCAGTTTCCTTAGCAGTTGGCCGGTGAATAAGGTCCAAAAGCTCCTCACCTGTTTTAGATTTCTGCATCTCTCTAAATGATTTCTTATTCAACAAAGCCTCAAGATCCTTCATATCATCCTCTTCAGTTCTTGGCTTATGTGGCATTACATTAGGACCACTGGCCGGTGAATTAGGTCCCATTGGGGGCCTATGCATTGGAGAAATACCTATCCCTCTAGGCATACCCATCATTCCCATTACTCTAGGAGCCCCCCTTGGTCCCATCATTGAAGCAGGCCCTCCACCCCCAGGAAATATAGGAGGCAACCCCATATGGGGCTCCCCAGGAGGCATCCACATATCCGACATTGGCTTTGGAACTTGCCCTGCCATTCCAAACAATCCATTGTTCATATCAGAGCCAGTGGTGGCAATTTGTTGGCCTTGATTTTGATTTACATTCCCATCTCCGGAACTCGACTCTAGTTGCTGATATTGCGCGCTCTCTGGCAATTCTCTGACAAGACGAGTTCTTTCTATATTCAAAACCATAATTCTAGACTTTCCACTTACCACAAACTCCTCCAATTCAATGCCGCCATTGTCCTCTGCCATTGACTTCAAAGCCAACTCCACAGCAAGTGTCGGCCCTGAATCCCCTCCAAGCTCGAGGAGGGCAGCCTTCTCTATAGAGGTCACAGTCCGATCATTTTCCAACTTCCTCAACACTGTGGAAGAATCAATAGGCGAAAACGGTACTCGTCCCAAAAGGCAAATGGCAACCATTGATCGCACCACAGCTAACGGACTTCCGCTTTCAGCTTCTGAATGGCGAGCTGGGTTGGAGTCCGGAGATGCTTTGGCGTTTTGGGTCGCGGAATTTGTCGGGTCCGCCGAGACAGAATGATCATTTTGTGACTTCGCATGGACATGGTGAGACTTTTTAGACTTAGGGTCAGGAAGTGGAAGGGGCAAGGATGGTGTGGGAACAAAAGGGCGATCGTTAAAAGAAGAGACGACCTTGAGAGAAAGATCGAGGGAGGAGACGATATTAGGGATAATGGCTTGTATAGAAGCAAGCAATTCCAGGTGGGTCTTGTGCTGGGACTCAATGCGTGCTTCGAGCTGTTGACGGACGTTTCTAATGTTGGATATGGTATCTTCGTTGCCATCTGATTGCGTCTCCATGGCTTTCTTCCTGAGACCCGAAAGAGCTTATCTCAGAAATTCACCGAGCTCATCTGGATTACCTTGCCTCCAAATGATGGTAGATGAAAATAGGTCGATGTCGGAAGAGGGATTTTTTGACCAAAAAACAAAAAGAAGAAGAGGGATTTTAATCCGGGCCCGTTAGGGAAATTCCAAATAAAGAACCCTAAAATTTGAAAAACCCGAATGCCAATTCAGTACCAGCTGACCATAGGATATTAGGAAGGATGTTGAAAGAGAGGATTATTGTATAGTGTAACTGGCGCCGGGAAATTGGACTGAGACAGTCCGACCGGCCCATTTAAGCTCTAGCCCTTCAAGAGTCGAGCTTGTAAATTGGAGCTTCTAAATAAAGTTGGCCTTGTAAGACTGAGGGTTTAAAAGGGCCGACCCGTTAGGCCCTTTAATTTTTTTTCTCGTTAACTTGACTTAATCATTTAATTTACTAATTTATATGTCTTTTGCATTTGTTATAGAGTTATTTTTCCATTTTTTTATTTTTTTATTGGTAAGAAATCGGGGCCTTAGCCCATCCACATTACTATATCAGCATAACCCTTGGGTGAGTAACACCCAGACAATCCGAATACAGAAATCTACACACCTCCCTCGGGGGGTTCTGCAAAGTGACCCTAGAGCTTTCCTGATTCAAACTCAGTTTAGCAATCCTATCAACACTAGCATTACATTCTCTGTATACATGTGTAAAAACAACATCTAAAAAATTTACAAGTAAATTCCGTATCAGCTTTAATAGTGTATTACTAGCTATACCATCCCTCTGCATATCAGTTATCATTTGGATCACAGTGGCGCAGTCACTCTCTACAAGTACTCGATCAAAGCCACAATGAATTGCTAACTCCAAACCTGATAGGACTGCCCATAATTCAGACTTTATGACAAAACAGAATCCCACCTTCCTAGCAAATCCACACAGCCACTCTCCCCTGCTACCACGGATCAGTCCACCACAACCTGAAGCCCTCCTCCTTCCTTGAACTTTTCCGTCCACGTTGAGCTTCACCCATCCATTCTGAGGAGCATTCCATCTGGTATTCACTGTTCTAGCACTCCCAGTAACTCGGCCAAACTCTATTCTTGCTTTTTTAATCTCCTCAACATACCTGTTTACAATCATCGTCCTATTCTCAGGTAAAGAGTAACCCTCCTCGAAGCAGCATTTATTGTGCCAGCTCCATAGCATCCAGTAGGCTATCCCAAATACTAGACTCCAGCCATCGTTTTTCCTCATTAGATTCCAGCCGAGCCAATCCCCTCCTTGTAATCCATTAAATTCCGATTCAAACACCCCCTGCTTCAGCTCCATCCATAGTCTCCATGCTACTGAACAGTCTCTGAGAACATACAGAAAATTCTCAGTCTGGCAGCATCTGTAACAGGATGAGCAACCACCCATTAACCTATTTTTCCTCTCACATGTTAGTAATCTGTCATGAAATGCCAACCACAAGAAAGTCTGCACCCTTTTCGGACCTTTCCACTTCCATATCCTTTCCCACACCACCTCCCCACAATCTGGTTCTGCCCTCATCCGGTGATACATGTCAGCCACGCTATATTTTTCTTGCGAATTTTTCCCCCAGCGCACCATATCCTCACCATTATTTTCACAAGGAGGTACTACTGCCACGATTAGGTTCCGTCCATCTTCATCTACTTTTCCTTTCAATTTTTCCATATCCCAACCTCCTTTTTCGTCAGACATTTCTTTAACTATAGTGTGCTTTTCTTCCTCAGTCAAGCAGGCTAGGCTTTTGTCTCTTAATCTGATGCCATCTCTTAGCCACTGGTCCTCCCAAAATCTGATTCGGTTCCCATCTCCAACCTCCCAGGAGATGTTCTCTAATACCTTCGGCCACACACTCACCAAGGCCTTCCATAGCTCAGAATCAGTCCTTAAACCAGCACACTCTTCCCACAAATTCTTCCCTCTTCCATATTTTCCTCTAAGCACTAGCGAACACAAATTATTTGACTTTGAGATTTTGTTCCAAACTGTAACACCTCAAATCCAACACTCGAAAACTTAACCAAAATGTTTGGAAATATCTCCAACAAGGATTATCAGCAACCAAATCATTAAAAAGCATAACCATTTCAAATAGAGTTTATAGTACAAAGACAATATAAAATTCCAAAATATTTCAGAGTTTAATACAATGTGAAAGTCTTAGAGTCATGGAAAATAAAAATAACATAACATAAACTATAAGAGTACAAAAGAGCCTTCAAAGCTCACTCCATAGGTGCCTTCCCTTGCTCCCTACTAGGATATTCACCTGAAAAATGTTAATATGGGATGAGATTCCACGTCTCAGTAACTACTGAACATTCTACCGTACACAAGCAAATCACATATGACCAAAAATTGAGGATAATAAATTACGTTGATTTATGCACATATATATTTATTACCAAAATTCTTATAAAAAGATTTTACAAAAATATTTACCATTTTATCAAATTGAACTGTACAGTAATATATCATGCAATATGCAACCTCCCTTATATCCCCTTCCATCCTTATACACTATGGCCCCTCCTTATCAGAATAAAGGAGGTGTCACATGTCCCACAACTCCAATGCAATCCCGGCCAGAGGAAAACATGGAAGAAGGGGCTCTGAAAAGTACCAGTCCACTGTGCACCGAGTGGTGGCATAAAATCATAACATATCAGATTCCTCCAGACTCCATCCCATCACAAATTCAACCGCCATGATAAATTCACTCATTCAAAAATAATGCATTACGCTTCCATTAATATCAAATAAAACCATAGAAGTTCATGATCAATAAATAGTATCACTGTACGTATTCGTGAATGGTAATTTACCATGCGTAAATAGTGAATAGTAAAATACTGTATAAGAATAGTAAAATACTGTATAAGAATAGTAAAATACTGTACATACGTGAATAGTA
The DNA here is from genome assembly GCA_025563575.1 of Acacia pycnantha. Lineage (NCBI taxonomy): Eukaryota > Viridiplantae > Streptophyta > Magnoliopsida > Fabales > Fabaceae > Acacia > Acacia pycnantha. The sequence goes on from JAMWYP010000289.1 coordinate 298,682, forward strand.
AATTGGTATGTATAATACGTGCAATTAGTGCCATGTACAAATACAATCTAAAATTTCCATAGCAGAATCTTAAAACCTTATAACCCATAAAATATTTTATCATATATATTAGTCGAAAGATACTAGTATAAGCATTAAATGATTTTCATATGTTGGGTTTATTAGCTTTGATTCTGTCTAATTTAATTACATACTTGTCTCTCTACAAGCATCTCTTCTTTAAACTCAACTTTTTGCTAGTGACAAATAAGGGGGAGAGAATGGCATGAAAAATATGTTGGGTTTATTAGCTTTTCATATTCATACATATTTTTCTTAAAGTATTTGCCATCATCAAAAAGGGGGAGAATGTTGGTTTTGATTAGTTTTGATGATGTCTTATATAGATTCCATTCTAAAGAGCAAAAAGGTTGCATACTACATTTATCTTCTACTTTGACTAATTCTTATATTTAATGTAGATGCAAAAGTTCTGTAATGGAGAATGCTGATTGAAGAAAGAAGTTCTTGCACAATATAATGAGAATATTGTAATATCAAGGAAGCAAGAAGTTATCAAATGATTTTGGGGGATAATCTAGAAGGAGAGAAGAAATTGAAGAAGGAAGAACTTGCAATGCAATGGAATATATTTATTCAAGTTCTTATATTGATGCTAGAAGTCTCCAAGATCATATGGAAGCTGGAAAGAATCAATTCAGAGTTAAAACCAGCAAGAAATCAGTTCCAGGATGAGCAAACTCGAGTTCATATCTATAACCTCGAGTTCCCTACTTCGCTACAATGGTTTGCTCCTCTGGTATGAGCAAACTCGAGCCTGTATCCTCAAACCTCAAGTTTGAAACTCCAAACTCGAGCCCATCATTAACAAACTCTAGCCTGTATTGTCTTCAGCAACTCTGGCGTCTCTGGACAAGGCAAACTCGAGCCTATAAGTTGACAAACTCGAGTTTACAGTGTCTTCTGCATTTCAGCTACTCTGTTCAGCATTTCACTCGGGCGACATCTGGTAATTCGATGATATCTCCTAAACCAGATATTGGATTGAGGTGAAACCAGTGGCATATGAAACTAGACTCTCAATGCGTCATTTTGATATAAAATTAAAGCCAAAAGGAGTTCATATGAAGGAGCTATGAATTTATGAAGTTGACAGTGAAATCCACGTCACACAGCAGACCAAGCTTCAATGTTTTGAGTGTATCTCACAAACGGAATATCCAATGGATCTGAAATTGGTGGAATTATAAAGTAGACTCAAAGGGCTTTCCATCGATAGTTGAACCAACCAAAACGGAGTTCATACCAGGGAGATATAACCCTCGAAAGTGGACTGTATTTTTAGGATGTTGGAAGTTTGCTATCAAGTGAAGCATATTCGAGCCTATAAGTTACACCCTCGAGTTTAGACAAGACAGAGAGCAAAATATGGTTTTGGAGAGAATCAAACTCGATCTTAAAACTTACAAACTCGAGTTTAGCTCAGTCAGAGAGGAATCTAGCTATTTGACAACAAAGGAAATCGCTGATTCGCATCTCTCTGATATTATCTAAAGTTCAGATTACATATTGGGATCGTTTTGAAATCATCATGGGTCACACATGATTCTAATATTCATTCAAAAACGAACCAAAATGGGCAACTTGCTGGAAAGGTGGATAATTATCTTCAACTGGACAGAAGCAAGTTGATGACACTGAAAGAAACTCAACCATTCTTCAAGGCGCACAACAAGGCTCCTGCCAACTAAAGCACCTGAATATCAGGGATCCATTCTTGAAGAAACAACATTCAAATATCTAAGTCAGAATTGTTCCCAACATCTAGAATTTCAAATGGATTCAAATCGAATGGATATGCAACGGTTACTGTTCATAACAGTAATATTCTTCAACAGACAAAAGCTTCAAACGAATTGAATTCAATTGTCTATAAATAGAAGACAGATTGAAGACAGAAAACGCAGAGAAACAAGCTTACACCTTCAACATGCTATTACTCGATCGCTTATCATTTACTCTCTGATTTTCAATGTCTACATATCATAGAGAGTGAAATGAGTTGTATTGTACTTCAGTGTTTATCCATACACTTCTGAGAGAGAAGATTCATTGTAAACATTCTATCTTTCTATTTGTGAGTTACTCAAGATTGGGTGATCTTGAGTGGGAAACACAAATGTGGTGATTACGGCTTGTAAGGGAGTGAATCCTAGTGAGAGGATTACTTCGTGTGCGAGTGTGTAATCAAACAAGTGTATTGATTACGTTTGTAAGGGGAGTGAATCCTAGTGAGGGATTACTTCAAGTACGAACGTGTAATCAAGTTGAAAGAAGATAGTGGATTGAAATTCTCAAGTGGAGCTTGAGGACTGGACGTAGGTCAAGGATTGGGCCGAACCAGTATAAATCACAGTTTGCATATTCTCTTCCCTTATCTCTTACATTCCAGAATATATGTTTGAATGATGGTTTACCCCTTTATAACTTATCATTGTCATTCAAACTACTTTCAATAAGTTGCAGAAAGTTTTTTAAAGTTCTAAGTTTCTAATCTAACACCCAATTCACCCCCCTCTTGGGTGATAGCCAAGTCTTTCAATTCCCACCAACAAACTCTGCGATTGACATTCTGTAGCAGAGATTCCCTATATGACTTTTTCTGATTCTCCGCCCCATCCGGCTTCATCCATTTCTCATCACGAGACTTCAAAGCTTCATCCCTAGAAAATTCCCCATTCGTACAGCTAACCTTCCTCTTCCTCCGACTCCCTTCCTCATAGTCCTCACGCATTGATTCCTCACCATCCCCCCCTTGCACAGCACGGCCAGAGGAGGCACTCATCTCCCCCGCCACAGTGGGTGACGGAGCTCAGTTTCCCCAAATTCAAGCCCTAGCAGAGCCCTAAAGGAGAATTTTAATCGCAAATTTCTTTGTTATTTTTCCATTTAATTACAAATACATAATGACTATACTTTGATTTTATAATTTGGTTTATTATTTGTCGCAAATAAAAATTATGGATGTATTCAACTTTTCATGATGTGGGAGAAAATATTCTTAATATTTTTATCCATGAAGCAGAGCCTACTACTCGAAATGAAGCACAATCAAATGTCTTTGAAATTGATGTCAGTGGTAAAAAGATGAAAATGATAGTCATCATACTCATGTTACTTAGTGGTAAGCTTGTTATGTTTTGTGTGAATTAATTGTGTACAATAGTTTACTCTTGATTATGAATTAGTGACTACGTTTGTTTATTACATTAAGTGTGTTGTGTAGACATTAATGTTAACAATATTTATTTTATAGATTAGAACTTTAATTGTTGTATTTTACTAATTATATTTCTTTGGAAAGGCAAGAGTAATGTTGGTACCGAGCTACATGGGTGTTCCTCCTAACCATAGCATAGTCATATATGCTCTTGGTAGTGTCCCACGGATCATGATCTAGTGCCAAGTTATACCTTGCTGACTCTGTCCTGGACTTGGAGCTAAAACCAGATGCAAGAGCTATTGGTACTAAGGGTTGATCATTATCCCCGATTGACAAGGCCTTTAATTATGTACAGGGTCCAAATACTGGTCTTGGTAATATTACTCTCTTTCTAGCAGTATATATCGTCCTAGGACCCCTCCGTGGCTCTAACGGTTTTCCAGATCTAGGTTGATTGACTGAGGCAAAGGAGAAGTTTCTTCGCTGCCTATGTCTGCTCGACCCCGAGGAACTCATTTCCTGTCATCACAAAACCAATACTATATCAATTGTACTATTCCAATATCCCAAAACCACTGCTCTGATACCACAAATGTCATACCCCTTGGAATTACGACATTTATCAAAGAAATACGGCGAATTTTAGTGAGCAACACAGGTAAGGAATAATACACTGATAATTAAAACCTTCTTGGTAATGTGTAAAAATATATACAGAGTTCTCAAATACAATGATCCATTACATCAGCGCCAAAAATATAGTCTAAAATAACCTTAAACAAAATTAAACTATAAGTTCTACAACTCTATCTAACATTCAAGCAGCAGCCGTCAATAATTTGTACTTGTTACCTTCCCCTTAGAACCTCGTCTGCTATCCTAACCATGTCCTGATCCTAAACTTTTGGGAACGTTTGGGATTCAGTTTGAATCTCAGAGTAACAATAAATCTCACAGCCAATGTATAACAATATATGAAAATTAACCAAAATAGACGGTCCACGCAACATAAAACATTCAGAACATATAATGTTAGTTCTCTATGAGTTTTGATGATAACTGACAATTGTAAACATGGTATGGTTTATGATTCAAGCCAAAATGTTCTTAAATTAATCAAACTTGAATCAAAACATGTGGTCACAGTTATTGTCAAATTGACTCGAGTTTGGGTTGTCAAACTCGAGCCAAGCCTAGTGTGACTTGAGTCAGAATGATTTCTAGACTCAAGTCGCACCTTGGTGACTCGAGTTATGATGAGAACTCGAGCCAATGCTTGGTGACTCTAGTCAAGCTTTGCGAACTTAAAGTCTTTTCTAAATACAAAGTTAAAAGACTCGAGTTTAAGATTTGTGATCGAGCCAGTGACTTGAGTCAGTTCTCGTTAACTTGAGCCTGAGTTTTGAACGTTATATTCAAATGTATTTTGATAACTCGAGCCATCACTTAATGACTCGAGTTAGGAGTGTTTTCAAGCCATTTTCAAAAGCCTCTCTTGATAACCTTTTTGTGAAAATGGTCCTTGACTTGAGTTAGCACTATGTGACTCGAGTTTCACCCTGAACTCGAGCTAAGCTTCTGTGACTCGAGTTAGAGCTTCACTGAGACATCTTCTATATTCTTCAAAGTTATTTTCCAAAGAAGATGAACTCGAGTTTGGAATAGGTGACTCGAGTTTAGCCCTGAGCTCGAGCTAAGTTTCAATGACTTAAGCTTATGCCTTACAGAGACTTCATCTATCGTTTTCAAACTTGTTTTATCAAAAGAAGATGAACTCTTGACTCAAGCCTGGAAAGCTTGACTCGAGTTTAGAACTTGATTTTACTGAATATTGACTCGAGTCAATCTATCTCTGTTTGCAAATCATCGTGTCTGAACTTCTTAAATCTTTAATTATGATTTACTTACTTCATATCATCACTCATTATTATTCCTAACTATGTTTAATCAGTTTGTTAATGAGTTTCAGATGATTTTGATATGGATTAACACCAAATTGCATTAAAGCAACCATGTGTCAGAAATACATTTAATGCTCTGCAAAGTGTTGCGCGAAAATGGAAAAGTTTCTCTGAGCACACGAAAGGTCAGATGACCATTCCATTCTTCTTTCATGTTGTCTCTCAACGTACAAATGAAATGTGGAATGTCATTAAGGAATGTCTACGCATTAATGAAGAATCAACGCTCAAGTCTAACGGCTATATTGATGATTATCAACAATTCATTGAATCTTCCTAATAGTCATTAAATGCCTTCAATGTCTTTAAGGAGAAGCATTCATTACGGTTTAACCGCTGGAAACATACATGATCAAAGCGAAGTTATCTCATTCATTATTTCATTCTTTGTTGTGTAAAATATCTTCAAATATCTGTTCATTAGTGTTTATCAATATCTGCTCTGTAAGAGAGTTTAAACTATTCATTCTTGTAAGAATCTCAAGGTTGTGGAACCTTTGAGATTGGGTTATTTGATTACAACTTGTAAGGGGGAGTAAATCCTAGTGAGAGGATTACTCGAGAGTTACAGAGTGTGTAATCAAGTTTTGAGATAGTGAAAATCCTGGAGTGTCTAGGGACCGAACGTAGGTCAAGGATTTGGATCGAACCAGTATAAATCTCTTGTGTCAATCTTTCTCTCTATCTCTCTGTTTAGCTCTGTTTTAGGGAGTGTGTTTCAGGGTATTTCGTCAAAGTTTTTAAATCACCCAATTTACCCCCTCTTAGGTGATATTCCGTCTTTCATTTGGTATCAGAGTTGTGTTATCTATTTGAGGATTAACATCCTAGATAAAAGATCTAATGGAAGGAATATTACTTGATGGAGCTTCGATCAACAGACTACCGGGTTTCAATGGCGAGCATTACTCATTCTGGAAGGCTACGTTCAGAGTGTTCGTAATGGCTACTGAATATGGTTTGTGGCAAGTCATAGAGAATGGTAACTATGTTCCTACTAAAAGAGAAGGAAACCTCCACGTTAACAAAACGAAGCTAGGTTCGATGAGAATGATCAGAAGAAAATTGTGAAAGACTTGGCTATCACCCAAGAGGGGGGGTGAATTGGGTGTTAGATTAGAAACTTAGAACTTTAAGAAACTTTCTGCAACTTATTGAAAGTAGTTTGAATGACAATGATAAGTTATAAGTGATAAACAATCATTCAAACATATATGCTGGAATGTAAGAGATAAGGGAAGAGAATATGCAAACTAAGATTTATACTGGTTCGGCCCAATCCTTGACCTACGTCCAGTCTGCAAGCTCCACTTGAGAATTTCAATCCACTATCTTCTTTCAACTTGATTACAAGTTATGTACTTGAAGTAATCCTCTCACTAGGATTCACTCCCCCTTACAAACTGTAATCAATACACCCGTTTGATTACACACTCTGTACTCGAAGTAATCCTCTCACTAGGACTCACTCCCCTTACAAGTTGTAATCAACACAATGTGTTTCCCACTCAAGATCACCCAATCTTGAGTAACTCACAGATATAAAGATAGGATGTTTACAATGAATCTTCTCTCTCAGAAGTGTATGGATAAACACTGAAGTACAATACAAAACATTTCACTCTCTATGATATATAGACATTGAAAACTAGAGAGTAAATGATAAGCAGGTTAGAGTAATAGCATGTTGAAGGTGTAAGCTTGTTTCTCTGTGTCTCCTCCTTCTTATGTTGCTCCTTCTCTATTTATAGATACTCTGTATTGATGTTGTTGGAAGCATTCGTCCATTGCGTTATGGCTGTTGTGAATAGTAGTAATTTTGAATATCAGTCCGTTGGATAAATAGTCGTTGAGACTCACGACCTTTTCTGATTTCCAACTTTTGCTCTGCATTGAAGATTATGACCGTTACGTCATTTAATGTCTTTCCTCTATTTGTTCAGGGAATCATTCTGAGTAATGGCTATTGCAAATGTTTCCAAATGAGGGACTTCATCTTTCTTGACTATTCCTCTGTTTGTTGACACGTGATGATCAATGCTCTGATTTTCTGTTTTGTCAATCAATGGTTGATACTTTGTTTGAATGTTTGAATCCATTGGTGAAGCATTACAATTGAGTAGACAGCTTCGTTTCCTCAAGTTTCTGATTGAATTCAGTCCTCTTTCATGTTTCAAAATCTGCAGCAAGTTCATCTTCTAGATCTTGATTTTGCCAAGATTGATGTTCTCTCAAGCTTTAATAATCTGAAACATGTACACAAATGATATATATAATGTTAAGAAGAAGTATAAGTCATTTGGGTAATCATGTGTATGAGAAATGAGACTTTCGGAATGATGATTTTCTGCATCAGGGACGTGAACTCGAGTTTGGTTAAGTAGGCTCGAGTTTCCTTTTGTTGTTGAAGGCTAAATTCTTCTCTGACTGAGCTAAACTCGAGGTTGTAAGTTTTAGGCTCGAGTTTGGTTCTCTCCAAAACCATCTTTTGCTCTCTGTCTTGCCTAAACTCGAGGTTGTCACTTATAGGCTCGAGTTTGGATGATTTTCGCGACCTGGTAGCTCTTTGTAACCTGCAAACTCGAGTCTGCCAACTAATAGGCTCGAGTTTGGCATTTTCCAACAGTTTAATTTCCCCTGATTCTCTCGAACTCAAGTCTGCCAACTAATAGGCTCGAGTTTGCTTCACTTGATAGCAAACTTCCAACATCCTGAAAATACAGTCCATTTTCAAGGGCCATATCTCCCTTGTCTGAACTCCGTTTTAGTTGGTTCAACTCTCTATGGAAATATCTTTGAGTATTCTTTCCAATTCCACCGATTTCAGCTCCATTGGATTTGTAGTTTGTGAGATACACTCAAAACATTTAAAGTTGGTCTGCTGTGTGGCTTGGATATCACTGTCAACTTCATAAATTCATAGATCCTTCATCTTGACTCCATTTGGCCTGAATTATATATCAAAATGATGCACTAGGAGTATAGTTTCATATGCCACTGGTTTCACCTTAATCTGATCTGTATTTTAGGATATATCATTGAATTACCAGACGTCGCCTGAGTGGAACGTGGAACAGAGTTGCTGAAATGTTGAAGACTGCTGTAAACTTGAGTTTGTCAACTTATAGGCTCGAGTTTGCCTTGTCCAGAGACACTAGAAATGCTGAAGATATTACAGGCTCGAGTTTGTTAATGATGAACTCGAGTTTGGCGTTCCAAACTTGAGGTTTGAGGATACAGGCTCGAGTTTGCTCATCCCAGAGGAGCAAACCATTGTAGCGAAGTATGAAACTCGAGGCTAGATATCTGAACTCGAGTTTGCTCATCCTGGAACTGATTTTTGATGGTTTTAACTCTGAATTGATCCGTTCCAACTTCCATATGATCTTGAAGACTTCTAGCATCAATATAAGAACTTGAATAAATATATTCCATTGCATTGCAAGTTCTTCCTTCTTCAATTTCTTCTCTCCTTCTAGATTATCCCTTAAAATCATTTGATAACTTCTTGCTTCCTTGATATTATAATATTCTCATTATATTATGCAAGAACTTCTTTCTTCAATCAACATTCTCCATTACAAAACTTTTGCATCTACATTAAATATAAGAATTAGTCAAAGTAGAAGATAAATGTAGTATGCAACCTTTTTGCTCTTTAGAATGACATCTATATAAGACATCATCAAAACTAATCTAAACCAACAAATTGTTCTCAACAACAAAGCCATACTGATGTTGCAAAGTGCTCTAAGCCAAAATAATACTTTCACATTTGCAATCTGGCTAGTGCTAAGGAAATGTTGAAGGCCTTGGAAGTGGCCTATGAAAGAACCTTCAGAATCAAGGAGGATTGCATAAATACTCTCATGACTGAATACGATCTTCTACATATGAAGTATGGAGAATCAATCGAAGAGTTCCAGCTTCGTTTCACTCACCTGCTCAACCAACTGTCTACCTTGGGCAAAGTCTACGAGCAAAATTCTCAAGTCAGAAAAATCTTGAATATTCTGACTGAGGAATAGGAAGCAAAGGTGACAGCTATTGAAGAAGCTCATGGTAAATTGATGCAATATGTTGTTGCTCTTTTTGGAAGTCTTTCCGAGTATGAAGGGAAGATTAAGTTCAAAAAGGATCTTTATGAGATCACCAGCAAGCATAAGGAAATTGCCCTTAAATCTGTGAAAGAAGACAAAGAAGAGGAAGATGATGATGAAGACGAGGAGCTTGGATTGATGGTTCAGAGATTCAAACAATTCTACAAAAAGGATCAAGGATTCCGAAAGCATCAGAAGGGCAATTCCAATAGCGAGCCAAGAAAGCCAATCATATAGTACGATTGTGAGAAGCCTAGTCACATCAAGTCCGAATGTCTTGAGCTGAAGAACAAAGAGAAGGACAAAAACAAATTCAGCAAGTTTAAGAAGAAGGCATATGTCTCAACCATCTGGGGTGACATCTCATCTGATAAAGATGAAGGTGATGAAGAGGAAATGGCTAACATTTTCCTCGTAGCTCAAGAAGTCTAAAAGTGAATAGGTAAATGATTCAGAACCAACTTTTGATGAATTACTTACTAAATATAATTATCTTCCTCTTGAGCAAAAACTTGCTAAAGAACTTCTTGCTTCAAAAATAAAAATAAACTCTTGAAGAACAAGTTCAAAATGCTCCTCTTCTAGCTTCTGTTTGTAAAAATATATGTGAAACCATTGGTGAAAATTTTCCAATTTTGGAGAAAAGAAATGCTTATCTTACTAAAACTCTTTAGAATTTCACTCAAGGTAATGAAATGCTCAATGTGATTTAAAAGCAACAAAGGTTTACAAATGACAAATCGGGTATTGGTTACATACCTGACTTTGATAAAGGGAAAGGAAAGAAGAAGGCTAAAGAAAAGAATTATCTGAACTATTTTTGAAAATCAGTTCATTCCTCTAATCCTTTTGCCCATTGTAATTACTGCAATAGAAAATGTCATACTACTTCTTGTTTTCATAAGAAGGAAAGAAAGACTAAACCTATAGGTAACTATAGATGGGTGCCTAAAAGATCCTATGAGGCTCCTAAGACACAAACTAATTGTAAAGGACCCAAGAAAAGATGGGTACCTAAGATTTGACCTATTGTATCTTGCAGGTTTGTCTAAGAGCATCAAAATCCAATAAGTAGTTCCTTGATAGTGGATGCTCTAGACATATGACGGGAGATAAATCCAAATTTGCTTCAATCAAACCTTTAGATGGTGGCAAGGTGACTTTTGGTGGAAACCAATCCGGAAGGATTGCTGGTATTGGTGAAGTTGGAAACAACGATGGACCACAAGTCATAGATGTCTACCTAATAGAAGGCCTCTGCCACAATTGTTGGGATCCGTACACACAGCAGAGTAAAACTTTTTACGAATCCCATCCAAAAGGATCTCTCAATAGCGTTTAAATCAAGGTTTAGGGTTTCTGAATCATACCTATGCGTAGGGTTCAACGTATCGTTCGACTCGGCCTGGTGCGCGTCTCGAACATCGTGCGTCTCGACCGTCGTACGTCTCAAACGTGGTGTCACCTCGTTCGATCAAACAGGAGTTAACTAGTGGGCTACCTTCTCGATCAGCAGAAGTCGACTCTTCGAATCGCCTTCCTCTACTGGTATCCACACGAACAGCCTTCAGAAACACGAACGGAAGCGTGCTAACGCCTCTGAACTGTGCGTCTCTCTATTTCTCTCTAGGGTTTCTCGCGGCTTTCTAATACGCTCGACAAAAAGTCCCGTAGGTATTTCTAAACCTAGCAGGCGTATTATATTCAAACTTTTTAATCTGGATTAAAAATATATTAATTAAATCTATCTGATAGATCTAAACTAATCTATTTATTTAATCCAAATTAAAAGCCTTCTAATTTAATTTATCTCTATAAATTAAATCCGAGAAATGATATCTTTATTCGAAAATTAAATCTGAGATACAATATCTCTATTTGTTTTAGATATTTAATTTATCAAATAAATTAAATACAAACAAATATTATATAATATTATAATCTTTATTAATTAATATTATTATATTAATTTCAAATTTAATATATATATATATATATATATATATATATATATATATATATATATATATATATATCCTAGATTAAATTCAGTATTCATTAAATCTTAGACACATATAAGATTCAATGAATCTGGACACTTTTGCTCGTGTTGAGCTATTATTGTGTGTGACCCTGCAGGCCCACATGAGATTGGCAGTGGGCCAATGTTGTAACAGCCCACAAGAAGCGGCCTCTAGCAAGACATTGCGACTACCCAATTCATATGGGGATCAATTATACGATACTACCTATCGTACAACCATGTCACGTCCCCTTTGTCACGCGATAATTTGGTCAAGGATGAGGTATGGATAATGTCAACTTCCTCTTCTTGACCATTACTTTCTCGATTCCTGAGTAGTCTAACAATTGAAATGGAAACTCCTTTCCATCGATGTATGACCATACATTTCTCAGACTCACTCATCGAGGGGCCCAGTATTATCTCTACAAATGTGAGGGACAAATTCCATCTTGACCATTCACATTCCTCTGCATGAAAACCACTGATCCCGATCATAGTCTTTTTCATCACCCGGTCAAAGGTGACTTTTGACTAGGTCAAAGATCAGCGACTCATCATGTAGGAATCCATGATGGTCTAAGGTCAACGGGCGTTGTGACGCGGTTATACATGAGAAAAGCTTATGACTTATTCCATGTAGCTTTCTCATAGTGGGTCGGTCCAGCACCTTGTACTCTTACAAGTGCCTATGACTTTGACTCGTACCTCCATACTCATCAAAGTCATACTGGTCTTATTTCATTTTCGCTCCCACGTAGATGATCGACCAGGGACATTTAGGACAATCTATAAGATATATCCAATGATACAGTTATCAATATAAGATGCAAATGAAATGATAGCTAAAGGAGAATACTTTAAATAACTCAAACGTTTAAAGTAAGATTTCCCCTAGGGCATAATTTCCAACAACAATTTCCTCAGTGTGAGCCAAAGTACAGATAAAGTTAACCTTGTTATCTTCGATTCTGAGGAATGTTTGATTGTTAGCAAGGATGATCTGCCCTTGGAAAAAGAAAAATTGAAAGCCTTATTCAGGGCTCCTAGATAAGGTAATTGCTTTACCCTTAACCTCTCTAGCAATAGAAATATTTCTGAAAATTTCTTTATTAGTAACTTGGAAGAAAGTTGGCTTTGGCACAAGCATTTAGCTCATGTCAATATGTTTCAACTTGACAAGTTGCTAAGAAAGGATTTGGTTATTGGTTTACCAAAACTTAATTTCAAAAATGACATGATTTGTGATGCTTGTCAAAAAGGTAAACAAACCAAATCATCTTTTAAATCCAAAAATGAGATTTCATCTAACAGACCTCTCCAACTACTCCATATGGATATGGTTGGACCAGCAAGAGTAAGAAGCCTTGGTGGGAATCTTTTTACTCTGGTCATTGTTGATGATTTCTCAAGATTCTCTTGGACTATTTTTCCGTCATCTAAAGATGAAACCTTTGATAAGTTTGTTGTGCTTTCCAAGAAGGTCCAAAACGAGAAAGGAATCTTTATTTCAAGTATAAGAACTAATCATGGTAGAGAATTCGAGAATCATGCCTTTGGAGAGTTATGTGATGCACATGGGATAGACCACAACTTCTTTGCCCCGAGGACTCCTTAACAAAAAGGTGTTATGGAAAGAAAGAATCGAGTCCTCACTGATATGGCAATAGCAATGCTAAATGAGAACCATACATCGCACTTCTTCTAGGTTGATGCAATGAGCATTGCATACTACATATCAAACCATGCATACATCCAGAAGAATCTTAAGAAAACTTCCTATGAGTTGTTCAAAGGAAGAAAGTCCAACCTTGCCCATTTGCACATCTTTGGGTGTAATTTTTGTGCACAATAAGGGTAAGGAGAATTTAGGGAAGTTTGATCCTAAATCTGATGAAGGTATATTTCTTGGTTACTCAAATAGAAGTAAAGCTTATAGAGTCTTCAATACTCGTACTCGTATTATTGAAGAGTCTATAAATGTTGTGTTCAGTGTAACCAATACTAATAAGCCTTTGGATGATTATGAGGAACATGTTTATAGAAATCAATTCTTTTCAAAAACAATTCTTGCCTCTCTTGAAAATTCTGAAATTTTTTTAAAACTATTCCTGAAAAATGTTTGTGAAAACAATGTTCAATCTCAGCCTAAAGCTTGGAAATATATTAGGAATCATCCTTTAGACCAAGTGGTAGGAGATGTGAATCAAGGAGTAAGAACCAGAAAAGGAACTTTGAATGAAGTCACATTCTCTACTTTCATTTCTCAAATTGAACCCTCTAAGATTGATGAAGCCCTTTCAGACAATGATTGGGTTATCACAATGCAAGAGGAATTGCATCAATTTTATAGGAATCAAGTTTGGGACTTAGTACCTAGACCAAAGGACCATCCGGTCATTGGGACTAAATGGGTATTTAAGAATAAATGTAATGAAACAACAATCATTGTCCATAACAAGGCAACATTGGTTGCTAAGGGCTATAATCAAGAGGAAGGAAATTTGCTTGTTTCAAAAGATTCAAGCTCTATCAAATGGATGTTAAGAGTTCCTTTCTGAATGGTTTCATTCAGGAGGAAGTTTATGTTGAACATCCTCTTGGTTTTGAAAGTGGTCATCATCCAAATCATGTTTATCGCCTCAAGAAAGCTTTAGATGGCCTTAAGCAAGCTTATAGAGCTTGGTATGAGTGATTAAGCAAGTTTCTTCTTGATCAAGGCTTTGTTAGAGAGAAAGCTGACGCAACTCTCTTCATAAAGAGTAATAAACTTAATGATATCTTAATTGTTCAAATTTATGTTGATGATATCATATTTAGTGCATCAATGATGCTTTGTGTGAGGAATCCTCTAAGACTATGCAAGGAGAGTTTGAGATGTCCATGATGGGAGAACTCAACTATTTCCTTTGATTGGAAATCAAGCAACGCAAGAATGGCATCTTCATTTCTCAAACCAAATATCTAAGAGATTTGCTGAAGAAGTATGGCCAAAGTGAATGCAATGGAGCTAACACATCGATGAGATCAACTGCTACCTTGGATGCTGATTAGAAGGGAAAAGATTTCAACATCACAAGTTATAGAGGAATGATTGGATCATTACTCTATCTAACAGCAAGCAGACCTGATATCCAGTTTAGTGTAGGAATGTGTGCTCGATACCAATCCGCTCCCAAAGAGACTCATGTTGAACATGTGAAAAAGATATTCAAATATCTTGCTGATACAAAGGAGTTGGGATTGTGGTTTCCCAATGGCTAACCTGAGCATCTTGTAGCATATTCAGATTTTGATCGTGCTGGATACAAGACGGATAAAAAGAGTACAAGTAGATAATGTGAATTCCTTGGTGGCTCACTTGTCTCCTAGTTCAGCAAGAAGCAAACAACCGTCTCAGTATCATCAACTGAAGCTGAGTATATTGTTGCATCAAGTTGTTATGCTCAAGTACTTTGGCTGAAACAACAACTTTAGGATTTGGGAATTCATCTCAAGGAAATCTCAATCTTGTGTGACAACACTAGCACAATAAACTTGGCAAAGAATCCAGTTCAATATACTCGGACCAAGCATATTGATGTCAGACATCACTTCGTAAGAGACCATGTTCAGAAGAAGGATGTCAAGGTGATGTTCATCCCAACTCATTTGCCACTTGCTGATATCTTCACGGAACCATTGGCCAAGGAGCAATTTGTGTTCATTAGAAGAGAATTAGGAATGGTAAATCCCAATGAATTGTAAGTAATATCAACTTAATGTTAGTTATGTTTTTCATCATCAATAGATACTAACTTAAGCTTCGGAGTGTTTAGTCATTGTTTTTCAGGACATTTGCTACTGATATCGCAGAAATTATCTGATGAAAGGGTCAAAACTCGAGCCATGCCAAATCAGAGAGTAAAGGACTTTCGAGAAGGGCATTTGACTCGAGCCATGGAGTGCCAAACTCGAGTCAAGGGAAGGCCGAGAGTTAGGCATTTTGAAAAGATCTTTTGACTTGAGCCAAGAGTCTTGAACTCGAGTTAAGTCAAGCCAGAGCAACTTGATGAAGAGCAAATCTGACATGCAAACTCGAGTCTTCAAATGCAAACTCAAGTCTAAGGCCAAACTCAAGCCATCAAGTAGAAACTCGAGTCAAGATGCTTTCTCCATCAGTTCCAAGTTAGTTCAATTTTACCTAAACTCGAGCTAGTTCTTCATAACTCGAGTAGGTGACTCGAGTCATTAAGCTAAAACTCGAGTTTAGAGCTTTCTATATATATGTGTGTTCTCGACTTTGACTCTTCACTTATCATTTCCTTCAAGTCTTCTCTCCAGTTTCTCTGCAAAACCTAAACCTTAACTCGAGCCCTAACCTCACCATGCCTCCCAAATTAACCTACAAAACCTCTGCCAAGTCTAAGGGTTCTGATTCGGACTATGAGGCGACTCAATCTTCGTCTCCTCCGCCATTGAAATGCCCTAGACGATCCAAGCAACCTCCCAAGAGGTATCATCCGAAGGTGACGTTTGACAAACCTTCGCCTAAGAAGTCGAAGAAGGTGGTGATTCAAGAACCACCTGAGGTTCCTAAGAAGAAACCAATTGATCTAGAGGCAGTGAAACACAACGACAAGGATCTAATTGTGGAAACTCCTAAGAAACCAAAGAAGAAGCATGTTCCTTCGTCTGAGTTTTGAGCTACTCCTCAAGAAAATCCTTTGCTCCTCAAGGTCAATCCTTTGCTTCTAAGGCTCAAGAGCAATCTAGCTTTAAGGTACCATTTCAAATTTTGACTTTACAAGCCATTTTTCATGTACCTGTTCCTCCTCTTGACAACGCTTGTGGACCTATTATGTTCTCTGCCAATGATGGAAAGAAATATAAAGAGGATTATGCCCTTAGGGATTTCTACCCTATTGTGTATCTAGACATGGCTAAACTAAGGCAAGATTGTAATCTTGATCTTTTGCCTTGGTTTAGGCCTTATGAAAATTTCTTATCAATTCGTGCTTCTTTTAGTCCAACTCTTGTTAGGACTTTTTATTTCAACATGATTGTCCATAATCTTCTGGATAAGCATGATAACATTGTAGAGGAGAGAACTATTACATATGTAAGAGGCAAAAGAATCATTCTTACTGCCAATTACATCAATTCTCTGCTTTTGATCTCTAATCCTCCTCCTCCTCTTAAATTTCACTATGACAATGAGGATATTTTTAAACTCCTTCGACCAAATGAACACCTATGTGGACCAGTAGGGACACTTAGTTTTACTCCTGTTGTCATGCCCCCAATGCATAGGGCCTTGTGGTATATCTACTCAAGGAACCTAGTACAAAAGGGGAAGAATTTTACACATTTTACTCAAAGGGACTACTCCCTTTTTGCTTCCTTTGTGGATAAGGTTCCTCATAATCTTGGACATTGGATCTTCAATGAAATGAAGAGATTCATACTTCATTCCAAGAGGAACTCAACCATCCCTTTTTCCAAATCTTGTCTCTATTATTCTTTTTCATGAAAAGATCTGGTACCTTGAGAAGTATAAGCCTCCAGTGAAACCTCAGATGTTTGGAAAACATCATTTGAATATGATGAGAATTTCCTTTGAAGAAGGATCTGGGCAATCAAGAGTCCCATCTAGATCAAGAGCTTCCAAGTCTAGAGCTCAAGAGGCACACTCTAAACCTGCTTAAGAACAGTCTTCACAACCTCAACCTTTTACACTTTGAGCCACAATCAAGGCTATCATAGAGAAGGTTGTTTCTGAATGTGTTGGTCCTCTTCAAGTTGCTATGATAGCTCAGTATCATGAGCTAACTGAGAAATTGGATACTGAGATTGGCAAGTTGGTAAATGAAGTCAACAAGGGACATGCTGATCTTTTGGAAGTTCATGAAGAGCAAAATGAGAGATATGAGACTCTTAGCAAACACTTTGAGGATCATTCTGCCATTATCACCAATCTCCACAGCATTGTGTAGAGTTTGAACAATAAAGTGGACAGGATTTTGAAGATTCTCACATCTGATGCCCCTAGCTTTGGCACTGGTCATGGTATCCCTCCTTTTATACCCAAATCCTCTCCATATCCTTCACTTATCCATGCCTCTACCACTCCAATCCTTTCCTTTCCTATTTCACCATCTCTTACTTTTGGTTGTACCACCACTCCATTCTTCACTACACCTATCTTATCCACTACCCCAGCTACTACCACTATTCCTCCTTCAAACACTTCCACTGTTAAAGTCACATCTTCTAGCTCTACAGCAAATTTGTTTGATGAGCATTTGCCAAAGATGGACACTTCTATCTCAAGCTAAGCCATCCACCTCACTCATTCTCACTCCATACCCACCTCTTCCTTTCCCTCATTTCGCTCACCCTTTTCTTTATGCTTTCAGCTTCCACCTCTGAACCTCCCATTATGAGTGATGCCAAAGGGGGAGAAGAGAAGTCAAGAAGAGCATTTCATTGTTTAACTTTACAGCAATTCAATTTTTGTTTCTCCTTTTCTGATTTTGATGTATTTGAATTGAAATTGCTATATGCTTTAACTCTGATGTACTTTTGGTTGCAATGAAGTAGACTAGTGATTCTCTAAGATATTCTTCTTCTTCTTATCTATCTCTTCACTTTTCTGAAAGTTTTTGATAATCAATTTGACATTTAGTTTACAAGTGTTGTCATCATAAAAAAGGGGAGAATGTTAGTTCTCTATATGTTTTGATAATAACTGACAATTGTAAACATAGTATGGTTTATGATTCAAGCCAAAATGTTTTTAACTTGATCAAAGTTGAATCCAAACATGTTGTCACAATTACTGTCAAATTGACTCGAGTTTGGGTTGTCAAACTCGAGCCAAGCCTTGTGTGACTTGAGTTAGAATGATTTCTAGACTCAAGCCGCACCTTGGTGACTCAAGTTATGATGAGAACTCGAGCCAATGCTTGGTGACTCCAGTCAAACTTTGTGAACTTAAAGTCTTTTCGAAATACAAAGTTAAAAGACTCGAGTTTAAGATTTGTGACTCAAGCTAGTGATTGAGTCAGTTCTCATTAACTTGAGCCTGAGTTTTGAACGTTATATTCAAATGTATTTTGATAACTTGAGCCATCACTTAGTGACTCGAGTTAGGAGTGTTTTCAAACTATATTCAAAAGCCTCTATCGATAACCTTTTTTTTGAAAATGGTCCTTGACTCGAGCCAGCACTATGTGACTCGAGTTTTGCCCTAAACTCGAGCTAAGCTTCTAGGACTCGAGTTAGAGCTACACTGAGACATCTTCTATATTCTTCAAAGTTATTTTCCAAAGAAGATGAACTCAAGTTTGTAATAGGTGACTCGAGTTTAGCCCTGAGCTCGAGCTGAGTTTCAGTTACTTGAGCCTATGCCTTACAGAGACTTCATCTATCATTTTCAAACTTGTTTTATCAAAAGATGATGAACTATTGACTCGAGCCTAGAAAGCTTGACTCGAGTATGGAACTCGAGTTTACTGAATATTGAATCGAGTCAATCTATCTCTGTTTGAAAATCATCGTGTCTGAACTTCTTAAATCTTTAAGTATGATTTACCTACTTCATACCATCACTCATTATTATTCCTAACTATGTTTAATCAGTTTGTTAATGAGTTTCAGATGATTTTGATATGGATTAACACCAAATTGCATTAAAGCAAACATGTGTTAGAAATGCATTTAATGCTCAGCAAAAATGTTGCACAAAAATGGCAAAGTTTCTCTGAGCACATGAAAGGTCAGATGACCATTCCATTCTTATTTCATGTTGTCTCTCAACGTACAAATGGAATGTGGAATGTCATTAAGGAATGTCTACGCATTAATGAAGAATCAACGCTCAAGTGTAACGGCTATATTGATGATTATCAACAGGTCATTGAATCTTCCCAATGGTCATTAAATGCCTTCAACGTATTTAAGGAGAAGCATTCATTACGGTTCAACCACCGAAAACATACACGATCAAAGCGAAGTTATTTCATTCATTATTTTATTCTTTGTTGTGTAAAATATCTTCGGATATCTATTCATCAGTGTTTATCAATATCTGCTCTGTAAGAGAGTTTAAAATATTCATTCTTGTAACAATCTCAAGGTTGTGGAACCTTTGAGATTGAGTTATTTGATTACAACTTGTAAGGGGGAGTAAGTCCTAGTGAGAGGATTACTCAAGAGTTACAGAGTGTGTAATCAAGTTTTGAGATAGTGAAAATCCTGGAGTGTCTGGGGACCGAACGTAGGTCAAGGATTTGGATCGAACCAATATAAATCTCTTGTGTCAATCTTTCTCTCTATCTCTGTTTAACTCTATTTTAGGGACTGTGTTTCAGGGTATTACGTTAAAGTTTTTAAATCACCCAATTTACCCCCCTCTTAGGTGATATTTTGTCTTTCATATAAGGGTAAAGGTGTAAAAATACACACATGCTTTTCCCTCAGGAGCACCCAACAACAAGTGCTTTTTTTAGGTGCAAAAATGCACGTGGTTATAAAATAGGTGCAAAAGTCACATGGTTGTTAAATGAAAAACTTTGCCCATTAGTTTGACTCAAAGTTGCTGACATCACACACAAACCGTATATACAGTATCAAAATTAATGTTCACCACAAGACAAGAAGAAAAATCACTTTGCCTTTTCTGGGAATCAAGACCCAATCATGCCTTCAATTATCAAAAGTCATCTGACACTCATAATTTTGAAAATCCAACCATCTCTCTCACAACGCCTCCATGTAATTTCTCACTTCTTCCCTAATCATCTCCTTCATCACTACTAGTAACTCTGACCCAAATGTCGTGATTCCACTGTGCTTCTTCTTCGTTGATGATAATATCAATTATGTTGATGCCTTCTCATGTTCTGCTTTAGGGCCTGAATATTTAACCATCCTTAACTCCTTTGAATCGGCTCTAGGAACAAACAGAGTGAGTTATGTTGAGAGATCATTCTTCAGGATCGCATCCTGTGGTCTCAACTCAAGCCGAATCATAGTCGGAGGATGTGAGGCCACCTGATGACCGGAATCGCGGACATCAGATCCAATTTGGCTGCTCCGGCTGTAAGAATGACCTGCTAATATCGGCAGAATTGTCAGGGGCTGATCTTCGAAGGCCAGCTTCTTCGCTCGTTGGAGCGATCGATCATTGACGTCGCCGGCCAATGACTAGTACTTCCATGTCAACAATTTTAGGTCAAACTAACGGTCAAAGTTTTTCATTTAACAACCATGTGACTTTTGCATCTATTTTATAACTACATGTGCATTTTTGTACCTAAACAAAGTACTTGGTGTTGGGCACTCCTGAGAGCAACGCACATGTGTATTTTTTCACCTTTACCCTTCATATAATACATAACATATACATCTAAATCAGCATATATATACCACACAACCCCTAACGCTGGGTACAACGAATTGGCATGTACCGAGAGTCCTCCTGTACGTCAGAGTTCTCAATAGGGATACCCAACTAGGAATATCCGAATGGAAACTATCGAGAGTCCTATCCAGAATCCACCAATGTTCTCAATCATAAGTGCCCCAAGTTGTCCGAATGCAACTAGGATAGCCACCTAAGAACCACTAGTTCATTAGGCCCTACACCTAATTCTAATCACCAAGAAGGTACTCCATGGTTAGCCCTTCTGCTCAATCGAGCCACGAGTGGTGCTGGTCCCTCATGAGACGGGACAATCACAATATGATTCAACAAACATATACAGCTACACAGAGTATGTGAGATTAGAGCTACTACCTTATTGCTTTATTCAAATAGATTTCGTTAACCTCGTGTGTTCCAGGAATTACAGGTTCTTATAAGAATATGTTATGGACAACAGTCAATACTAATCTCAACTCTTGAAATTTCAAATGTCATCTAATACATTATAACTAAACATGGAATTACTAGGCTTAGGTTATGTCCATGATTTCATTTTTTTCCCTCATTTTCGCACATTTGACCCTATTTTCTAGAATTTGTGTTGTAACTTTGAAAAATTGTATCTTATAACACAAATGTCCAAATGAGGTGATTCCAAAGCCTATGGACTTCTTATTAAGTCTAGTTTCAATGAAAAATAGTTCCAACATCTAATCATATGCACATCAATTCCAATTTAATAAAACAATAATTGTTGTCCAAATGCTAACTCCACATCTCTGCCCTATACCCAATTGAAATTAGGGTTCAATATGACCAACAACCAATTTGCCAATTTCATTTCACAAACACCCTAATCTTGGTTCCTAACCACATTTTATCTTTTTATTTGAATCATAAACACATGTTAACACACCTGGTCCTAGGGTTCCAATTAGTCAAAATTCAAGAAAAGCAAAGAAACCACCAACAAACTCCAGTATACCATTAATAGGCTCAGAATCACTTACCGTAATCGTTGTTCGGTGATTTTTGCAAGTTTCCTCTCTCTCTTTGGCTGAATGGATTTCTTCCAGATCTTAGGATTAACTGGACAGATATAATTTATGAGATTAGGGAGTAGAAGGAGGGAAGAACTTAGATTAGAGGTCTGTAGTACGAGAGAATACCTTGGTACCGCGAGTTTTCGTATCTTCCTCTTTCTCCTTGTAGTTTGGCGTCTTGGTGGCTATGGGATATGAGTGATGAAGTGAATGGAGAAATGGAGAAGATAATAAGCTGATATTTCATGGTCAAAGTCGATTTAGGAGGGCAAATGACCATTTTGCCTTTCAACTGTAGCGAAATTACAAATTTTGCCATTAGTTACAATTCCATTGGATTTCAACTTTTTCTTTTGACCCCTTTTGGCCGAAATCTTGGGCCTCTCTTAGGATGATTTTATTCCATTTTATTAGCTTATAACCCATGCCAATATGCCCATAAATTTTAAATAATTATGAGACATATGACACAAATTCATAAAAGGTACAATTTTAACATTCCTTCAATTTTTCTCATAATTTCCGATGAAACTTAGGCAACTTCTTTTCGTTCCTCTTTAGTCGTATTCAATGCACTAAAATGGAATAAAGAAGTGTTAATTTCATATGTCCATTGGTGCCAACATATGTCTCAAAATTTTCAGTCTTGACGAAATAGGGTATTTTGGGTAAAATTGACATTTTAGTCAAAATTCACCATTTCTTTTCTCCAAATGCAAATACATCATACATGGAATTTGTCATAGCAAATTTAGGATATTACAATAGGGCTGGGCCAGCTCTGATTCCTAGCTCTAAGTGTAACATCCAATTTTATTCGTAAGATTTAAATAATACTAAGAAGAAGTTATCTCATACTTAATAATTTTTAGAGGGGTAATCATTGTAATAGATAAATTATTGGAAAAATCTCATTTAAATATCATATGAATGTCCAAAACTCCAAAATGTTTCTTAAAAAATTAAAAAAACATAGAGGTAATTGGGAGGAATATGGGATTTTTGAAATTTAAATGTTTTCACTAAAATGCTCCTCACATATTCTTTTTGTCTCCTGATCCTCTCATTCTCTCTCCTCACCCTCACATCCATGATGTCCTCTCTCTCTCTCTTTCTCTGGTACATGTCTCTGAAACAGAAACTGTAGGTCATTGTTTGTGTCAATCAATCTTAACTCCTATCTCTTTGCACGCCAATGCTAGAAAAAGAATATCCAGTAGGCATCAAGATCTTTGAAGATGGTGATGAATAGTTGCGTGACCAATGGCCTTTTCTCTCCCCAAGTGTTGCTCCCTCTAACCCTCTTTGACTCATATAAATGAGGATGAGGACAATAGGACAATATAAAATGATAAAAATGTTAGACATGATTCACCAACATTTGTAGCCTTTGTCAAAATTCTTAATGGGATTCACAAGAGCAATAATGAGTTTGACAAGATTCGTAATGGTTTTCACAAGAACGTTTCCTAATGAAAAAACATTAGACATGATTCACCAACATTTGTGACCTTTGACAAAATTCGTAATAGGATTTACAAGAACATTAAAGAGTTTGACAAGATTCATAATGGTTTTCATAAGAGCGTTTCTTGATCTTGCTAGAGTTTAGTAATGTGAGATGCTCAACAATAAAAAATTTAGGACTTTACCTCATTGTTTTTTCTCCTGTGTTTATTTTTTTTGTCTCTTTTATCTTCAAACCAACGGTCATTATTAGATTAGATATCGTAAACCCGACCAACGACCTTGAGCATCAACTAGTGAGCTCTCATTATATAAAAAAATAAAAAGAAACTTAAAATGGTAATTAAAAAATGAAAGCTTATAGAAGGAAAAATCATAAGAGGAAGGAATTGCAGAGTAAAAGAGTGAAGACCCATGGTGGTAGTGGAGGACAAGATCTATAGCATCAAAACAAAACTTATGGAAAAAAGAGTATTAGACCCACTAATACTACAAAAAAAAAATGTCAATTCGTAACGGTTAATTTGTAGCGGTCAAAATAAACCGCTACAAATATTCGAATTTGTAGTGGTTTATACCAAAACTGCTACAAATTTGCAACGGTATGACTTGCGCCAAGTGGTGCGCTGGTTCGTGACGACATTTGTAGTGGTTATCATAAACTAACTGCAGCAAAATATGGCACCAAGTTGGCGCCAAATTTGTTGCAGTTATTTTGTAACAGTTTATTTACATAAACGGCCACAAATGTAGCGCCAGTTTGGCGCCTTATGGTGCGTCATTAGTGGCGGTTTATTTGTAGCGTTTTATATCAAAAACCCCTACAAAATGCCAAAAGTATGAACTTTTGTAGCGGTTATAGAAAACCGCTACAAATGTTCACGACGCACGAGGTAGGACTTCTTCATTTGTAGCGGTTGGGGTAGCGGTGAACATTTTGTAGCTGTTTTTTTAGTTAAACCACTACAAATGTGAGTCCTTAAACACGTCGCCAAATAGAAGTTATAAAAAAAATATTTTTTAAAAAAATATGTTCATATTTGTAGCGGTTGTTTAGCTAAACCACTACAAAGTGTGTAATATTGAAATTTGAATATTTAGTATAACCGCTACAAAATGTGATATTTTGAATTTTATTTTTTATTTTTTTAAAAAAAGCAATGAATTTTTGTAATGTTTTTGTAACCGATACAAAACAAACAAAAATCGCTACAAACTTGAAACTGCTACAAAAACTATCACATAAACACAACAAAGTGTGTAATATTGAAATTTGAATATTTTATATCCCACCAATGATCATGAAGTTTGTAGCGGTTTTAATAGATAAATCGCTACAAAGTGTGTAGTTTTGAAATTTGAGTATTTCAAATCCCGCCAACGTCCATTAGTTTGTAGCGGCTTTTATTATAACCACTACAAAATATAAAATTTTGATTTTTTTTTTTAAAATACCAATGATTTTTTGTAGTAGTTTTGTAACCGCTATAAACGTTAAACCACTACAAAATCTGTCACATCAACCGCTACAAAAGTTATGCATATCCCTATAAATACCCCTGTCACACCTCATTTCACACACTCATTCATTTCTTCCCACCCCTTACAAAATCTTTGATTTCAATGTTTTATTTTTTTTCCTTCTTATAATATTGATACTAATTTTTTTCTCATCTAGAACTTTAAGGATATTTCCTCAACATTCCTTCTATCATCATCAACATTCTTTCCATAATCACATATCATCTAGTGGACAACATATATTTTTTGCTCAGATCAGAGGTCGACAGCACAATGAGTCCTTATTATCTACACATTCCAAGTATTATACCTACATAATATTTATACTTATCTAACTTAAATTAATCATTTTTAAAAATATTAACTATTATCATTTAATTTATCACTTAAATAATAAAATATTCAACATAATAATGTAACAATGAACTCAAATTATGACTTTTTTCAATTTTGCAATATTTTGTAGCGATTGTAAAATCGCTACAAATTTTAATTCAAGTTCGGCTTAAATATTTGGCCCAATTTATAAAATTTTATCAAATATTTTTAGCGGTTTTACAACCGTTACAAAATTTTGGTGCCAATTTTTTTGAAATTTGTTATCTTGTTCGCATTTTGTAACGGTAACCCAAAACCGCTACTAATACAGTAGCGGTTTTATTACATGAGTAGTGCTTTTAGAAAACCGCTACAAAACATCTTGTAACGGTATATTTTGTAGTGGTTCTTTGAACCGCTACTACTATCATTTGTAGCAGCTAAAAGCGCTACAAATACGCAATTTTAATTGCTACAAAACGTCACTTTTTTTGTAGTGTAAGTGTAATACCCCTGATTAAAATAATAATAATAAAAGAATTAATATGTGTACATATATAGAGGGGAATAATCTAAAACTGATTCCTATAGTTTCTCCTAGTTTCTCCTAGAATCTAGAAACAATAATTTGAAATTTAAAAACAGTTAAGATCACCTAATCGGATCTGATTAGACTAGGTCACATAACAGATTAGGGTTTAAATGATAAAGGTTCATAGTTGGCAGGAAAGGCCCATTCCAACAAATAATAATAATAATATATAAAATCTAGAAATTAATAATGTTTTTATTGTTAATTTATTAATTGGCAATAATTAAATAGCCCAGCCCATCGTTGAAACCCTAGATCCCAATTATAAACTTAGGTTTAGCCGCCTAAACCTAAAAAACGCTCGACTCTTTTTCTCTCGACTCTTTTCTCTGCTACGGCATCCTCCTCCCGCACTCTTATCAAAGCGTTTTTCTCGATGGCTAGCAAAGACGGAGACCAGGTAATCCTAATTCCCATATAGTGTAGGCTAATCCATACTATATGTAATCCTAACCCCCATATAGTTTAGGAATTAAGTATGAAATTTGATAGGTTAATAGGAATCTTGATAGGTAATCCTAATTCCCATATAGCCTAGGTTAATTCCATGCGAATTCTGATAAGGTAGTTGAGGTTCTGGAAATATTAGGATTGTTTTACATGAAGTATATATATCATATGTAACCCTAACATGTAACCCTAATCCTAGTAGGAATTAATATTAGAAACGTTATAATTAGTTTTTCTTACTGTGCGTCCAGATTGTGAAAAGATGAATAAAATCGCATCGGTTTTCGTGCTCATATATTATTCAATCCAACCTGTGCGTTTCAAATTGTAACCAAATGAATAAAGTTGCGTTGGTTTTCGTGCATACATAATATATGTTATTCAATTGAACTTGAATAAATAAAGTTGCTTCGGTATTTGTGCTTACTATAATATAGGTCATTTTGTTAACCTGTACGATGTCCACTGAATCCATATATCCTTTTGCTCAGAATTTGAAACCATATATCTTCTTGCGCTTTGTGTTTTCGTTTTGTGTTTTCTTATATATATATATATATATATATATATATATATATATATATATATATATATATATATATATATATAAATGCTAAATATTTATTATTGATTTATTGATTTATTAAGAAATACATTTTGGGTGTGAATTAAAATAATTTAAATCGTGGGAGGATAGCTTTGGGATGGTACCTCCCAAAGTGATGAACACAACCAGGCTTTATGCCTCCGATATGTATTGATGTGAACAGATTATATCCGTTCTTCCCAAAGTGGTGT
This sequence comes from Acacia pycnantha, assembly GCA_025563575.1. NCBI lineage: Eukaryota > Viridiplantae > Streptophyta > Magnoliopsida > Fabales > Fabaceae > Acacia > Acacia pycnantha. The sequence continues at coordinate 325,587 of JAMWYP010000289.1, forward strand.
TTGGCAGGTTTCCGGGACACTAGTAGCAACTTTGGGAAGAGGTGTGCACATTAGGACGAAATGTTTTATGGCCAATTGATGATTTGTGACTGGCGAGTTTCCGGGTCACGGGGTAGATCTAGCGTGTTTTAGGGTCTACCATGGTTCTCCTCCTACTAAACAGTGGCGCGGGTTCCCGGGTCTAAATTAATTTAAAATGATAAAGAATGATATTTGGTGTAAATTCTATATGATTATTTTATTTGATTTATTTAAGGTATTTGAGCCACTTAAATCCTATTTTATTGGGATTACCAGCGTTTGTTGATTTTGTGTATTATGGGCTGCGACGATCCTTCGGGGGAGCAGATTTTCAGTGAAGCAGGTTCTCGAGGTTGGGGCTAGCATGAGAAGTGAGGATGACGACGTAGAGATTTCTAGGATTATTTCTATCTAGTTTTATTTTATTTTCTTTTTTAAAACATTTTTATTTCAGTTGGATCTATGTTAATGCAATAAGTAGCCTTGCACTTGTCCCAGTACAAGTGCGGCGGTAACACTTCTCAAGGTGGTTTACTCTGAATTTCAGTAACTATTTATTAAAATCATTGAGATTTATGTTATTATAATTGTCAGTAAATTGGGGTGTTACAGTAAGGAAGCTCAAAAAACATTTGAGAAGGAGCTCAAAGAGTTGCGTCAAATAATTTTTTTTAGAATCCTAATTTCTTATTAAAGAATATAGTTAATGGTTCTTAATGAAGAACCATAATGTATTGTCAAATAATTTGTTTAGAGTCCTACCTTATTATATTTGATATCTTTTAGAATCTCACATTTGTTTATATTTTAGAATACTTAACAGTTCTTAGTGAAGAACCGAAATGTATTGTTAAAATGATTAACGCTTCTTAGTGAAGAATCATAATTTATTATTAAATAATTTTTTTTCAAATCTCACCTTCTTATATTTAATATATTTTTAAATCCCTCATTTATTTATATTAAAGAATAATTAATGGTTCTTTGTGAAGAACCATAATGTATTGTCAATTTTTTTTCATGACCTCCTTGTATCTTACAGAATCGTACTTTTATTTATATTAAAGAATACTTAATGGTTCTTTGTGAAGAATCGTAATGTATTGTCAAATGACTTTTTTATAGTTACATATTCTTGAAGAATATATAATGCTTCATTATGAAGAACTGTCAAATATTATCAAATAAACTTTTTTTCAAAATGTTGACTTCTTATATATGACGGTTATCATTTTTAACCATTAAATATTTATTAAAAAAGACAAGTATTTGAGAATCATACTTTACGGTTAATTATTATAGCCACTATATATTTGTTTTTACAAATATAAAGTTGTGAAAAAAAGTTGTTTGAAATTGTTACATGACAGTTATTTCATGTAACATCCCGTTTTCAAAAGCAGTATATTTTTTTTCATCAGAGTAGAGCATCGAAGCAAGAGTGTAATTGATATATATATTCAAAATGTCCACTGGCTAATTACAGAGATGGTACGATAACCGAGAGTTTCTTTAAAGTAAATAACAACAGAAGTATCTCCCTGGCAATACCCATGCCGTGGCAACAAAAGATAATCTTCAGCCGGGCATCTAAGCGTGCTGCTTGCCCCTATCCTCAATCATCGGTCCTCCCGACCCTGAATCTATGTTAAGAGCTGAGGTCCATGCATCAGACCCCAGGTAACGGTTAACCTCATATTCACATATACAGTATATGGATCACAGTCAATCACCACATTAACAATATAACAGATGTGTCACACGGAGTGCATGTAGATGTACCACACGGAGTGCATGTAGATGTACCACACGGAGTGCATATACATGTACCACATGGAGTGCATATAGATGTACCACACGGAGTGCATGTATCCAAAAGCACATAACAATACTCACAACATATCAACAGACCATCAACCACAATTTGCATACAATACTCATACCAGATATACACATACCATAAATATCAGTGTTAGTGTTACAGTACGTGAACGTACCTTCGTTGACGACATACGGTACAACTATTGGTCAGAACGTAATCACAGGTATCCTATAAGGAAAATAGCGTATTTGTTACTAAACAATCATCATAACAGTCATTTTAGTCAAAAATGACCATTTTACCCCTGACTCCCCTAATTGGCGGAATTTCGCCAGAACTTCGCTATTTTGACTCTAATCTTCCAAAATTTTGCCATAACTCTAACTCCAACATAATTTTTGAAATTTATATCATATTTAACCTTAGAACATGATATCTAAACTAACTTGGAAGATTAAAGATCAAACTAACATTTCTACTATAACTACCGAAAGAACTACCAAAACTTAAGACTAGGTACCGAAAAACTTACTCAGGGCTTCACTACAACTTTCTCCAAGGCTCTTCCTTCTCTCTACCTTCTCTCTACTTTGAAATTGCTTGAGGAATTGGTGAGTTTTGCAATGAAATGAATGGCCTATTTATAGGAAAAGTCTATGGCATTTTGGTAGTTCCTTTGAACTTCTTCTGCTCGATTCTCGACCGTTGGATCTAACTTAGTAAAGAAGTTTTGATCTCATCCATCCATCCTTTTCTCTTTCCTCCATATGAAATCATCCCCATGATGTCACCCATGTGCTTTGATGATGTCATCCATGTGCTTTATGGAGATTATACCGATAAAGTCCCCTGTTCGGTGTTCTAATCGCGTAATCTTGAAGAATCTCAGAAATTCCTTAGCATAGCCCTGAAGATCTAAACTTCCTCTTTAAAAGTATCTGGGTTAACTACATTTTTGATCCCATTAAGGGTATTTCCTATCCTGCTGAACATTTTGGGATAACCGCTGTCGGTTACGGAAATCACTTCGGGTAATGTCATCTTCGGGACAAAATTCCACTGATTCATAATATGTCCAGTTGCTAGAACCCTAATTAAAGGATTTTGAGTTAGGATTTATTTTCTATTTGGTTTTCATTTATACTATCTGCCCTTTTTCACAAAATATTTGTTTTGTCTTATCTCTTAATCATTCCGCCGGTTACGGAAATGACTTCAGAGATAACCCACTCCGAGATAAAAATTCACTTGTTTATAATATGTCCTGATCTCAGAAACCTAGTTCATGGTTTTCTAGATAGGATTTAATTTCTATCGGTTCTCATTTATCCTATTTGTTTTTTACAAAATATCACATTTTATATTATTATTATAATACAAAATATCATGATATTATTTTTTGCAAAATCTTCTCTCCTCAATTGTCCACATTTTCGGCTGCCCCCCTTTATTATTTTTATTTATTTATTTTTTAATTAATTAATAATATATTTAATTATCTAATACAATTTAGCAAAATTCTCTCATTGGTCCATACATAATTACATGGATTTAGCCATTTAAAATTGTTAGAAATTCTTGTAGCCTTTGATCTTGCTTTAGGAGATTACATCCTAACTATTGATTAATGTTTAATTAGTAGAAATTGATTAATAAGTTTAATTAGTGCCCTAAACACATGATTAGCAACTTTTTAGGATTTAGGGTTTTCATGCACTTAATCTCACCAATTTTTCTCAAACTTTTCTAATTAATTAGAAAGTATATTTTATGCTAATTTTAGCCATAAACATTTAATTAAAGGGTTTTACATAATTTTCCTTGGATATTCCCTTGTTCAAGCTTAAACAATTAGCCATTAATTACTTAATTAATCACTTGCTAATTATTGATAATTTTCTTAATTAGGATTAATCATTTTCTCACAACTATTTTATTGACATTGGTATTTTATGTCCCATATAAAATATTAAAAATCACGGGGTAACTTATGCTCCCCAAAATTATATTTAATTTTGCCTCATTATTTTCCAGGGAAAATAATCCCAAAAATTCCCTAAATTAGAGACAACATACTCTCTAATTTTTAACAAATATTTTATTACCATTTAGGATTTATCATAATATTTTCAGGGCATTTTATGACCCACAAACTCACCTAGGGATTTTTAGCACTTTTTCTCTTCTAATCTTAATAGAATTTATCTTAGAAAATAAGATAATTATATCTCAAGGTTTGAGACCACATATTCACCTATTTCCAATAGGTTTTATTTACTAATTTATGATACTTATCATAAATATGATTTTTAGGGTATTACATTTCATAATTAAGAACCATCATTTTTGTTAGTAAATACATGACTATTAATAATTACAACTATTATAGAGTAAATACCCTTTTGGGTCCCTGGAAAAACACGTTCTACCCATTTTGGCCTCTGAGTAAAAAAATGTCATTTTCGGTCCTTTTTAGGGACTAAAAAGGATTTTTGGGAATTTGTGAGGGATTGCTCACAAAAAATGACTAAAAGGACTAAAAGGGACATTTTTTTTACTTTTTAAGGACTAAAAATGACATTTTTTTTAATCAGTGACCAAAATGGGTAGCGCGTGTTATTTCAGGGACCAAAAAGGGTATTTACTCCCTATTATATTATTGTTTTCGTGAATTCTGTCTCTCAATATATAACGGTGCACATATTTAACTATTAAGTTATAGCATTATATATTCTTGTGCAACCTCCATCTCGACATATATAATGTTTATTCAATGTAACCGTTATTAATTAGGTATTATATATGCGTGAATATGTAGTGATGTGTGGGAAGAAATCTAAGTTGGTAAAGTTTTTGTGATGAAAATAAATAAATAGAGGGTTACATTATCATTAAATAGATCCAAAGGTTGGGGGGAGGAATCTAAAGTGGTAGAGTTTTGGGGTGAAAATACTTATTATAACACCCCTGCTCTTGTAAATGATGGATTCGTATGAACTCATGAAATAATGAGAAGTTTTTTTACTGTAGTTTGAATTGTTATTCTTTGTAATATTTTACAATAATTATTTTAAGGACTCCGAGACAATAAACTAGATATTTTAGTTAAAGTCAAACTTTGAACTAATTGGTAGAATAATAGGAAGAGTTGTCTTGCAACAAAATTTAAGCAAATAAGGCAAGCTGACTTATTAAGGATCGAAAGGACTATTAGGGGACAAGTTATTGAACCCAGATAGGCCAAAAATTTTGCATGATAAGATCAAGGAAAAAGAAGTGATGATCATCGTACCCTAGTTTAAAAAGGAAGTAAGCTAAATATAAAATACCGGAACGGTATAAGTCGGTACAACAAATAGGGGACAAAGAGTATTAGCATAACAAAAATTCTTCCCCTGCAGAGTGTGTATGCGCCATCCACAAGAAGGGAGAGGAAGAGACACTGCAAAAATCACATGTTAGAAAGGAAAAGTCCGTTGTAATAATTACTTGAGGACACATGTCACTGCAGGGTTAAATGGTAAAAAGTAAGTAATGATTACATGGAAAGAAAAGTCAATTACTTACCCTTTAAGGAGCAGGTTTCGGCCACACAAAAACAGGGGAGAAAATTAGATGATTTTATCTGTATGTAAGCTCAAACACAAGGTACAAGCTTTAAGGGAAAGTTAACCGGTGAAAAGGGACCGACAAGGACCACTTAGGGACTTCTTTTTGAATCAAATGGAAAAAATGTTGGGCCATCTTAGGGTACAAAATGGCGCCACACATAAAGGTTAAATTAGGGAAAAATATCTGAAAAACTTGAAGAAAAGTGAAAGTGGAGCACGTTATTAACCAGCGGTGCACAACAAGAACCAGTGGATAAAGGGGTGAATTGGATAAATCAATTAAAAACACATGGATCATATTTTTCATGGCCTGGTATGCGCCACCTCATCCCTGGAAAGATCTAGAATTACTTGGAAATAAAGAAAGGAGAAAACATGCAAAAAACCAGGGAATGTGTTTTTAACCACTAGATAAAAGGGCATTTTGGGTAGTTTAAGTAATTTGCACATGGATAATTATAAAAATATTATTTCCATGGGTAGAATGGAGCCACATCAGCTGCTTCTGGAAGGCTCTGGAATTTCTTAGGGAAAAAGCAAGAAAACCCTAATACGTGCTATTAACTAGTGGACGATAGCGTGAATCGGACAATTCCCTACACCTTGCCCATTTTATAAGAACTACATTCCTTACATTCTTGGATTCCAAGGGAGAACCCAAGGATACCAAGGGAGTGTCCAGCCAAGTCCAAATACTCAAAGGAAGAAGCAAAAACATCGGTTTAAGCTCTGAATCCAAGTAAGCCCGAAACTAGCTTCTGAAACTTGAAACTTAGAATTTTCGTCCAACTGGTTTGAGCATGAAGTTGTGATGTGATTTTGATGTTTTTAAGGGTTCCATTTATTTTAAAACAATATTTTGTATGGGGATGGGTTAAAGTTAAGATTTACGAACCTGAAAATCCCGAAAGCAAAGGGAAACAACTAGCTGCCAAGTACAGGAATTTTGGGCAGTGACGTTTAATTGATGGTTTTTAAATAGTACATGAAGTCTGTTTACATTAAAATTTTACATTCTTAAAGTAGACACCTTGAGCTTCATTTTAATATAATATTTTGTAATTTTTCGATTTTCCTACTGGGAGGAATTTATTTTTGAAAACAACCCAAAAACCTGAACTCCTTCTCTGACCAGCGGCTAGGGTTTGAGATAAGGAAAATATATGAACCAAAATGACCTTGTAAATTATTTTTATGATAAACTAGACATCTTAAGGGTTCAATGTTCGCTGATTTCATGTCAATCAGATTTTTTTTGAATTAATTAAAAAAATTTGAAGTTAAACACGAGTTTTTGGAATTTTGGAAGATTTGCTTGAATTTCTCAAAAGTAAAAGAGGAATTCATAGAAATACTAAAAACAAGGTATATTGATGTTGTCTAGGGCAAAGAAACATCTAGAAAGGCTTTCGGACATCATAACATTTTGAATCTCTGAACAGCCAACAGGTAATAACTGTTTACTCACATACTTTATGTTAGTAATGTATGATTGTATGTCATGCTTGTGTTTGCCTAATATGCATCCAGAACAATTGGGGTTCAAGGCCCTAACTGTTGGTTTTGATTAGTTTTGATGATGTCTTATATAGATGCCATTATAAAGAGAAAAAAGGTTGCATACTACATTTATCTTCTACTTTGACTAATTCTTATATTTAATGTAGATGCAAAGTTTAATAATGGAGAATGATTAAGAAAGGAGACTAAAGAAAGAAGAAGCTGCACTATATGTTGATATATGTGATGTTGGAAGTCTCTATGGAGAATAATCAAGATCGAAGAAAGAAGCTCTTGCACAATATAATGGGAATATCATAAAGCAAGAAGTTATCAAATGATTTTGGGGGATAATCTAGAAGGAGAGAAGAAATTGAAGAAGGAAGAACTTGCAATGCAATGGAACATCTTTATTCAAGTTCTAATATTGATGCTAGAAGTCTCCAAGATTATATGGAAGTTGGAACGGATCAATTCAGACTTAAAACCATCAAAAATCAGTTCCAGGATGAGCAAACTCGAGTTCATAACTTGCAAACTCGAGCCTATAATGTCTTCAGCAACTCTGGTGCCTTTGGACAAGACAAACTCGAGCCTGTATACTCAAACCTCAGGTTTGGAACTCCAAACTCGAGCCTATCATTAGCAAACTCGAGCCTGTAATGTTTTCAGCATTTCTGGCATCTCTGGGCAAGGAAAACTCGAGCCTATAAGTTGACAAACTCGAGCCTACATCAGTCTTCAGCATTTCAGCTACTCTGTTCAGCGTTTAACTTGAGCGACGTCTGGTGATTCAATGATATCTCCTAAACCAGAGATCGGATTAAGGTGAAACCAGTGGCATATGAAACTAGACTCCCAAGGCGTCATTTTGATATATAATTCAAGCCAAACGGAGTCAATATGAAGGATCTATGAATTTATGAAGTTGATAGTGATATCCACGCCACACAAATGACCAACCTTCAATGTTTTGAGTGTATCTCACAAACGGAGAATCCAATTGAGCTGCAATCGGTGGCATTGGAAAGTAGACTCAAAGGGATTTCCAATCAATAGTTGAACCAACCAAAATGGAGTTTAGACTAGGGAGATATGGCCCACGAAAGTAGACAGTCTGTTCTGGGTGTTGCACAATTTGCTATAAAGAGAAGCAAACTCGAGCCTGTTAGTTGGCGAACTCGAGTTCGCGGGTTACAGAGAGCTACCAGGTCGCGAAAATCATCCAAACTCGAGCCTATAAGTTACACTCTTGAGTTTAGACAAGACAGAGAGCAAAATATGGTTTTGGAGAGAACCAAACTCGAGCCTACTTATGCAAACTCGAGTTCACGTCCCTGATGCAAGAAAATCATCATTCCGAAAGTCTCATTTCTCATCAAAGAACATCCACATGATTACCCAAATGACTTATACTTCTTCTTAACATTATTTATATCATTTGTGTACATGTTTCAGATTATTTAAGCTTGAGAGAACATCAACCTTGACCAAATCAAGATCTAGAAGATGAACTTGCTGGAGATTTTCGAAATGAGAAAGAGGACTGAATCCAATGAGAAACTTGAAGAAACGAAGTGGTCTACTCAATTGTAATGCTTCTCCAAAGGATTCAATCATTCGATGATGAAATACTCCAACGGACATAAGCCAAACAGATTCAGCATTCGAACTTAATGTTCATGACAGGTCACTATTCTAATATTCATTCAAAAACAAAGCAAAATGGGCAACTTGCTGGAAAGGTGGATAATTATCTTCAAACGGACAGAAAGCACCTGAATATCAGGGATCCATTCTTAAAGAAACAACATTCAAATATTTAAGTCAGAATTGTTCCCAACAGCTAGAATTTCGAATGGATTCAAATCAGAATGGATATGCAACGGTTAATGTTCATAACGGTAATATTTTTCAACAGACAAATGCTTCAAACGAATTGAATTCAGTTGTCTATAAATAGAAGACAGATTGAAGACAGAAGAGGCAGAGAAATAAGCTTACACCTTCAACATGCTATTACTCTGATCTGCTTATCATTTACTCTCTGATTTTCAATGTCTATATATCATAGAGAGTGAAATGTTTTGTATTGTACTTCAGTGTTTATCCATACACTTCTAAGAGAGAAGATTCATTTGTAAACATCCTATCATTCTATCTGAGAGTTACTCAAGATTGGGTGATCTTGAGAGGAAACACATTGTGTTGATTACAACTTGTAAGGGGAGTGAATCCTAGTGAGAGGATTACTTCGAGTGCAGAGTGTGTAATCAAACAAGTGTATTGATTACAGTTTGTAAGGGGGAGTAAGTCCTAGTGAGAGGATTACTTCAAGTGCAGAACGTGTAATCAAGTTGAAAGAAGATAGTGGATTGAAAATCTCAAGTGGAGCTTGAGGACTGGATGTAGGTCAACGATTGGGCCGAACCAGTATAAATCATAGTGTGCATATTCTCTTCCCTTATCTCTTACATTCCAGCATATATGTTTGAATGATTGCTTATCACTTTATAAATTATTATTGTCATTCAAATTACTTTCAATAAGTTGCAGAAAGTTTTTTAAAGTTCTAAGTTTTTAATCAAACACCCAATTCACCCCCCCTCTTTGGTGATAGCCAAGTCTTTCACTAACTGCTGTGTTGTTCCTAGAGCTAAGCATTTTCTAGGGCTGGCCTTGTTAGGAGGCTTAACAGTTATGTGGATTTTGGGGCTGACCTGGTTTAGGCGGCTCAACGGCTTGTGATTTCTGAGGCTTGCCTTGGTAAGGCAGTTTGACGGCTTGTTGATATTGTGTTTGTGATTATAAATGCATATGTGGTATGATTTCCATGTGACCGATATTTCTTAATTGTGGTTACATTTATACACTGCATACATATAGTACTTGAGTTTAACAATTCCTCTGGGTTCATTTTTGAACTCCAGACCGTTCTGTAGATATAGGTAACCACCCCTGAGCTGTTAAGGCCTTTTTGGAAAGGTAAGGGTATACGATGGCAGACTGAAGAATAAGAGATACCCTATTATATTTTGTACCTCTATTTTTGGACGACTATATATATATTTACTGTTCAGTATTTTATTTTGGGTAACTGTACCCTTAACCCTACGGGGACTATTTACTTTTTGGTTATCATACTTTTACCAGTATATTAGGTACATCCAAACTGATAAAATGCTCTGTTATGCACACTCTGATGTAATTTAAAAAGGAATCAGTAAGTGTGGAAAGGTAATAGATAAAAGGAATCCCTCTAACCCGCCACCTGAAAAAGCGAAACCGGTAGGAGTGTAACACTTATGGGATTACATATTATTATTATTTTAATTACATGGATGGTTAGTAGCACCACCGTTAGTGTAGCCATGGAAAATAGATTAATCATATAAACAGTGTTAACCAATAGATTTTTCCGTCACTACGCGCTTTCTAGTGAGAAAGTAGAGAGATGGATAGATTCAAAGGAAAATTCGTGCCAAGGCCCAATTAAGGCCCAAAATTGCAAAAAGAGCCCCAACAACTTTACTCTACCACAAATGGCCCTAGGGCCCTTTCTGACATTCAGTTTTAAAGCAAAATGACAAAAAAAAACCCGAATGACTTTTTAAAAAAAACACTGTAGCTCTCTCTCAAAATCACTCCGTCTCCTAGCTCGATCGCTCTCTCGGTTTGGTCGTCTACCTCGCAATCTCGCTCGCTCGCTCGCTCGATGGCTTCTCGTCTCTGTGCTCGCTGACTTGTTGCCGTCTTCGCTGTGCTCCATCCACCATCTGAAGCTTGTGCGTCGACATACTGTTTTCCTTTAGGTAAGATTTTGGGGATTAGGTTTTTTTGTCCCATTCTTTTAAGAGAAGTATGATGCTGGCATATTTCTTAATCGCACTCCCCTTCCCAAAAATGGAGTAGATCTAAGCTTAAAGTAGGTCTTCCTTTTCATCCTTAATTGTTGTGTGCTGCTAATTTCGTTCCTGCTCTTTAGGATTATAAGTTAGAAGTAATACTTAACACTTGGTTTTTCCTATTTCCCTTCAATCTGTATATACTGTTAGGAGGAATCCGGATTCATTGGTTAAACTTTCTGCTTGACTTGCTTCTCATTTCATAAGGATTCATCCGGATTCATTTGTGTTTTTAAAATTTAGAGGAAATTGTGTTTACTCACTCTAGTCTTTGGCTCCAATTGTCATCTCTTACCTAATATTTGAAATTTCTGCAACTGGACATGAGTTATAACTATAGCTACATCAGTGCAAAGGAATTTATATGTTCTAGTTGCTATACATGTAGAACTTTAGTACTGTGTCAGTAAGTTAGCTACTGGTTAGGGGGATTATTGCAATGTAGCGAAGAAACCCAGTGGCCTATTATGATTTTTAATAGGTTAGGAGGGACATTACAAATGAAGCTAAATATTTCCTTTAAAATCTATATTTTGTGACTTTAAGATTATCCTTTTAGTTTTAACTTCATTATAATAAGCATGAAGCACATTAGAAAAATACAGGAACATTGAAATATGATTTAGCTTTGAAATTATTAGTTAGTTTGTGCTCCCTATGTCATCTGTGTCCTAGCTTCTTTTCTTTACTAAATTTCATTATTATTCAAATTAATTTAAGTATAATAAAACATTTAAAACTCTTAAATTTTCAAACTTGGACATGTTTGAATATTGTAGTATTGTAATACTCATAAGAGTAAGATTCTTATAGGTATTTAGTCTTCATGAATATGATTTTAATGGATTTGTGGTAAAGGAAGTCAATTCTACATCTCAGTGTCTTTAACCTTCTAACAAGAAATTTTTTAAAGGCGCTTTCTTCTTGAATACATAGCTTATATTCTTGCTGTTACTTTTGTAATGCTATGAATGGAAAACCCGTATGAATACATTGCCACTAGCTGAAATTATTTATTACTAATGTGTGCTTGTGTCTAATCTTCTGCAACTCAAAATAGTTTGAAAATTTCTTTGCACTGTTAATGTTATTCTTTAATGTTCTTGCTATTTATTTTGATTGTACTGAAATATCTTTCACAATCCACTTGCATGCCAATATGCATCTTATGATATTAGTTAATTATGATCAACGGTAATTTTAAATGAACTTCGTTTACAATTGTTGTAGGTATTTGAGCAACAAGGGTGTAACATAACAAGCAAAATGTCCAAATCAGAACAAAGGGATCGAAGGTTCTCTGGGTACAACCTTTTCACAGAAGAATCTTCAACAAAAATGCGGGCTCACATAAGGGTAAGGGCAAGGGCAATGCTAAGTTAAGAGGAGAATTGAGTGTACAAGTGACAGAAGCCTGGAAGAGGCTAAGTGAAAAAGAAAAGGCTGAATACACAAAGAGGGCTAAACAACTGAGAGCCCCGGTGAACGACAAGAAGAAGTATTTGGTGCCCTTCCTGACTAGATGTGCGCCAAAAACATTCATTCAAGTTTGCAACAACTTGAAGGGAAGACCTGAGGCGATGAGAAGGCTAAAGGTGATCGGGTTTGATGGGTTGGTTGATATTAGTTGCCGACAGATCAACCGGTCCTTATGTGCCCAATATATGAAATGTTTTGATCCCCCTACAAAGGAAGTGTGCATTAAGGGGGACACTCGAGTGATAGGGGCAGAAGATGTCCATCAATTGATGGATCTTCCTTGTCAGGGGGAGCCCATAAAATTAAACATAAATGACCAGAACTCCATTTACAAGTACCTTAGGAGTGTATACAAAAATATTGCTTACAAAAAAATTGGAGACTGGTTGGAAGAAAAATTGGATGAAAATTTTGAGTTCCTATTTGTCTTGTTCGCCTTGGGTACCCTATTGGCGCCCAGTGCATCCATATATGTTAGTGACCGTCTTTTGAAGCTGATGGCGGTTACTAAGGATGCAATTTCCCATTTTGATTGGTCCTCTTTTATCCTTCAACAACTCTGCGAAGAGATACAAGAGTTCAAGAAGGATTCCCAGAAGTCCAAGAGGAAAAAAAGCAAAACTGTGGGTGGCTGCCTATACTTCCTTATGGTAAGTTGTGTTTGACTGTGTTTGCATGTTCAACTGACTCATTAATGTATAACTGTTGTTACTAATTGTTTGATTTCATTTTTCCTGCAGCTCTTCTGTTTCCAAAATTTCCCATTGGGTGATGTTGTACCCTCTCCACATCAGTCGCCAATGGCCTTTTGGACCGACAAAATGGTGAAGAGGAGAGTGTTGGTGGAGAAAAGAAGTAAAAAATGCCTCCTGCTTCGCGGTAAGCCTCGTCAGCCACTTCCTCAGTCATCAGTCCCTCCACTTCATCAGGCATCAGTCCCTCCATCAACATCGTTTGACCCCAACACCATGCTTACACACCTGGTAATGTGTCACAATAATTAATCTTTAACATGTTTCATTGAAAATGTTGATGTTGTGATATCTGATGTAATAAGGCATATATTTTTTTCAGGTAGTGCGATCGACATACGCACGGATGCTATCCAACTTGCAACAAGAAATGTTGGCGCTTCAGCATACATTGTCTGAAGAAGGCCAGCATGAAGGTGATACAGCCAACAATCAGCCAACTACCTCCGAGGAGTCTGACGATGACGATGAAGATGGACATGACATAGAGGAGGGAGATGACATGGACGAGGGAGATCAACCTGAAGACATTATTGATGTTGAAGAAATCCTTCAACATGGATAGGAGACACCTCATGTGGATGGTGGTCTTGGCGGGGAACAAGAGGTGAAAGAACCTGGACTGGAATTGAGGAGGTCTCAGAGGGTAATAATTCCTAGTAGTGTCTTGAAATCCCCCTGGATCGATCCAAAGCGGAAGTCCAAGGGGAAGAGGACATACGACGAGAAAGACACCCTATTTGAGATGTGCACAAAGTCCGCTAGTGAAGATGAGGCTGTGGAGTAAGTTTCAGTTACCGTTTCATAAATCTAACTTGTCATTTCTGAAAATGAAAATTTGGATTAACATTGTCATATTTTGTAATTTAGGGAATTTGTGGATATGCATCACTATTTTCTAACAAGGGAAGAGCTACAATGTCTCAATCCACGACAATGGATTAACAACAAGGTACAGCCCCTTTAGTTATCAAACTATATCATAAAAAGTTCTGTTTATAAAAACATTTGCATGCACATGACCATATGTTTTTGTTGGTTTATTTCTCTCATATGTAGCTGATGACCATGGTAGCAAAGACATTGGTGGCTAACCAATTAGAGAATGGTGGTGTTGTCCACCGACATATTTTCACAGCCGACCTTATGTCCAAAATGATTAGTGCTAAACGGAAATGGACAGTCCAATCCAATGTTGCGGAAATTCTTCCTGAACATGTTGGATACAACATTGGTGACTGTCATTTCTTATTTGGCCCCACTCTTTTTCTAAATCATTGGTTTTGTTATGTGTTGGATACGAGAACGATGGTTTTCTACTCTCTTGACTCCTTGGTTGAGATCAGAACTTATTATCGAATGCAACATGAAAAGGAGAATCCAACACAATTGGCAACCAAGAAAAAGGCAAAAAAGAAAACAAAGCTGGAGAAGGCTAAGGAATTAATGTTTTTTTCCGGGATTTAATGTTCTTTGACTCATACCTGACTAGTGCGTGTTGAAATAACTTTCTTAAATATTCTTACTTCTGTATTTAGACAAGTTTTTCCCTTTAGATATTACTACTTCTTTGGATCTTGAGTTCTAAACCTGTCAAAGTATAGCTTCTGCAGGAATGGTATCTTTCCTTGAGCTATTATGTATGAACTGTGGGTGGAAAATTTGACTGTCACGTGACTCCTTTAGTTGTTATGCTCACAGTACTCTTATTTCTTGTTGTATTTCCAGCATAAATATGCCTTAAATTTATCATAATTTTTTTAGATACATGATGAGGAGTGCAAGTTTAAAGAAATGGGATGTGGGATTTGCACTTGAAAATCAATGTCTGTTTAGGTGGTAAACTTGTAAACATGTCTAATTGTTTGAACTTCCTTTTCAGCGCAATCATTTATTGGATATACTCCGAACGGTCAAGCCAGAGTTGTTAGAAGATGTCGACAAAATCCCCAAAGATGTTACATGGGCTAAAGTCCATGTCCAAACGGACACGTATGTTTCTTAGCTGGCTTTTTTTTCCACCCGTTATTAGAAGTTTGATGGCTGATTTGACTAGAACGCGTTTGTCTAATTTATTTCAGGCACTCTTGTGGGGTTCATGTGCTTACCTGGTTACAGATGTGGGATGGCTCAAAGCAAGGGGAGGATGGGCACACAATGCCATCCTACACCGACGAAGAACTTCATGAATTGAAGGTCGGGTTGATGTGGTGGCTGGTCACCCATCCTAGCAACAACCACCAGAAAAAAGTGTTGTCTTTAATGGAGAACTTCCAGAAGCAAAAGAAAAGACATTAGGGGGGATAGTTGTTAGGACACATGTATATTTATGACTCCTTTTGTATTTCATGAGGATGACCTTTACCATTTGTTCTTTTGCAAATAGCCTACTGATTTTAACTTAACAAAATAGTTTGACAAATCTGTCTATAATAGTGAAAAGTTGAGGCAAAAGTGTCTCAAGTTTCCATGTGTCCAATGTTACTTGTTTACTTTATCTTATTGTCATGAGTTTTTTTTCTACATATTTGTTACTGGAAACTCTGTCAGTGCATGTTAAGGAGTTAGAGTATTGCCAACAATATCAGATTGCTCTTCTTTTCAGGGCCTGTTAACAACAATAACAGGGGTCACTGACAACAATAACAAGGGGTATTAACAACAATAACAAGGGGTATTAACAACAATAACAGGGGTCATTAACAACAATAACAGGGGGTATTAACAACAATAACAGGGGTCACTGACAACAATATCAGGGGTCACTGACAACAATAACAGGGGGTAGTAACAACAGGGGTCATTAACAACAATATCAGGGGTCACTGACAACGATATCATGGGTCATTAACAACAATATCAGGGGTCACTGACAACAATATCAGGGGTCATTAACATTAATAATAGGGGGTATTAACAACAATAACAGGGGTCATTAACAACAATATCAGGGGTCACTGACAACAATAACAGGGGGTATTAACAACAATAATAGGGGTCACTGACAACAATATCAGGGGTCATTAACAACAATAACAGGGGTATTAACAACAATAATAGGGGTCACTACTAACAACAATATCCAGCTACATATATATTTCAACGTCCTTTACATTTGCAAGACAATATGATCAATGTGTACATAAATGAGACTTGGATACAATTGTGACAATAATATCCAACCTTCATTTACAACACCAAATGCATCTACAAAATCATAATGACAACATCACACACCATCTCCAAAAATAATACGGTGTGCATTTCTATCTAAAGACATATACAACAAAAGAGTGTGACACGCAATGCCCAAAAAATAAAAACCCAAGGCACCATTAATGATCAACTTGGATTTGGATTCTTGCAAGTCTTGACGGAATGTCCCTCCTCATAGCATCTACCACAATGATAAACCTTCTTGTCTTGAAACTGAGATTCTCGCCTTTTTTTAGGCGGTCTACCTGGCGGCCTTGTAGTAATTGGAGGCTCCAAGAAAGTCTCAGTTAGCATTTGTGTGACCGTTGGCTTCTCAACACATGGACAATCATGTGTTGCAATTGGCCGCATGCTATGTGCATAAATTTTGTCTTGGGCTGCAATTGTAAAGCAATCATCCACAAATGCGTACACACTACCGTTAAGTTTCTTAATTGCTGCACATGCATGTGGGCAAGGTAGTCCACTCATTTTCCATGCTAAACAAGAACATTCTTTTGCAACCAAGTCAACGACAACATAACCTAATGCATCACCGCGTCTAATTTGCCAACTTCTCCTTATGCTCATGTATTAACACTCCTATGTTGTGCTTCCGCTCTTTCACCATCCATGCATTGAATGATTCAGCAATGTTAGTGGTTATGTTATCCCACCTTTTAAACAGAAACTTGCTTAGAGCCCATCGATCAACGTCCCCCTGAGTCTCAACCCATTGTGCCAATTTTGGATTGAACAATTTCAAATTTCCCATCGCAATGATGAAGTCTTCAACCGGCCTTGCATACGCAATTGCATCGAGGAGCTGCAATGCTAACTCCTTGCTATTCCCCAGGTACGTGTCACCCCTTTATTGATTTTCAGAACTCGAACTATAGTTTTCCTTTACATGCCTATAACAAAATGCATGTCTCTCGGTGCCAAATATATCTTTTACAAGACCAATAATGGAGTTATTCCGATCAGACACAATTGTTATGACCATTGATCCTGTAATCTGTTTTACACTATTTAGAAACCAAGCCCAATCATCATAAGTCTCACCACTAACAATGCCATATGCTAAGGGAAACATTTCATTGTCTGCATCATACGTACAAGCTGACAACATTGTTCCCCTATAAGGGCCACTGAGATGACATCCATCTATATATAGTATTGGTCGACAACCATTTAGAAAACCTTTAATAGAGCAACCATATGCAATAAATAGTCTCTCAAATCTGTTATCGGGTGACCCTTCCCATTTTGCAACTATGTCGGGGTCACTCTCTATGAGTCTGTCACACAACCAAGGAATGACCTTGTAAGAGTCCTCAACTCGTCCGTGTAATTGCCTCACGGCTCTTGTTTTTGCCCTATATGCTTGACGATAGTTCAGTCGTACCCCATACTCACTATACAAGTCCGTTCGAATTTCATTAGCCGTCTTGTCAATATTACATCTCAGACCATCAATTACAAGCGATGATGTCAAGTTAGACTTGGGTGGATGAGATACAATAAGGCTATCCTGTGCATGGTGTATGTGTTCACTTCTATATGTTCTGATGATTAGGAAAGCGGTATCTTGATGTTCTCCCACTGAATAAGCACCCATGTACCAGGGACAACCATCAACCTTGCACTTCACTATTATCTTCTTCAGCTTGTTCTTCACAAAAATGTAGGAAAACTTGTGAGCAATGCTGAATTTGTACAACGTTTTACGGAGGGTGACAACATTCGCAAAAATTTGTCCTTCTCCCATTATCAAATCCTTTCATTTACAATTATTCATTTCTGGCCTGGTTAATGGCACACTTTGCGAAGCACAAGGCAAGGATAGCAACTCTTGACTTTCATTGAACATTTGAGGGGGAGACATAGACAACCTAGGTGCACCTACATGAAGTTGATCACTCCTGCGACAACCAACAAGTATAAGTGCAAGTAATGAGAACCAAGTAATGACAATTTATATAGGAACAAATTACATTTCTTAACACAACAATACTTACACTTCTTGCTCTTCCATTTGAACATTCCTTCGTTGTGGTCTATTGTCATTAATCCCATTTTCTTCAATGTACACATGACAATATTCTTCATTATACCTTATTAAATGTTCTACCCCTTCATCATCTACAAGATCAACAAATGTAGATGCATCCATGCTTAGTTTGAACTTCACGCAAATGTCAGTACTTTCATTCCCATTTAAAGACGCTATGATTCTGATCAGCTCCTGATATGTTGTTCCTTCCTTAATGCATTTTGTTCTTACCCTTCCACCAACATAGTCACTTTCTTGTCCTTCCCCACAAACAATGTTACCCCCCACATGGAAGAAACATAATAGATTCTTCCCGGAAGTACTAGCCATCTTTAATTATGATCTGCAACATAAAGTTAGTATTAACAACTTTAACAGTCACATTAGCAACTACAACTGTAGCTATTTACAACAATCTTATTTCAGCATTTTCACATTCAGTCATTCCCCCTAACAAACATACCTCCCTTTGTTTCCATGCCCAAAAACAAGCAGAACCTACAACGTTTTAACATTCACCTTGTATTAACAACTATATCAGTCATATTAACAACTATATCAGTCATATTAACAACTATCACTTTTCAGCGTTTTTACACCAAAGCTAGCTTCATCCCATTCCCATTAACACAGCTTTCCCTCTGTTTTCAACCCAAAAAACAGAGCAACATTTTTCTACCCTACCCTAAAATGATTAAAGTCCAACTAGAATGGTGATGATGATATCTTGATGAAAAACTTAGTATTTCATAACATAAATTTGGCTAAGCTCCAACCTTTCAACCAGCTGACCTTCTAAGTGGAAAAATATGTTCAAGAACAAAATAAAAACCCACTGAGTTCAGGATTATGCAATAGATGATCAGAACACACGTGGGAATATAAACGTTCTCTTCCTCGCTGAGTTGAGCAAATTATAAACGATCAGAACCCTGCTTGCCTTCGTCTCTCCCTGCGTTCCACGTTCAGTTTCAGCTTTTTACTTTTTGGATCAGGCGCCAAAAACATCATAGACTCCTTTTGTACAGACTCCTTTTTTGTTTTTTAATCTAGGGATATTAATGTCATTCCATTTTTTCATCAAATACCCATTAGGACCCTAGGGCCATTTGTGGTTGAGAAAAGTTGTTGGGGCCCTTTTTGTAATTTTGGACCTTAATTTGGCCTTAGTACGGATTTCCCTAGATTAAAAGTCACTATGTCGCTTTGACCAAAAAAAAAAAAAAGTCACTCTGTCGTTGCTGTAGCTAGGCTCACTTGTACATTCCATTTGCATCAAAAACTAAAATTCTTGTTTTGGGTCCATCAAAATATCACATTCATATAGTCTATAAATCGACCTTACAACCTGATTATATTCTAAAATGCCCAATTTTATGATGAAATTTCTCACTAATTTTAATTTTAAAAACACTTAAATATATAAAGTTAAGTACTTGAGCTTTTTTTTTTCCTCTTTGAAAAATCATATATCCACTAACTAATTTATAAAGATTTTGCTTAAAGATTGTAACGTTTTAATTGCATACATATTAGGAGATACTTCTTTATTGTTTTTTTTTATTATTTTATTTTAGAAATGACATCGATAATGCTCGATGTGGTGAATGTTTTCCAAATCCGTCCAACGCATATATAAAGCATGAGTCATGAAAATTTGACACCCTAACTAATAACATAAATACTAGCTAAATTATTCTTACTATTTATTATTTACCTAGGCATACGTATGAAATTTATAATAAATTATAATTGATGTTTTATATATTTATATAAATGTTATCGGGAAAATTATCATTATTTTATTTACTCATCCTTTTTCTGAGTTTATTATTTTAAAAAATAATAATTCTTAAATTTATCTAATTTAGAGAATCAATAATAATTCATATATGTCAAATATATAATTAATAATTTTTACTATAGATGTAAGTAAAAGGACTCAATTAATTTAGTACTCCCTTCGGTTTTAATTATAGAACAACATTCTGATTTTTGTCAATTTCTTCCTAAAATATCCCTATTGATTCTTTGTCAATAATAATTAAACACAATAACAATTTAATAAGGCACCTATATATTCTATAAAGTAAGTAATGCTTGCAAGTTATTATTGTCACTTATATCTTAATTCTACTGTTTTTTTTAATAAAATAATTGAGCAATTTTTGTCAAATATGAATGAGAAATTATGTGAAATCAGTAAGGTAATTGAACTACAAAATTTATAGGGAAAATCCATATAGGGGCCCAATTAAGGCCCATAATTGCAAAAAACGCCCCAACAACTTTTACATACCAAAAAGGGCCCAGGGCCTTTTCTGGGATTTTTCATTAAAACGTTAGTTGTTAATGTGACTGATTTAGTTGTTAACCGGGCTGATATTATTGTTAATGTGACTGATTTAGTTGTTAAAATATTGTTCTTAATGCGACTGATTTAGTTGTTAACGGGTATTGATTTTGTTGTTAATATGACTGTTTTAGTTGTTAACGTTTATACCAAAAAAGACCCTAGGGTCCTTTTTTGTATGTGAAAGTTGTTAGGGCATTTTTTGAAATTCTTAGCCTTAATTGGGGCCCTGTATGGATTTTCCCAAATTTATATAAGGACATTTTAGAAAAATAAATAAATTTAACTAATTTAATTCATATCATTAATCCCTCCAAAATCGATTAAATATCTCTTACAATTAAGGTTAGAGGTAATATAAAAGATTCATTGTAATATATATATATATGAGAGAGAGAGGGAGGTCACAAATGGAGGCGTACCTTTGTAAAAAGGGCCATCCAAATTTCCAAAGTGCAAACCATGAATCCATAGTCGCTTTCTCTCCCTCATTTCTCTGTAACGCCATTATTAGCATCTCAAACACCAGGGCCAAAGCCTCACATCAGTACATATATATATAATATTTATTCAATTATATTCCTAAACACATATCAATCCATTGATCCACCACACCCACCTGCATGCATTTGGCAAGCGAGCTAGCTTCCTTCACTTCACTTGAAATTAAACTTGAGCTTTGCCCAACCGATCGACTACTTACCCATGAATCCTGCAGATATTGCTCGAATGGTTGTCGGAATCCTTGGTGGGTGAAATTTATTTCTCTATCAATTAATTAAACATATATTATTTTTCATACACTATTCATAATTTGTGGGCTCTGCAGTTTGTTACATTTTTTATTTTTATGATACATTATATTAACTATGAAAATAATGAATAATGTTCTTTATTTGTATTCACAATTTGTGATTAGTGCAATTAATATTATTTTTAATATATTAATTCAACCCGACTTTTGTTATGCTCTCTTTTTCTCTACGGATTAGCTTATGTTCGTTTCCTTGTTTTTGTTTTTGTTTTTTTTGGTGTGACACTTCTTTCCTTCTTGACAGTACCAAAGCATGAGTTTCCTCTTTATTTAATATTTTTAATAAATAATTTACCAATAGTATAACGTTGTAAAGTGGGGAAAAACACAGGTAAATAAATGAATTGGGTCTTTTGCACCTCATTTCTGTGTTACTCTGTATAGTGAGGATTCAATCTTCTTGTAGGGATTCTTTCAAGTATTGTCACTTTCATATACAATTAGCTTATCTTTGGTTTTTTTGTTTTTTTGTTTTTGGAATTTAATTTAACCTGCAGGAAACATTATCTCGGGCTTCATGTTCTTGTCTCCACTGTAAGTATCCATCGAGTGACTATGAATTAATGCTTAAAACATACACTATTAATTAGTCAGATCATACTCATTACTAATTGATGTCTTTAGAAGGCGGGTCAATATTTAAAAGATGCATATAGTATAAAATTAATATATATTTTAAAAGAAATAAAAATATATGACACTTATATAACATAAAAAAAAAAGGGAAAAAGACATAAAAATATTTTGAAATTGTAAAATATCAAATTAGGTTTATTACCAAGAGTTGATAAGGGAATGACGCAACGTAATATCTAATTTACAACACATTTTTTGAGAAATACCTGATTTAAAATTATGTAAATTCAAAGTTCTTTTTGTCTTTTTCCCTAAAAAAAGTGCACACTTTCATTTTAAATGTAAGAGCTATTGAAAGGGTTGTTTTGATCCCCGAATGTAAAACCTTAGAAGTAGGGATGGATCCAGCAATTGTAAATAGGAGGGGCGAAAATTACATAAATGAACCCATAGTTTCAAGAAATGACATTTTAACCTCATAAAAATATTAATATTCTCACTTTAGTCCCTCTATGAAACTATTAGGAGAGGACTAAAATGAAAATATTGAAATTCTTATGGGGTTGAACTGTGATTTTCTAAAACTTTGGGTTCTTTTCTATAATTTTAGGGGGCGGGGGCTACCCTAACCCCATGTAGGTCCGTCCCTGCTTAGAAGGTGCGAAAAAAAGGGAATGTAAGACCCCATTTTATCTTCCAAATTTATAAATCTTATTCAAACTAATATGTATTAGTTGCACAGATGAAAGGGCCGGGTTTCCACTAATGTATTGTTTTAATGCACATTATTAAAGAGGAAATATTAGATATATTATTATTCATTTTTATAAATAATCAACTTCAATAATTTTTTTAATATCCAAAAATTAATTATCTGGTTTACACTAAAAACCCGGAAGGAGTAAAATTTTGGCGGCCACATCTTGTCTAGCCCACCCACCTCCTCCGTAATTTGAATATACATGTATGTGTGAGTGCAGGCCAACATTTTTTAACATATGGAGGAAAGGATCGGTGGAGCAGTACTCAGCGATGCCGTATTTAGCGACGCTGGTGAACTGTATGGTGTGGACGCTGTACGGGTTGCCGATGGTGCACCCGAATAGCCTGTTGGTGGTGACCATAAACGGGTCGGGTTGTGTGGTGGAGCTGATATACGTCATCATGTTCGTCATTTACTCTGAACGCACCAAAAGGCTCAAAGTTTTTCTGTTGCTTCTTGTGGAGATCCTTTTCATCTCGGCTCTTACTGTTCTGTCCTTGACACTTCTTCACACCGTCAAAAAACGCTCTGCGGTTGTCGGAACCATTTGCGCCCTCTTCAACCTTATGATGTATGCTTCTCCTTTGACCGTCATGGTTAGTATTAATTCTACTTCTCCCATTTCATCAATTAAGCTAATTGAATTGTTGTATTAAGATCCTAATCAATTTTGTCTCTTATACTTAATTATCAATTTTTTCCTTAAATTAACTCATCAACTGAAATATAATTTAATGTTATGCAGGGTATTTTAGAAAAATTACGTCATATTTATTCTAATTAATTAATTTATTTTGTTTTTCAATGTACCTATATATTAAGAAGCTCTTATATTACTCCCTCCGGTCCTAATTATAAGAACTATTTAACCGATTTTGGGAGGATTAAGGAGAGGAGTTAATTTTACTCATTTTCCTAAAATGCCCTTATATAAATTTAAAATGATATAAGCAAAAGCGAATTACAACCCCACCACTTATCTGTCCGACCAATTTTCTTTTCCACTTTCTAATTGATACACACATATATATAAATTCTCCTAATAATAAGTATAAATAGGGGTATTATAGGAAAAAATTGACAAAAGTTAAAATTTGCTCTTATAATTAGGACCAAAACCAACTTCAAAATGTGTTCCTATAATTAGAACCGGAGGGAGTAATATATATGATATGTTGAATGCAGAAAATGGTGATAACTACAAAAAGCGTGGAGTACATGCCTTTCTTTGTGTCTCTAGGCACCTTTGGCAATGGCGTCGCTTGGACTACCTATGCTCTCATCCGTTTTGACCCTTTCATTGCTGTAAGCATATATGTGTGCATAATTATACCAAATAAATTGCATAGCTGATTATAGAGTTAATACCACTCGAGTCCTATTTATAAGTCATTTTTGACAAATTTTTTTGTCCTATTTATAAGTCATCTTTCAACTCTTTTTTCTCTTTCTATTTTCATATTAGTGCAATTAATAAATGTGTGATTTAGTTAAAAGGAATTTATAAATAGGATTAGAGTGGTAATTCATATCTAAATTAGTTTTATTCTATTAGGTGGGGCTGGCTATATTGATTACATGATATCATTATGTTATATGGTTTAATTTTCCTCCATTACCACCTCTAATAGTATTTGTTTGTGTATGCATGTAAACCAAGTGAAACGATTTTTTTATTATTATTTTTAATAGGTGCCAGTGTGTCACACTAACTCTCTCTCATATATTTTCATCACAAATAATATTTGTATTACACTCCATCGATCTCAACATCTTCACTTCTGCTACTCTAACTATATGATTTTTCTTGTCCCTTCAAAACTCAATATTCACTATCATATTACATTGCTAGCATATTAGAGCACTTTTATTATAATTAATCAAAATGAATAAACAAATAATGCAAAGATGTTGTGTTTGAGGGGCAGATACCAAATGGGATAGGATTATTGTTATCGGTGGCTCAACTGATCCTGTACGCCACCTATTACCAGTCCACAAAGCGGCAGATTGCAGAAAGGAAATTAACCGCCAAAGGGCATGTGGAGCCCACGCTCTCCGAGGTAGCCGTCCTTCCTAATCCTACACTTCCCAAATGATCTCTCACGCTCTCTGGTCGCTCGCAACTATCCGCCGCAATGGCACATGGTTTGAATAACTTTCTACTTTTCCACTTAGCCCAAAAAAAAAAAAAAAAAGTCCCCACCAATATTGGATTAGTCAAACAGTGTCAGGCTTCACTAGATTCTTTTCGATTTTGGGTTCAAATCCTAAAGGAGTCACTTAGCCATGAATCGGCGAACAGAATACAGGAAGATAGTTAAAAGAAAAGGTCTTCCTTTCTCTTTTCCCCCTTTTCTTTTGTTGTATTTTTATTATTAATCATAGTCTTCTGACTCCTGAGATGAGACGATAACTTATCGGCACAATGGTTTCTTTAATGACAAATAGACTTTGAATATATGGGCTAAGCCCAACCATATTCACTCGTGCCCTCCATATTTTCACTTTATACAAGCGCTTGAGTTGATATTATTTGGTTGTTTTTCAAAAATAAATTTGATAGATGCTATATATAATACATATACATATATATATAGATGCTTGCTGGCAATATATATATATATGAGAAAATACTTCTCATGTTGTAGGAGAGTGTATTCTCATGTCACACACACATGAAATAAATAAATAAATAAATAAATATATATATATATATATATATATTCTTTTCTAGGCTATTTGAATTTCAAAATCTCAAATAAGTAATTTCCTAACAAAACAAGTTGTCAATTGTTTTATTGTTCTTTTTACTATTGTTGTCAACGAGGATTTTGAAGTTCAAGTAGTATATTTCGTCATTTTACCTAGATTCTTTGTTCAATTAAATTACAAGAATAGTAAGTACTTAAGTTAATTCCCGATTAAATATGTTAGGCTAACTAATCTTTGCAAAATAGCTATATGATATAGTAGTTTTCATTTCCACTAACAAGTACTACCTCGGTCATAATTATATGAACACTTTTGTAGTGCAATTTGCATTACAAAAGTGTTCCTATAATTAGGACCGGAGGAGTAATAAAACTTGGGGAATTACTATGAGGTCTCAAAGAAAAGACTTAATTACAGTAAGTCTCAATGACAAGTGAGGTGTTGTCAATTTTTTACACTGAAACTTTCATTACATGCTTCTTTGTTATCATTGAGAATTTTTAGTAATTAAGTCTCTTTCTTCGGGTCTCATAGTAATTTTCCATAATACTTTAATATTAAATTATATTGTACATTTATGTGCAAAACCGAAGTACATAGATTTTTGGGAAAATTCCAACCAAGTCCCAATTAACGGATTTAATAGTAACCAAGTCCATTGAAAATCATCAAATTATAGTGAAATTCCAGAGGACTCGAGCGCTATTAATTCCAAAAATGAAAGTACACTTTTGCCCATCTTTTCTATCACCTTACAAAACAAAGTTGTTATTGACAACTAAATGAGCAACATTAACAACTTTAGAGCAAGTGTTGTCGTCAATATCGCTCAATAGTTGTCAATAACAACTTTATTCATCCCTTTCGCTGGACATTATGAAATTTTTATCTTTTGGTATGAAACTAATTTGGGGCTTAGGGCATAGATGATATCTTGCTATGGGAAGATTGTTATTTGTATGATATCTTTGTAATTTATGTTGTTGTTTCATTGAGTGTGGAATAGGGTTTGGATTTTTGCTATGTTTTGGGGAGACACTACTACAAAAATCACGATACATAATGGTTATTAACTGTCATACTTCATGGTTTCAAAACATCATATATGCGGGAGCTATAAAAGCTTGGCGCAAATAAATTATGGTTCTAAATTGTTATTTATTCTAAATCTATTATAATGGTTATAATATAACACCCATTATATATTGAGGCTTGAGGAGGCCTTGGTATGCTTATTGCTGTGATAATAATTAAGGAGCACACGTAAACAACCATTATAATATATAGTAATGCGTGCATCATTCGAACGGTTTCGCTTTAACAACCATTATATGTTAAACATATATAAAGGTGGTTTTAACAACCGTCATAAATAATGATTGTTAGATAACAACCATGATTTATCGAAGCTAAATTTTTTCAAAAAAAAAAAATTTGGGGGAGGGTGTAACATCCCAAATTTTGAGATTTAGAAATTGGAAATAATATATGGAAATTAAATTGTGAATTTTGGCCTGAATAATTATAGTAGTAATTATTGGAAATTAAAGTCTATTTTTCCTTAAATTTATTCAGGAAAATATCAAAGAATATTCATAGAAGATAAGATTAGTCGTGGCAAACCATAACCACAAAGGTAATATTTTATTAATTACTCAAAGATTTAAAACACTTCCACTCCTCTTTCATTTTCATCAACAACCAAACCACACATACTCACAAAATATGCACATTTCTCTCTTGTATTTTTTTTTTTGATAAAGAAATTTTAGGAAAGGGGTTGGACTCACCCACAATCTAAGGGCAGGGCGCTTGGAGCCCAGTCCACAGGGTATACTGGACAGAGAGTACACATGTCTCCACCTCTACCAGTGTTTACACTGCTTCCTAGACCCCTAGGATGCCTCCCCCAGCGCCTTCACCAACGCAGGGATCGAACCCCCTCCCTTGAGGTGAGGAAGTCCGACCCCTTCGCCAGTTGAACCCAAGGACGAGAGGTATTTCTCTCTTGTATTCACGTGGCTATCCTATGCACAATAACTCGATGAATTATTCATTGGGCCCAACATGCAGCCTCCTCAATTATTCAATAAATCCCTATCCTCTTTATTCAATAATATCTTCAGCCCAACACGTGACAATTAAATAGGATAGCAAGATATATATATATATATATTCCTGCTTCTCTAATGCCTATCCAGTTGAAAACACGAAACCAAAGTGGAGGAGATGTCAGCAAATATCCAACCCACGCCTCCCACGTCAGCGAATTTAGATCCCCATGCTTTTAGAGACCAACAAAGATCACACCATACTTCATACTCCCTCTGTACGTCTTCCTCCTCGGACTGGACCCTTGATCCATTATATATCCATGCTCCTTGGTTTTCACTCAGTCACATTGCCTTGACAAAAAGAAAACAGAGCTACATCTGAGAGTGTTAGAGAGTAAAACTGAGAAGAAGGAAAGTGAAGGCATAAGATTCGATTGGTGGAAAGAAAGTTGAGTTTTGCACAAGGTAAGCTTTTAACCTTGTTTACATGGTTTTATCCTTGCATATTAGTTCTTTGTTTTTTGGAGCTGAAACAGAGGAGGTTTTAAGCATGTATCTTACTTGGGAAAATATAGTTTTCTAAGTATGAAGCATTTGAGAACTTGTTTTGAATCGCTGCACATGGAAATAATAGAAAAAAAGTTGTGTTAAAATTCCACACACACATATACATACATATATATGTGTGTATATGTATATGTGTATTTTTTTTTTTTATTTCTTATGCTATTATTCTAGTTTGTTCTAGGTTTAGATTTAAATTTTGATTTTTTTTATATTAAGCACAGTAATATCTGAATTTTCCCAATCATATAAAGATCTTATCATATTTATTTGAGGATTATTATTTATTGGTTCTAATTTCTCATATATTCCTAAAGCCTTTTTTATTCCTTTAATATCATGTTTTACTTCTTTTAAATCTTTTGTATTTTGTTTTATTTCTTATTTTATTTCATAAATCTTTTGTTCTAAAGGTTTTGCTAATTCTCTTAATCTATCTTTTTGATTTTTAATATCTACTTTTTCTAAAATTTCTCTAGTTTCTTCCGGTAATTGTTTCATTATTTCTTCTAAATTAAATATTTGTAATAAATCTTCTATATTTAAATTTATATAACTTACTATGAGAAGAATATTTAAGAAAATACTTATCAGAAAGATGTAAAGAAGCATGGAGAAATATTAAATATTATAAATTAAATAAATTAATGGTAAATTGCTCATAATTAGAAAAACCACATAAATGGGGATGCAATCAACAAAAATGGTTATCTAAGAAAAGAAAGAAAAGAAAAATATATATATTCAAGAAATATCCAAAAAAGAAGTTTTTAGAAAATATAATACTAGAAATAGAAGAAAGTTTAAACCAAATAAATATTTTAAAAGAAGAAGAAATAATAAGAATAAAAAAAAACCTTATAAATGTAGATGTTATAATTGCGGAGATTTAGGACATATAGCAACAAATTGTGATAAACCAAAATCAAAAAGAAAAATGAATATCTTAGAAAAAGCAGAAGAATTAGAATTAGAACCCTTAGATATAGATTTAATAGAATTTGATGAACCTATAGAAAATGAATTAGAAATATACAAATTAACATATGAATATGAAACTGAAGAATCATAAGATGAATTAGAAGAAGAATCAGAAAGTTCAGAAGATGAAGAAGAATCAGAAAGTTCAGAAGATGAAGAAGATATAGAAAAAGAATATTTAGATCAAAATAAAAATTATATAAATATGATGAATGCAGAAGAAATAGAAAATAATGAAAGCAAGCTTTTTAGGAAATGTACTACATTGGTGGGAAGGAAGATCACTAGATTTTAGAATGGAAGTTGGAAGATTAGAAGAATCAGCTTATGAAAAAAGAGAAGTCTTATATGCGGCAATATTAGCAAAATATCAAAATCTTTTAAAAAATGAATTCGTAGGAACAAATGTAGAAAATATAGAAAATACACAAATTCTAAAAGCTATAAGAAATTTACATGAAATTGAAATCTGTAGTTTAGATCCTACACATATAAATCAATATGTTTGTGAATATAAAAAATATTCTTATGAAGCAAAAATAGTAGAACCTGAAAAACAAAATTTTTATTTAGATATGTTTTATAGAAAATTACCTAGATTAATCTCAGAAAACTTAGTAGAAGAATATACACAGGCAATGGAAAGTTCAGATGATCCTAATTTTGTAAAAATAATAGATACAATGGGAAGAAGAGAAGAATATTTAAGAAAATACTTATCAGAAAGATGTAAAGAAGCATGGAAAAATATTAAATATTATAAATTAAATAAATTAATGGTAAATTGCTCAAAATTAGAAAAACCACATAAATGGGGATGCAATCAACAAAAATGGTTATCTAAGAAAAGAAAGAAAAGAAAAATATATAAATTCAAGAAATATCCAAAAAAGAAGTTTTTTAGAAAATATAATACTAGAAATAGAAGAAAGTTTAAACCAAATAAATATTTTAAAAGAAGAAGAAATAATAAGAATAATAAAAAAACCTTATAAATGTAGATAATTGCGGAGATTTAGGACATATAGCAACAAATTGTGATAAACCAAAATCAAAAAGAAAAATGAATATCTTAGAAAAAGCAGAAGAATTAGAATTAGAACCCTTAGATATAGATTTAATAGAATTTGATGAACCTATAGAAAATGAATTAGAAATATACAAATTAACATATGAATATGAAACTAAAGAATCATAATATGAATTAGAAGAAGAATAAGAAAGTTCAGAAGATGAAGAAGATATAAAAAAAGAATATTTAGATCAAAATAAAAATTATATAAATATGATGAATGTAGAAGAAATATAAAATAATGAAATTACGGATAATCAAGAATTTCAAGAATATGAAGAATATATAAATACTAAAGAAAGTTCAATAGAAAGAAGAATAACATTTAATAAAGAACAATATGATAAAATAAAAGAAAAAGATTTAGACATGACAGTTAACAACATAAAAAATGAAAAATTTCTAGATAAAGTAAGCAAAATATTAAAAAATAAGAAAAAGAAAAATCACAATGTGTAATATTAGAAAAGAAATTTCCAATAGAATCGACTTTAACAGAAGGAGTATTGAGAATACCTTTAATAAGCAAAGCTTTAATAGAACATGAAATATCAAAAATACCTTTTAAAGATGAAATATCAGAAATATATATATAGCAGGAGTGCAAGTTATGGTAAAAGCTTATTTTCATAGTGGAATAGATTCGCCATTAGAATTATTAATAACAGATGGAAGAATAATTAGTAATGTGGAAGATAGTATTTTAGGAATGATAGCAGGAAATCTAATATATCAAAAATTAAAATTTACTTTAAATACAAATTTTGCAATTAGTAAAGCAGAAGAAAACATGGATAAATCAATCTTAGTATATCATAATTTACATAATGTAAGATTACAACCAGGATCTAGGAGCATAAGTATAACAACAATGATAGGATTAGTATTTTCAAATAAACATAAAATATATAATAAAAATAAAGATAAAATAACAATAGATAAATATTTTATGCCTGTAATAAGAGAAATTAAAACTGACCCAAAAAGAATTACTGTACCAGAAATGTTAAAACTAGAATTAGATAATACTAGAGATTATTATGTACAAAATCCCAGAAGAATTATCACTAATAATATATTAGGATAGAGATCTTTAAAAATAAATACAACAGAAAATCAGATATTAAATATATATAATAGACCGTCACCTAGTAGAAATATGAATAGAAGTTTAAGTCTTAGAACGATAGATACATCACAAGAAGTTATAGATGATTTTAATCAAAGAAATTTATTAGCAGAAAGACCAATAAATTCAAGTTTAAGAGAAATTAGACCTCAAAATGGAAATTATATAAAATTAGAAGTAAAATCTGATACGTCTTGGAAAGAAGTTATAGCAAAAATTGATGAACATATAGAAAAAAGTGAAATAGACATAGGATTTACAGAAGATAATTTGATATTAGAAGGAAATCAAACAAAATCTAATGTAGTATTAAGATTTGATAATAGAGATACAATCAATTTAAACTATTAGTAAAAGAAAATTTAGGATTTAATTATAAGATAATATTAGGAAGAGATTTTTTTAGAACTAGTAAAACCATATAGAATCCAAGATACAAGAATAATGATAAACTTAAATTATCAAACAATTATAATACCAAAATTATCATGATTTACGAAGACATAAGTATTGAATGGGATGAAAATAAAAATAAAATGGTATTTATATATAAAATATTTGATCAAACAATGGAAATAGATGAAACTACAATAGTGCAAGATGTAGATATAACTTTGATAAGAATATTAATAAATAAATTAAAAGAAAAAATCAAAAAGTATAAAATAGTACTAACACCTGAAAATCTTATTCGTCACCCCGTTTATGCTGATCATATTAAAACAAGACTAAATGAATGTAAAACTGTAAAATATCACTTGAAAAAGAAGTTGGAATTATTATCTAGAGTATGAATCAAAGACCTAGAATAACATATTTTGGAAGAAAATGTGCAAACAAAAATATCACCTGTAGATAAAAGTTTATTTAGATTAGCTCTTAAATTAATAAGAGATGTAGATAGAATAGAATATGGAAGAGTATTAGAAGCGTATAATAGGTTTATGGAAGCACAAGAACCTTATAATTCATTAATAGCAAATCAAGCTACACAACAAATAGAAGAAGCTTATGAATTTTTAGGACAAAGAAATTGTGTTAAAGATGTAATTAAAAAACATTTAGAAGTGTTATCAAGAGTATAATAAGTAATTTATTTATCAAACAGGATATGGCAAAAAATAGTAGTATTATACAAGCAAGAAGAATGGCTGGAAGACCAGGAAATCAAATAATGGTATGGCAAACATATTATAGATATGACAATCATATAATTAAAATTTTGGAAACTGATAAAACACTAATGAGAATTATAATTAAAATAAATAAATAAATCAAATAAAGAGCGAAGAAGTTTTATAAAAAGAATGGGATACCCAAACTTATATATTAGATACCCAGGACTTTATCACCCAGTTATAGACCAAATTAGAATAGGAATGAATGAAAGAGAAATGTGTAAAACTAACCTCAAAAAGAAAATTGGAAATATTATCAAGAGTATGAGTGAAAGACCATTATATTATGTATTAATAAAATTTAATTATGAAAAATATAGAGCTAGAAAATATCATGCTTTAGTAGATACAGGAGCAAATCTAACAGTAGCAAAATATAATGTTTTACCACCACTTTTATAGAAAAAGCTTTAGTATTAACAACACCTTGTAAACATCAAGCTATAGGAGTAAGAATAACAAGCCCTTATAAAAGGAAAGATGAAACATTTCAAAAGAAAAAAACATAAAGAAGAAGTGCAATTCTTACAAAATAATGAACCAGTAAAAATAGAACACATGTTAGCAACATTAACAATAAGAGAAGAAAAATCTATAGAACAAAGAATATTAGAAAATTTTAGTGAAAATCCATTAATACATTGGGAAAAATCTAAACCAATGGCAAAAATAGAATTGAAGGATTATAGTCAAGAAATAAATTGTAAACCTTATCCTTGGACAACTGAGGATAAAGAAGAATTTGTAATGCATATAAATGAAATGAAAAAAATATAATTTGATAAGAGAAAATAGATCTGAATACTCATCACCAGCAATGATTGTTAAAAAACTTAGTGAAGAAAGACGAGGAAAAAGTAGAATGGTTATAAATTATAAGAAATTGAATAGTATAGCTATTACAAATAAATACCCAATACCTAAAATGGAATTATTATTTAATCCTTATAAGAGGAAAGAAAATATTTAGCAAATTTGATTGTAAATCAGGATTCTTTCAAGTAAAACTAGAAGAAGATAGTAAAAAATATAAAGCTTTCAGTACTTCTGAAGGTTTATATGAATGAAATGTATTGCCTATGAGATATCATAATAGTCCCAGAATATTTCAAGAATTTGTATCCAAATTGTTATTGCCTATAAGAGATTTTGCTGTAATATATATAGATGATATATTAATATTTTTAGATAATGCAGAAGAACATGAAAAACATCTAAATAAATTTGTAGATTTAATAGAAGAAAAAGGTTTGAATATATCACCTAAAAAATCTATATTAAGAAAACAAGAAATACTTTTCTTAGTACAGATAATAACTACAAATGGAATAGAATTACAAGATCACATAAGTAAAAAAGTTTTAGAATTTGGTAAAATAACAAATAAGAAAGATTTACAAGCATTTTTAGGATTAATTAATCAAGTAAGAAATTATGTGCCAAATTTAGCAAAATTAACATAAAAAATTTCTAAATTAGCAGGAGAAAAGACAGAATGGAAATGGGATAATGAAACAATTAAAATAATTGAACAATTGAAGAAAATTTCCCAAAAATTACCCAAATTAACAATACCCTTACAAAAAGATCTAAAATGGATAATCTATACAAATGCATCAGATCAATATTGGGGTGCAGCTTTATATCATGAAAATGAAAAAGGAGAAGAAATTATAACTAGATTTGCAAGTGGAAAATTCTTAGAAGCTCAATGGAAATATCATTCAAATTGGAAGGAATTATTAGCGATAGTTAAAGCAGTAGAGAAATTTGAATTTTTATAGTTAATTCACAATTTATAATTAGGACTGATAATACACAAGTTAAATCTTGGCTTGATAAAGGAATAAAAACAGAAAAATTAGCAAATAAAATATTTAAATGGCAAGGAGATTTGACTTATTATGATTATATTATTGAATAATCTTATTGCAGATTTTATGAGCAGATGGAATCTAATGCAGGATCCAGTTCAGAAATGAATTCTAATTAGACTTGTAATGCATGCCAGACAACATTAGCAGATTTAAACATTCTAAAAATGAATGTTAGTCTGTTAAACAGTCAGTGCAGTTCATCTATACAAAGTCTTTTAAGCAGTATTGCTCATCTAAACCAACAAGTAGAAACTCTGTTCAAAAGAATAGAGAAGTTGGAAAGCTATGGAAAAATAAATGTAAGTACTGCTGACTCAGCAATACAAACTGACATGGAATTAAGCCCTCTAAATGAGTCATATACTCAAATTGGGTCATCTACCCAAACCCAAAATAGAAATGGGTCATCTACCCAAGAAAATGTTAGTGGGCCTACTGCCCAAACACTTCAAACTATAACCCAAATGCAAGAAGAAGCCCGAAGAAAAGAAAAAAGAAAAATAGTTGAAGCCTCAACCTCAATCCCTAGAATCACCAGAAGTAATTCCTTTGATACTCAATCTAAATACCTGTACCTCAAAACCCTTGTTAGTAAGACTGGAAACATGGAAATATCTGATCCACATGTCAAATATGCCTTTAATAAAATCGTAGCCTACCCAGGAACTTCACCAGATTTAATAAGAATCCTATACCAATATGGAATGTTACATGCTATTTATTTACCCAAAATCTTGAATCCAGAGAAATCAAAGAATTGCCATTAGCCTTGCAAGAAGCAGTCAAAATATATGTTGAAGTTGTAACTCAACACAACGTATATATTAGATTTTATTCAACAGTTGCAGAAATCACACCAGAGAAGTTTTATCCTCCGATCAGTTTAATTCGACTTGGAACAACAAAGAAGCCTATAGAGACGGAAGCAGAGATAAAAGAAGATATTGAAGATGACCAGGAATTTCAGAACAAGATGTCTAATATTAGATCTCAAAATTACCATATTATATTTCAAGAAATGACCAGAGCTATTAAAAGTGAAAAGCAATGGGTGTATTATTGTGGAATGACATCAATAATCGCAGCATTGGGAAAGACTTCGCATGATCAACCACTGTTCGTACAATGGTAAGACAGATTGAGAAATAACAGGATGGAAAACTCAGAAAAAACAAAGAAGAAGATATGTAATCTTTTGGCAGAGTACTCTAATCACAGGTGTAAGAATTGTGAGGAAAGAGAAAAAGCTATGCAAGATATTGAAGATCCGGAGACAGATCTCAGTGTCCTTTGAAGATTTGAAGTAAAGTGGAAGAAGACAAGGAAGCTTGCTGACACCGACAAAGTGCTGACAGGTTAAAGATTTGAAGCATAAGAGTGTAAATGAAGATGCAACGTGTATGGTGGAAGTTTTGCCGACACTGGCAAAAGTTTGTAAAAAAACGAAAATGAAGAAAAAAGAAGTAAAGTTGTTTGTCTTATATGCCATATATGTGCAGAAGTAGAAGTGTGCAAAAATAGAAGTGCTACGTGTAAAGTTTTGAAGAGTTATCTTGTATTTAATGCAAAAATACAAATTATCTTGCAATAAATTCTAGCAAGTACTAGTAGACAAAAAATACAAGCTAGTTAGATAGGTTGAAATACCTATTTCAACCTATCTAACTAGCTTGTACTTTTTGTCTACTAGTACTTGCTAGAATTTATTACAAGATAACACCTTTGTACTTTTGCATTAAATACAAGATAACTCTTCAAAACTTTATACGTAGCATTTCTATTTTTGCACACTTCTACTTCTGCACATATATGACATATAAGACAAACAACTTTACTTTTTTTTTATTCTTATTATTTCTTCTTCTTTTAAAATATTTAGTTGGTTTAAAATTTCTTCTATTTCTAGTATTATATTTTCTAAAAAACTTCTTTTTTGGATATTTCTTGAATTTATATATTTTTCTTTTCTTTCTTTTCTTAGATAACCATTTGTGTTGATTACATCCCCATCTATGTGGTTTTTCTAATTCTGAGCAATTTACCATTAATTTATTTAATTTATAATATTTAATATTTCTCCATGCTTCTTTACATCTTTCTGATAAGTATTTTCTTAAATATTCTTCTCTTCTTCCCATTGTATCTTTTATTTTTACAAAATTAGGATCATCAGAACTTTCCATTGACTGTGTATATTCTTCTACTAAGTTTTTTGAGATTAATCTAGGTAATTTTCCATAAAACATATCTATTTTTTGTTTTTGTTTTTTCAGGTTCTACTATTTTTGCTTCATAATAATATTTTTATATTCACAAACATATTGATTTATATGTGTAGGATCTAAACTATAGATTTCAATTTCATGTAAATATCTTATAGCTTTTAGAATTTATGTATATTCTATATTTTCTACATTTGTTCCTACGAATTCATTTTTTAAAACATTTTGATATTTTGCTAATATTGCCGCATATAAGACTTCTCTTCTTTGATAAGCTAATTCTTCTAATCTTCTAACTTCCATTCTAAAATCTAGTGATCTTCCTTCCCACCGATGTAGTACATTTCCTAAAAAGCTTGCTTCTATTATCATATTTACAGCTTCTGGTTCTATTCTTCTATTTATAAGTGCTATTAATTGAGCTTTTTTCCATTCTTCTATCCCTTTTTCATTATCTAGATTATAGTATAAATCTAACCATATTCCAAAATTTGGAATTTGCCTGGTTTCATATTGTTCTAGTGGAAAACAATCGTTGTATCTTAGACCATTTATTTTATTTTATTTTTATTTTGAGACACCATTTAATTTTATTTTGTGAAAAATTAGTGCTACTTACCGTTAGAATAAAAACTTCAAGATTATATGACCACTGTGATTTTATCCTGTAATACCCTCAAATCTGACTTAGGGTAATCTCCATTGAAATTAGATAATTTGCAAATAGGTCCCTAAAACGTTTGAGAATTTGCAAATAGGTCCCTAAGCACATTGTGGGTTATAAATACCCTGTGAAAGCTATAAAAGAGGCAAGTAAAAATCTATTTAAAATAGGGAAGGATATTGTCCCTAATTTAGGTAATTTATTAAGTTACAAACTTGGAGAAGTTGTAGAAGAATACTCAAAAAGTAAGGAAATGACCGAAATACCCCCGTAGATGCTAAGATAATACAGAACACATGGAAACAAAAGTGTCAATACAAAAGTATGAAGGTAATGAGGTGTTCTAAGTAAGAAAATTATCAACTTGTGATAATTAAGTAATTAAGTAATATTGGGCTAATTACTTAAGCATAAGCAAAGGAAATTCATAAATAACTATGTAAAACCCTAAAATTAGTGGTTTTTGTTTTAAAATTAGTAAAAACATGTTTACTAATTAATTGGAAATTTTGGAGAAAAATAGTTGAGTTTAGGTATTTTTAAACCTAAATACAAGAATGGACCAATTTGGGATTTTTGTGGAATTTTTGGAAAAATTAAATAAGTAAATAATTAAATAATTAATTAAATAAAAAATAAAAAATATATTAATTAAAATGAAGGGCCAGCCGAAATTTCCAAGAAGAAAAGAAAAAAAAAATGAATAAGAAATAAATTTTTGCAAGTTGCAATTATTTTAATAATATAATTTATTAAAGTGAAAAATGATGAATAGTAATTTAGAAATTAGGAAACGGATCCTATCTAGAGATCTAGGAATGAGATTTCCAAAGTCAGGATAAAATATTGATCAGTGGAATTTTATCTTCCGTTAGACTCTTCCGGAAGTTAATTCCGAGTCCTATGCAACGTTTTGCATATAAGACGAAATAGAGAAAAATGCAGATAGGCATATTTTTGGATATGAAGAAAATAAATTCTAACTCAACATCTAGGAATGAGTTTGAATTTATCTGGACATATTTGGAATCGTGAATTTTTCGAAGAAGTTGATGATTCCGGAAATGCTCCAAGACCGGACGCGTTCGGACACGTTTTCGAGAAAACTTCAACCGGACTCGTTGGAACCTGTAAGAGACCGAAATCAAAGTTAAATTAGATATTATTGATGAGAAAGAGAAGATCTTCAAAGTTATGAATTCAGAATTTTTAGATTTCGCGAAACGGACACCGATCGGGGAACTTTATCGGCCTAAAGCTTCTAGAATATGCAAGTTGTCACAAGTTGGTGACTCATGGAGGGAGCTGAACGAAAATGGTGTGTTCCATGGCTGCAAATCATCCACCAAAACCCCTAATTTCCATGGTTTAAAATGAAGGTTGAAATATGGAAAAAGACTATTATGCCCTTACAACTTCTTTTATAAATAGTAAGCAACTCTTTTGAAATTATTCACACCAAAATCCTCTTGTGGATTTCAAAATAGAGAGAGTATTTTAGAGAGAGAAGCTCTGGGGAAAATTGCGAAGCTCTGGGTAAGTTTTTCGACCGAGCTTTAAGCTTTCGTAGTTCTTTCAATAGTTAGAGTAATCTATCGCTAGTATAGCCTTTAATTTTTCAAGCATGATAGGATATCATATGATAGGGCTATATTAGTCTAGAATTTCGAAAATTATCATTGGGTCGAAGTTCTGGCAAAATTTTGGGAAAATCGGAGCCAAAGTAACGAAGTGCTGGCGAAATTCCGCCAATTAGGGGTATAGGGGCAAAATGGTAATTTTTACCTAAAATGCTGGTCGTAATGTCAAATCACTAATGAAAGTGATATTACCCTTATAGGATATCAGAAACTCTGATCTGCTGCCGATTCTGTTGTCCGACGTGCCGTTGGACGTTTATTGTTTTAAAGTAAACGTGTCGTTTCCATAAAAAAGTACGATTTCCGACGGAAGTACCGTCTACCGTCAACGAATGTACGTTCGCGTACTGTAACACTAACTCTGATGTTTATGGTATGCATGTATGTATGGGTGTTGTAGATTTGTTATACTGTTTGAGTGCATATAGATGTTAGATAATATGTCTATATGCTGGGAGCAATATGTCTCGTATCTTGGGAGCAATATGTCTTTATCTTTGGGAGCAATATGTCTTTATGCTGGGAGCAATATGTCCGCATCTTTGGGAGCAATAGACTTGCGGCATTTTATATATACATATCATTTACTCAATCGCTCTGTTGCTCTACTCTGACGATTTTGAAATGATGTTTGACAAAAAAAAAATTATACTGCTTGTGAAAAGTTGGGATGTTACATATCCCATATTGGATTATTTAAATATTATAATTTAAAGTTCAGACTTGAGATGTTTTATTTTTTATTTTTATTTGTGTGCTAGGTTGGACATGAAATGCTGTTTAATTATCGTCCCTTTTCAATCCTTTTTTTTTCTCACGAGGCTTTAGCTTGTTCAAATTGCACATTATATTGTGTTTTAGATGGTTTTATAGACTATCTAGCATGTGTGCGTGTTGTGGATTTGTAGAAATATAACGACTGTTATTTTGAAATTCAACGACTGTTTTTTAGAAAACAGTTATTATAAATCATAAATTTTCAACAAAACTTTTTTGTATGACCCCTGAAAACAATCATATAATGGTTTTAAAAACGGAAGTTAAAAGTGTTTTTTTGTAGTAGGATTGGATTATTTAAATATTATAATTTAAAGTTCATATTTAATTATATATAACTGATTTCATTCAGTTATTTAGTTGACTGGTGATTTCAGTTATTTAGTCAACAAACCACAATGTTCTCATCCAATTTATTAATTAATTAGGATTTTCTCTAATTTCCTCATTAAATAATCCGGCCCATCAAAGGCAGATTCGGATCTAAAAATTCCAACATTAATTGATAATTAAT
The DNA here is from genome assembly GCA_025563575.1 of Acacia pycnantha. Classification (NCBI taxonomy): domain Eukaryota; kingdom Viridiplantae; phylum Streptophyta; class Magnoliopsida; order Fabales; family Fabaceae; genus Acacia; species Acacia pycnantha. The sequence goes on from JAMWYP010000289.1 coordinate 365,821, forward strand.
AGGAGTTGTTGGCCAACAAACTAATTAATGAGCTTAACGTATATATGGTTGTTCGTGTGCTTAGCTTGAATCCATTTTAGATCTCAAATGAGCCTCACTTAAAATATGTCAACTAGTATTAGATTTTGGTCTAATGGTATTGATGGGGAAGCTAGAAATTTACTTTTCAATTGAGGAAATTCAACGTAGAAGAAGATCCAAACCCGACCCAACCCTTACCCATCAACTCCAACTTTAAATAAAAAATTATTGGAAGTTTTAAAGAAGGAATTTAATAACTAAAAGTCTTAATGAAAAGTGAGAAATATAAAATTGTTATCATTTCCTGCATTGTAACTTGTCATTGCATGCTTTTTGTAATTATCAAACTTTTGGGTGAATGAATCACATGCATTCTTACAACTAAAAAAGAAATCACATGCTTCCTTGAGACCTTATAGTAATTCCCCAAGAAAAATGTAAAAGTGTATCCTTAATCCCCTTATAAAAAGAATATATAAGACTTTTCAATAATTTTTAGACTGGTTATACAAATACTAAGTTTTAAAATTTTAGATTTATTATTACATGTGGAACTGGAAGTGTAGAACTAGTCTACAAATTTGTAAATATTATTTTTTTAAAAATAATTTTAATAATTTTTAAACTCATTGTATAAGCACAAGTATATTTAGACAAGTTGTATGCAAGCAGAGCCCATCTAAAAGGTCTACCAGTATTTATAACAACATCACCAATGTTTCATCTGCACCACTTCACCACCTTCTTCTCAAAATCAAGTAATTACTATGCCCTTGCCTCTTCCTCCTTGCTTACTAGATTGTCCCCGACCTGGATTAGTGGAAGGTTCTAAGATTCAAATGAATGAATCACAAAGTAATCGGTCAATCTCAAATTCAAGCATATGCAGTATATATGTAAATTAACCAAACAAAGCAGTCCACACAGCATATAAAGCATTCAAATTTAAATTCAAGATTCAAATTCAAATTCAAGAAACCGCGTGGTTCTGAAGTATATAACAAAAGAAAGGCTTCCGTTGGAACAACAAAAGGAAAGCTTCCGCCAGAACAACGAAAGGAAGTCTTCAGCCGGGTCGGGTCTTCTACTCAGGCTGCTTGCCTCTCTCCTCGGTCCTCGGTCCTCCCGAACCTGACGCTATGTTAAGGGCTGAGATCCGCACCGGATCTCAGGTAACGGTTAACCTCATATTTACATACACAACATATGGACTACAGACAATCATATCAACAACAGTATATGTGCACTCATCGCCCAAAAGCATGCATATATATATCGCCCAAATAGCATGTATACATATATCGCCCAATAGCATGCAGATATATCGCCCATGGCAAACGTAAACATATCAACAGTATACAAACATATCACAAAGCTATCAACTACCACATACAATACACCTAGCACATACATGCATACCATAAACATCAGATTAGTGTTACAGTACGCGGACGTACACCAATAGTACATAAACACACAACAGACATAAAGTCACCATCTATCACACATACACATACAATACTCATACTACATACCCGCATATAGTAAACATCAGAGTTAGTGTTACAGTACGCGAACGTACGTACTCTAATAGTACATAAACACAAAACAGACATAAAGTCATCATCTATCACATACAATACACATATCACATATATGTATACAATAAATGTCAGAGTTAGTGCTACAGTCCGCGAACGTACATACTCTAATAGTACATAAACACACAACAGATATAAAGTCATCATCTATCACATACAATACACATATCACATATATGTATACAATAAACATCAGCGTTAGTGTTACAGTACCCGAATGTACATACATATTCACCTATTTAATAGGTATTATTTCTTAATTTATGATATTTTCTCTAAGTCAAATTTTAGGGTATTACACTTGGCGCAAGGAAATTCACTTTGGCAATTCAATACCAAAGATTCGTTTTCGCAATTCAATACCAAAGATTCGTTTTGGCGATTCAATACCAAAATTACTGAATGCACTAGGCCCTGCCTAGCCACCGGGAAATTGGCCCCATGGTCGGCCCTTCCGCTCAATCGAGCCACGAGTGGTGCTGGCCATAAAGGCAGGACATACAAATATGGTATACAAAAACATATATAGCAATGCAAAGAATGTGAGATTATAGTTACTACCTGTTGGTCTTACCGACACTGCACCTTCCACGAGGTTCCTTTTGCTTAGTTTATCCTTTATGCTTGAGCAACTATCTTTTTCTATAATTATCATTGATATGGAGAATGCGTCATTAACCAATCCAACAAGTATGTGTGTAATCGAGAGAATTAATTTGGAGAAAGGAATTGATGATGCGTGTGAAGGGGGTACGTGGCGGAGTTTGAGAAAGGAGATGGTGATGTGTCCGTTGCTGCATGAAACAGGTGTATTTTCGCTGCCTCATCTTTCTCTGGCCGAGAGAATAATAATGAATTAAGGAAGTGCGCTGTGTCTCTCGGTTTCTTTTATTTCACTGGCCGACAGTAATGAGGCATGGAAAATGATAAATAAAGTGAATATCGATATAAGTGTTGGGATGTATGGGCCGAAATGAAGATTAAATGAATAGAGGGAGTCTAATGTTATGCTGGGCGAAATGCTTCAGCTTTGTGTCTTGTCCGTAGGAATAAATAATTGGGAGAGAAAAAGTGTTTGACTAAAAAGGTGTTTGAGTGGAGCCCATTTCAAATGATCCATTTAATTCTCCTTATTCCTCTTTAAATATAGGGTTAAGGAGCAATAATACACATGGGGTTTTCCCAGGGGAGCGTCCAGCACCACGGGCTTTTTTTGGGAGCGAAAGTACACATGAGGTTAACTTATAGGAGCAAAAGTCACATATCTGTTAAAAGGAAAAATGTTGACCGTTAAAATGAAACTTTTAACTAATAGTGATGATTTGGCATGGTGATTGCAAATGAAAATACCAAAATGCCCTCTCTTCTTCCTCATCTCATCTGTGCATCTGGCGCCCCCCTTCCCCGCCGGCAACCCAAATGCCCTCTCTTCTTCCTCATCTCATCGGCATCTGGCGCCCCCTCCCCGCCGGCAACCCCCCAAAAGTCACACCACCAGAGATGACCAAAAAAGAAAAAAATCAGCAACAAATGAATCAGACGAATCCTGGGTAAAATTCCATTATTCAAAGGAAGAAAATTTGAGTTTTTTTTTTTTTTTTTTTTTTCTGAAGAAGAAGATGGAATTTCAAATGAATCAGACGAATCCTGGGTAAAATTCCATTATTCAAATGAATCAGCTTTGTCTTATCATCAGTCATAGTCATCCAGAGATCAGCAACAAATGAATCAGACGAATCCTGGGTAAAATTCCATTATTCAAAGGAAGAAAATTTGAGTTTTTTTTTTCCTGAAGAAGAAGATGGAATTTCAAATGAATCAGACGAATCCTGGGTAAAATTCCATTATTCAAATGAATCAGCTTTGTCTTATCATCAGTCATAGTCATCCAGAGAAAGAAGATGAAAAAGAAAGCTAAATTGATTCAGATAAATCGGATGAGAAAGGAAGAGATGAAGGAGGAGCAGTACCTGAGCCATTGAAGAAGGAAGAAGAAACAAAGAATAGAGATGCACAAACACTTGTATAAATAAAAAATTGAAAAAAATCAAAACCCATATGCAGGCAAGATCTAACAAACTCGGAACCAAAATTGGTGGCTACACGTTTGATCCCGCCGGAAAACAACACAGTGCGGCGGACCTATTAACCCTAGCCAAAGCAAGCAAAATCAGAGTAGCTATATATGCGAATGTAGAGAAAATCCTTGAAATCAAAACAATCCGCCAACACCAACCAGTGGATTCACAATCTCGTTCCTTTGATCTCCTCTGAGAATTTGTGATTGTGGTTTAACTCCAGCTCACCCCATTGCCTCCAAATCCGAAATGAAAGAACCAGGAAATCCACTTTCAAATCAAAATCCGAAATGAAAGAACCAGGAAATGACCTTCAATCGGCGAGGCAAGGCAGAAAAACGCACCAGATTTCCAGATCTGAGCAGAGAAACGGAACGCATCAGATTTCCGGCGTGGCTTTCGATCTTCACCTCATCACGTCTTAGACTTGCAGAATCTCCGGCGAGAGTGATGGCTGAGTGAAGGATCCTTCCAGCGACTGATCTCTTAGGAAGCCCCGACGCGGCGTATGCCCTTCTCCTCTCCTCGTCGCCATCGCCTGCTCGTCGCTACTGCCCGAAAGCTAGAACCAAATTCCAGATTCAAATGTCAAATCCTCATGGCCACGTGTTTTGTTTTAGACACTCCTTTATCTGCCACATCACTCCTTTATCTGCCACATCAGCAATGTTAGTCAAACCGTTGCATTTTAACGGTCAACGTTTTCAAAGTGTGACTTTTGCTCCCAATATGTAACATCATGTGTACTTTCGCTCCCAAAAAAGCCCGTGGTGCTGGACGCTCCCCAGGGAAAACCCCATGTGTATTATTGCTCCTTAACCCTTAAATATATATAATTTTTATTTATTTTTTTAGATAAAAAAAATGACTTTATTAATTATCTTAAGCTTTTCCCCCCTAATAAGCTTACGACAATGCTCTTACTGGTTTAGCAACTTATTCATCCCAGTCCTATTTCTAAACTCATTTTCCGAAAATTTGGGATATTAGAATTCTCCCCCGTTAAATAAATTTCGTCCTCGAAATTTGACAAATACCCAAGACATAAATTTCGTACTCCTCAGGTTGTTTCCCTAGAAATTAATCCCTTCTAGTCTTCTTTCATAAATAGCAATCATAAAGGACTATATTCTTTACCCAACCTCATAGAAAGATAAATAGAAAACTAAAATGAGTTGTTCCAAGATCAAACAGAATTTGAGCCTTTTGAGCATATATATTAATGGTTACTGTATCAACATCATTAGAAGCTCGAGCATCTTGTCGTGTCATAGCATACACTCGAGCTTGACCTTGCCCAGAAAAAGATTGGCCACGTTTTCCTGTTGCTTTTCCTGACATACCCCTGCCAATAGAAGCAGAAGTTGCTCTTGTAGATGGGGCTGCGGGCATGGTAGTGAAAACGTAGATTTTACCTAAAAAAGAAAGGAGAATAAAAAATCGTAAAACGTAAAATCGTAATATAAAACGTAGATTTTACCTACATATATATATAAAAAAAATTATATAATTCCTCTCTGCTCACTTCTATTTCACAGTAAGCATCTTGAAATCAAAGTTAAAGGTAAAGTAGTAATCAACTTTTCAGCTATACCACTCTGGTCCTATTTATAAGTCCACTTTGACCAAAAATTTGGTCCTATTTATAAGTCCATTTTGACCAAATAAATGAGATTGTGACAATTTTGCCCATATTAATGAGGATGAGAGAGATTGACAAGTTATGTTGGAAAGAGAAAAAGATGAGAGAGATTTGATAATAAATTTTAAAAAGTACTCATTCATAAATGAGGGTAAAGTTAGAAATTTGCTCCATAATCATTAAGATACCTAACTCTCCTTGGTATGTGAGATTTGGTCAAAGTTGACTTATAAATAGGACCAGAGTGATACATATTAGGCATTTAATATGTAAAAACTCCTTTAATCCTTTAGTTTACGTTTTTTGAAAAAACGATCCGTTTTTACGTTTTACCACTACGTTTTTTACGTTTTTACTTTGATTGCGTTTTTTGCTGCAACGAAACACATTTTGCTCAAATAAAAGCGTAAAAACGGCGTTTTTACGAGTTAAAGCGCGTTTTTGACTACCATGGCTGCGGGTATAGTATGGCAAGGAGGAGCTTGAACTGATCCAAAACTTGACACTGGTTGAATAAGCGGGCAATTCCTTCTTAAATGACCGATCTGCCCACACCCATAACAAGCACCAGAGGTCTTATGGCATGGCCCCGAATGAAAATTTCCACAAGTTGCACAAGGGGTTTTTGGGTAACTCAACTGGTTCACGACAGGGTGAGATTGTACAACATGACTTTGGGATTGGCCCTGAAAGCGATTAGTTTTGTAAGATCCTTGACATTTTCCGCCTTCCTCTCTTTTAAGCTTCTTAGTTGCCACCTTATCTTCATTATGCCTCTGCTCGATTCTCAATGCATAGTCAACCACCTCAGCATAAGTAGTAAAAAGATTTAACATAGGAACAACTGAGTCATGTATATACGTGGACAACCCATGGATAAATCTAGAAATTCTATCATTTTCTTTGGATACTAGATGAGATGCAAAAGGAAAAACTTAGTATCCTTTTCTTTGGAAACTCTTATGTTGTAAGAGAAGTGTATTCTCATGTCAGACACATATGAAATGGTGGGACCCACACACACACACACACACACACACACACACACACACACACACACACACACACACACACACACACACACACACACACACACACACACACACACACACACACACACACACACTAAGGCCAATTAAGGCCACCATTTCATATGTGTAGAAATTTTTCCCTTCTCATTCAATATGAGAAGTGTAAAGGGAAAATCCATACAGGGGCCCAATTAAGGCCCAGAATTTCAAAAAAGGCCCCAATAACTTTCACATACCAAAAAAGGCCCTAGGACATTTTCTGGTATAAACGTTAACAACTAAAACAGTCATATTAACAACAAAATCAATACCCGTTAACAACTAAATCAGTCGCATTAACAACAATATTTTAACAACTAAATCAGTCACATTAACAACAATATCATCCCCGATTAACAACTAAATCAGTCACATTAACAACTAACGTTTTAATGAAAAATCACAGAAAAGGCCCTAGAGCTCTTTTTGGTATGTGAAAGTTGTTGGGACCCTTTTTACAATTCTGGGTCTTAATTGGGCCCCTGTATGGATTTTCCCATGTTTAAACCCCATAATCAAAAGGTCTCAATAAAAACTTATTACAAACTTTTTTGCACTAGAAATCTAGAATATCTTATTATATACTGCTTACTTATTAAAACCTTTTTGAATTATTCCTTATGCCAAAATAACCCTTTCAAGATATATACCAGAGTTCCCGAAGGTTCACCAAACGGTCGCATGCAGTGCACACATCCGCTCACATGAACAACAATTATTGTCTGACTCGTAAAGTAATCCACCGAAAAATCCACCTTTCTTGGTGGTGCAATAGCCGATATGTACTACATAATCACTTCTGATGCACTAGAATCTTCCAACCTCAAGTTCAGAAAGGAAAAAGAAAGGAAAAGAAACTATAATCGTCCACTCTCAAATGATTTTTTTTTTTTTTTTTAAAAACACAACAAAACTAACTAGCAAGAATTTTCCAACCTGCATAAAAATAATTATTTAAACTAGAAATGTTTGTTGGACTCTAGAGTCGAACAATACGGTTTGAGAGATGTTTGTATATCATTCCGTTACTTTATTACCTACTACCTCTGGTCCTACTTATAATTATAGAAACATTTTTGTAATGTAATTTACACTACAAAAGTGTTTCTCTACAAAAGTATTCCTATAATTAGGACCGGAGGGAGTATCTTTTCACAGTTCCAACTTGCATTTAAATGTACAAGTTCCTAAACGTAGTTAAAAATACCTGCAACAACACAGTAATCACACATGGTAGAGATAATGACATCAAGTAGTTTACTCATTGCCAGGAAATATAGTAGTGTGTATTAACTATTGAAAGATGGACTAAAAATGACAATTAGTTTCTTTTTATCCTTTAAAAAATAGTAAGATCAAGTGATTTTATTTATTTTTAATTTTTTGTATTTCTAAGTAAAATATCTAATTTCAACTTTATGGCTAAAATTAACTACACTAGAAGAACTTTTTTTTTCCTTTAGAATTTGATGCCACTCTAGTTCAGGAAACATCATTGGAGACTTTAGCCACTTCAATTTGAATTTGTTTATAATAAGAAATTAAAATAATAAAAAATATTGGAAGAATTCTTATAAAAAAAATGAAACTTCATTGGTGACTTTTAGCCACTTCAACTTAGCAACTGACATGAAAATTAAAGAAAAATAAGATATTTTTTTCTATTTTAAAAATGGTTTACACAATAAACAACAAATCCATACATGCATTTAATCTTTGCTAATACGCACTCCCTCTCTATTATAACGCACCTTTAATTAAGTTTTATATATCAATGAATAACTATTATGTTAGAATTTGAAGGATTATAGTATAGAGTAAACAAGAACCTCTGAATATTATATTATTGAATCCTTCATACTTAATCATTTTAATTAATGAGAGTACAAGAACCTTCTTTATATAGGAAAACATAACCTAAACTAATCCTATAATCTAATCTAACCTAAATAAATCTAATCAAATAATAATATCAACATAAAATAAATAATATCCCAACATGAGGATATATCAAATATTATCAAAAGATATAATAATATCTTAACACCTCTTTCAAACTCAAGATCATCTTGAGTTTGTTGACTAAAAACTATAAGCGACAATTGATACAACAATAGTGGACTAATAGTGATATCTTGGAGCAAGCGTCAATCAAGATGGATAGAAATGATGTCGAGTGAATTTGAATGGAACCCGACAGCCAAAAAAACTTGGATCGGAGTAAGAATTGATCTAGACAGAATAGAAATGAAACTGAGCTGATGATTTGGACGGAACTAGGAAGTCTTCAGATATGAGCGGAACTAGATGGTCTTCAAATCTGAACAGAATGATCAAAAGATCTAGAAAGAACCAAAGGGTCAAAAGATATGGGCAGAACCAGACGGTCAAGAGATCTGGGTGGAACCAGACGGTCAAAAGATCTAGATAGAACTACTACTACAAAAAATAAAATTTACTTCCCTAAAAAACATCCGTTTTTTCAAAAAGGGAAGTAAAAAATAAAGGTAGTAGCATTTTTGTAATTATGTGGAGGATTTTTGACATATTGGGTGTCCCTATTTTGAATTAGGATGCCTAAAGTAGACCTTATACGTCCCAAATTTAAATTGGGACTCTTAAAGAAGGGGAATTTGGAGTCTCAATTCAAAACGAAGTGCCAAAAGCACTACTTTGGGTGTCCCTTATAAAATTGGGATGCCAAAGTAGGACTTTTGGCGTCCCAAATTTAAATTAAGACACCGCCAATATGTAAAAGAAAATCCCATTACAGGTTCGACATTCACACTTGTTCATTCCTTTCATACAACAACATATTTCTCAGCTTCAACCTTAAAGTTCCTCTGTTCTTCACGCCAAAAATCGTTCCCTCCTTGATTTTATGGGTTTCAATTTTCAAATATGTGCTTGTGTGCTTCTTTTTGCAGCTAGAGATTGTATATAGTTTGACCACCAGGCACCAGCGACGGAGATCTACAGGTTCGACCACTAGCAACAACGAAGGTCTTGCAAGGCACCAACGACGAAACTCTACAGGTTCGACCACAAGCAACGACAAAGGACTTAGAACAGCGATTCTGTGGAGATCCGAGACAGAGCAACGGATCTATTCCTCCAAACTCTCTCTGCCGCATTCTTTGTAGGGTTCTTCTTCCATGGCCAAAAATCGTTCCCTCCTTGATTTTATGGGTTTCAATTTTCAAATATGTGCTTGTGTGCTTCTTTTAGCAGCTAGAGACTGTATATAGTTTGACCACCAGGCACCAGCGACAGAGATCTACAGGTTCGACCACTAGCAATAGTGAAGGTCTCGCAAGGCACCAGCGACGGAACTCTACAGGTTCGACCATGAGCAACGACAAAGGACTTAGAACAACAATTTTGTGGAGATCCGAGACAGAGCAACGGATCTATTTCTCCAAACTCTCGCTGCTGCATTCTTTGTAGGGTTCTTCTTCCATGGCCAAGCTTCACCTCAAGCGTGATGTTTGTGAGGTTGCCTTGCGAGTTCTTTTTCCACCGCCAAGCCTCTCAAACCAGAGGTTTAAGGTTTTTTTTTTTTTAAAAAAAAGAAAAGAATACGGCGTCCCAAATAAAAAGGGATGCTATAAGTCTCATAATAATGTCACTCTTTTTGTATAAGCGACGATGTTTCACCGCCTTTATTCACTAGTATTTTTTCCCCTGTCATGACATATGATGTTGGTTTTTAGAATAACCTATGTTAAAACTATTCAAAATGTACGTTATAACAATGTCACCACTTTTTTTAATGTCGGTTTGCTAAATAACTGGCATTAACAACCAATGTTATGACTTATGAGTATATTTTATAATAGTGGATTGAAAACTCTTACCCAGGAGAGACGACACTTAGGCTTTGTTTGGGAGTTTGGAAGGAAGGGGAGGGAAAGGAATGCAAGGAGAATGGAGGGGAGGAGATGAAAGGAAAATGAAGGATATTTCCTTCCCTTGTTTGGGAGTTAAAAAAATAGTAAGGGAGGAAGATGGAGGATTAATGAGTTATTTTTACCATTTTTTCATTTTCATTAATAATTAATATAATTATTATATTTTTCAAATAAATTTAAATTTAAATTTTCTACAAAATGTATTTATGTAATTTTTATATTCAAAAAATTATTTATGTTGTGGTGGCGGTGACGGGGTGGTGGTGGGGTGGTGGTGGTGGTGGCGGCGGCGGCGGCAGTGGTGGGGTGGTGGTGGCGGGTGTGGCGGTAGTGGGGTGGTGGTGATGGTGGTAGTGGTAAATAAGGGTAACAAAGTAATTATTCTATTTTCCCTCTTAAAACCCTCCATATTGGGGGAACTTTATTTTTTAGAAGGAGGGTTTTGGAGGATTTGTAAAAATCCCTGATTCCCTCCCCTCCTATTTTTAAAACTTGCAAACAAGGGACCTGACTACCAAAACCTTCCATTCCCTTTCCTTTCCCTCCAAAATGGAACTCCCAAACAAAGCCTTAGAGGTGGGGAGACTCACCTTCCGTTAACTGTATAACTATAATGATGGACCCAAATAGTAAAAATTGTTTGTTTTAAAATAGCCAAATAGTAGAAAGAAGCAATTCTACACGAAATTCATGGCAACTTCTTGGATTAAGCCATTAATGCCTGGTTTGGTAAGACTATGGAAGTAGAGGTGTATGTGAGATTAAAAAGTGTGTTTGGTAAGACTATGGAAGTGAGATATAATTTTAAATTAATTTATTAATTTTAAATATGAAATGACTAATATACCCTTGTCCTAAAACCCTAACGGTGGCAATGAGGAAGATGATTATAAGAAATCAAACCATAATCAAACTAAATCAAGCAATAAATCAATTATTAACCACCAAGCGCTTAGGTCAACTGGTAAGGGGTTGTTCTAGCTTAACCACGGGTCTTGAGTTCGAGACGTGGGAATGCAGCAGGCGTGGGTGGTAGAGGCTTCCCCCCGAAAGGGGCCAACCCGGTCTCGGTCCGGATTAGTCTGGGGTCGTTGATGTGCCTGAAAGATGGCCTACCCTAGGATATCGGACGCTCTAAGCAAAAAAAAAAATCAATTATTAAATGTGTTATGGACTCATATATGAGGCCCATATAATATATGGCCTAACAATGGGCAATCTACGAGACACAGATATGACGGCACATTACTTGGGCTTGGAGGCACAGAGGCCAATAAGTCAAAACCCTAATCCTAAGGTAAACTCTATAAATAAAAGGTAAACCCTAAAGGTATGAGGATTCTATTCTCTCAGTTTAATATTTAGCCGTCACTGTGCACACACACCACCCCTTTGGCGAAAGCCTCATTCGTGCACAATGATCCATCATTCTCCTGAGTATTTACCTCATAGATATCTTGGAGTAGCTATTTGATTCAATATCAACACACTAGTACAATAGGGCTAGACATCTGTTGTTCTTAGACAGAACATTGGTGTTGTCCGTGGGGAATCGTTAAATTTTGATTCCCGCGACTAAACATTGAATTGAAATTCGTTAGAACTTAAAGCGCACAATCTCCTTGCAATTGGTGAAGTTTGAGCTTTGGATGATCACATTGAAGTGAAGCTCCTTCTCCTTCGGCTGGTTGATCATCCCATTCTTTCAAGCTTTGATTCTGTGATAAATCTATCTGATGACCCAGTAAATGCATTGCCTGATGTATCAAAGCCTCTAGTAATGGGATTTATCAAATTTTTAGGCCATGTCGTCCACAAGCACTGGCGATGTGAGCCGCCCACACATGTTTCTGAAGTTTGGTGAGTATCTCACTTTGAAAGTAATCTCCAATGCCTTGATTGAGAAGAAATCGAAGATCAGAATTTTGCTTCCTTCATCATCGGAAGCCTAATTAATTTCTAGATTGATTTCTCTAGTTCGAAGATGGTTAAAGCGCCACCGAAATTGTGTTCCTCCGATTGATCTCTACCATGCTTCTGTTCTTCTTGTTTTGGACTCGTTTTTGCATGATTTTCGGCAATCTTGACCGCAATTTTTGCGTGTTCTATGGATTGTCACAGATTTTGTGACTCATGTTCTTGTTCTTGATTTGTGGAGCTTGTCATCTTCTCCATTCATGGCGATATAATCAAAGTTTTATGGCTAGATCTGTGTTTGCCAGCTTCTTCTTGTTTGATTGGCGTCTTCCCTGTTCATTCGTCGAAAGTGAAGAGGCTCAACCAACCATTGGATTCTTCAACTGGAAATGTGTGAAAACGGAAAGGGATACGACGAGATCACCATTCATTATGGAGTAGGTGACGAGATCAGCGAGACTGAGGAAGGGCAAGCATCTTACTTATGGTTATCAGTTTGTTCAATTTGGTGCAAATTGAGATTGCCACTGTGGTGCTGCTGTGTGCAGGCATAAGTTGGGGGCCCGTTCTTCCTAAAACATCATCAGATGCATATCAGGTTGATCTGAAAGGAGGTTTGCATATTCATTCTACTATTAGACTTGTGTTTGAGGAACTTGAAGTTGTGTTTGAGGAACTTGAAGTGCCCCTGTTATTGGACCTACAATTAGTGGATCCAGTAATTGTATTAAAACACAAGATGATTCAAATAATAGAGCTCTATGTGATACTTGAAATGTTGAAGATTATGCTCCATACAAAAGCAAAGGATTCAACTGGTTCGTGTAATATATAATGATGCTGATGTTTATCTATTAGATGACCCTTTTAGTGCAGTAGATGCACACTGCTTCTATTCTGTTCAATGATTGGGTCATGACTGCTCTGAGGAAGAAAATTGTCCTTTTAGTAAGTTACAACTTACACAAGAAGAAGAAAAGGAGATTGGCCCATTTTGGGATTATATTTATATCTCCAAAGGATCATTTCTTCTGTGTTTTTTAGCATTTTAGGACAAGTGGATTTTGTTGGTTTGCAAGCAGTAAGTTCTGCTTGCTGATTGCTTGAGAAATTGGAAAGAAGTTAACAAGTTCTGCCACATATGATTGTGCTCTTGACTATGTTTTTGGGTGGCGTTGTGCATTCTTTGTGGAGTCTATGTTGATGATTCCATTCGTTATTATGGGATTCTTTATGAAGCCTTTGCATATGAAAGGTTTTTCTTCTGCTAAATCATAAAAGGCAGTGGCGCTTGATAGCTGAAAGCCTGATAGCTTAAATTTAGAGAAGCTGATCAGATGGTTCTTAGATGATATTAATCTTAACAAACCATTTGTGGCAAAAACCCGTTCAATATTTGGGGAAGTTGCAATCCTTGTTTTCATGTTCTTCACATTGATGCTTAGAAATTGGCATCAGCCTGGTAGCGATAATTTTGTGCCAAGGAAGAGTTAAACTGTGGACACACATGATAAAAATGTCATCCAGCTTCCATTACCCACTACAGGGGTTGCCAAGCCTTCAGCAGATGACTATGATAAGACTGACTTTGCATTGCAGCTGCATCGAGCTTGTGATTCTCTTAGGCAACAATCTTTTGTAAATTATTTGATGGATATATTGTAGCAGCTAGTGAATGTTTTCAAGTCTCCTCTAATAGTGAAAGCGCACTTAATTTTAATGTTGGGCCTAGGTGTGGGGCTGTACTAACAGTACGTAGAGACTTAGTTGCAGGAAATTTTTTGAGGAATTCTGCAGAGCTTTAAAGAAGAAAACCTCTCTTGCAAAGCTAAAAACAAGACAGTTAAATCCGTGTTCCATTTTACATTTGGAACCTGGATAAACTGAGTTTGAAGACATTTAAATCTGTGTTCCATGTTGAGTTTGGAACCCGAGTAAACTGAGTTTGAAGACAGTTAAATCCATGTTCCATGTTAAGTTTGGAACCTAGATAAAATGAGAGAATTATATAGTTAAATCCCTGTTCCATGTTGAGTTTGGAACCTGGATAAACTGAGTTTAAAGACAGTTAAATCCGTGTTCCATGTTAAGTTTGGAACCTAGACAAAATGAGAGAACTATACAGTTAAATTTGTGTTCCATGTTACATTTGGAACCCGGACAAACTGAGAGAATTATACAGTTAAATCCATGTCCCATGTTGAGTTTGGAACCAGGATAAACTGAGTTTGAAGACAGTTAAATCCGTGTTCCATGTTAAGTTTGGAACTCGGATGAACTGAGAGAATTATACAGTTAAATCCGTGTTTCATGTTACGTTTGGAACCCGGATAAACTGAGTATAACACAGTTAAATCCGTGTTCTATGTTAAGTTTGGAACCCGGATAAACTCAAAGTACAATATAGTTAAATCCGTGTTCCACGTTAAGTTTGGAACCCGGATAAACTGAGTATAATACTGTTAAATCCGTGTTCCATGTTGAGTTTGGAACCCATATAAACTGAAAGTACAATACAGTTAAATCCGTGTTCCATGTTAAGTTTGGAACCCAGATAAACTGAGAGTACAATATAGTTATATCCATGTTCTATGTTGAGTTTGGAACCTTGATAAACTAAAAGTACAATACAGTTAAATTTGTGTTCCATGTTAAGTTTGGAACCTGGGTAATTTGAAAGTACAATACAGTTAAATCCGTGATCCATGTTCAGTTTAAGACCCGGATAAACTGAGTATTTCACAGTTAAATTCGAGTTCCATGTTAAGTTTAGAACCCGGATAAACTAGCAGTTGTGAATGAATAAATGAATCAGTGGTAATTGAACCCGGTTTCAGATAAAGTAAAGGTATAACAATGAGCCTTTGTAGTTGTGATGCATCAATATTTTATTCTGGGGTAATGATGTGAACTGTCATACTGACCCTGATCAGGTCGAAATGTTTAAAACGTTGGTTAAAAACTGAGTTTGAACATGTGACAGATTGCCCTTACTCCGGATTGAATTATGGTTGAGTATACCAAAATGTAATGCGAATATCTAATCAAAGATCTTCGCAAATATGATACCTGGTTTTCAATACCAGATGAATATTCAAGCAGACTTTCCACATATATTTTTGACTTTGGCCCAGTCATTGAATAGAACTCTAGAAATATGTTTGAGTTCATGTAGTTAACCTATTGGCGTGCTAAAGATAAACTCGAAAGTATAACCGAGTGGATAAAGGAATGAACGAATTTTCCAGTTAATATCCAAGCTGTCAAAGTTCAACGATGATATTCCCGGAATCCCGGTCTGTTCCTCTTCAGGATAATCCGGATTGGGGGAACCCGATGCTAGAACATGTACACTCGGGAACCTGGATGTTGATGCAAAAGAAATTCAAATAATCATGAACAGGAACAGATAGTTCAAAGTGAATTAACTCGGATTATATATTTGGGGGTAAGTCACAACTAGAATATAAATAAATCTGAAGTTTGTTAAAACTTGGATGAAAGTTGAACAACTCGGACATTAGATCCGGGTTAAATAATCAACGCACCCTGACAGCCCAGAGACCTTGACTGCCAGGCTGGGGGCAATTGTTATGGACTCATATATGAGGCCCATTTAATATTTGGCCCGACAAGGGGAAATCTACGAGACACAGATATGACGGCACATCACTTGGGCTTGGAGGCACAGAGGCCTATAAGTCCAAACCCTAACCTTAAGGTAAACTCTATAAATAAGAGGTAAATCCTAAAGGTATGAGGATTATATTCTCTCTCAGTTTAATATTTAACCGTCATTGTGTACAAACACTACTCCCTTTGGCAAAAGCTTCATTCGTGCACAGTGATTCATCATTCTCCTGGGTATCTACCTCATAGATATCTTGGAGTAGCTATTTGATCCAATATCAACACACTTGTCCAATAGGGCTAGACATATGTTGTTCTTAGACAGAACAAAAAGAAATAAAAAAACAAGAACCAAATAGAAGGAAATGAGCCAGAAGAAGGAATAACATCGCAGTCAAAATCAAACGAGAGGACGGAGAATGGAAACGATGGGGCTAGAGAGTAAAATTGAAGGGTCTAAAGAACATCATCGCAAATCAGAAGAGGGAAGAGAAGACATAGACAGTAGTTGTCCTCCATCCTCCTTCGTCGTCACAGATTTGAAGAAGGAGGAGAAAACAAATAAGGTCGTTGTCCTTCATATGACTAGGTCATGGCTAGGCGCGGAGGCACATTAGTGCCTATGTGGTCAAGTGCAGACATAAACATTTTTAAAAATATATATTTTGTAAAGGACTTTTGTTACAAGTTAGCTGGTTGGAGTAAGTGGTTATAACCTTCCCATTCATGTATAAGGTCCCAGGTTTGAACGCTGTTTTATCCTTTTGGTTTTTTTTTTTTTCAATCTCACTTCTCAGTTCTTACGCACGACATCCGTCATCCCCCTCTTCTCAATTTCATTTTCCCAAAGACCCAAACCTCTGTCGTCGGCGTCAACTCACCACTCTCACCCATGGTGCTCTCGGCTCCGATGTAATTTTTGAAATTTAATTGTTCTCAGTTCTCACTCACTGATCCCCCTCTTTTCAATTTCATTAGGGTTCTTTGATTCTAATTCAATTCCCTCGTCGTCTTCTCACTCCATTGTCGGAATTTCTGTTTGATCCGAAGGTTTTCTTCACCATTGGTTAGTTTTTATCTTGGGGGCTGGTCGACTGGAGGTTAGCATTTTTTTCTCTGTTTCTTTTAACTATGTTCTCTGCTTCATTTTTCTCCATTAGATGTTGTTCATATCTTTAATAAATTGCTTCTGTTGTCTTAGCAAAATGGAAAGTTGGACTCGTTTCAGAGGAAATTTGAAAGAATTTAAATAACTGGAATTGAATCTGAGAAAGTCAGGATATACTTAATCATAATTGTTGATTGATCTTGAACATATTAGAACAGAGAAGAACTCTTAAATTGATATGCTATCCAAACATGTTTTAGCAATGCCTTTGGATTTCATCACTTCGTTACTTTACTGGTTTCTTGTAGAGAACCCTAATTGAATCAGAAATTCCATTTCTTTCTTTCTTGTAGAGTAGTCTTTACTAGTTTCTTTCATTATAAACACAAAACAACAGGGAGAAAGAGACCACATCCCAAAATCATGAACAATAAAATAAAGGGTCGATCTCTTGATTATATATTGATCCGTCCAAAGTGCAATCATGTGGACCTAGTGGCAGGCATCAATTTGCCCCAAAAAACTAGAATTCAAAAAGGATGATCTAGCTATAACTTTAAGAAAAACAAACCTTAACCCTAAGAGGCTACAAACTATAAAGGGAGATCAAACCTTGAGTCAAATTTTCATCCAATTTAGAACACAAGCTAGTAACTTGCAGAGAAGTTCTCAATTTTTTTATATTTAACATCCATACATGAGGAGCCTTTAAATAGATGTTGCAAATTGTAATATTAGGTGTGTTTGGATTAGCGGGGTGAGAATAAAATTTGGATAAAATTGATTAAAAATTATGATTTTGAGTAGAATAGAATTTGTTATAAAATTTATAACTTTTGTTTTTTTACTCAAAATTGAGTGTTTGGTTGATGTTTTTCTAAATGATATTGATAAAATTAAACATATTTGAATGATTGTTATCAGAATCACTTGTTCATCTATAAATTATTAAAAGGGATATAATTAATTTTAATGTGATATAAGCTACAAACTTTAGAATGGGGCGTTTTGGTACATGCACTGCCTTTGATAGTCATTATTACTCCCAATGACCTTAATTCATAAGCCATAGACTGGATTTAACAGCTTATAATGAAACCATAGTTCTACTCCATAATCAATTGTTGTGTTTTAAGTTTCAACATTGAAACTGAGAGTTTGAGACTTTCTTGTGATAGAAGCCCAACCAAGGTGTAAAAGTAAGTGAAGCCAGGAATTATTGAACAAGAAATTGTGGAGACAAGAGACATATCTCATCATCCATCACAACAATTAGAAGAGATAGGTGCAAGTTCAGTGTAAGTGGCCTTTCTTTTTCATTTGCTTCGTAGTTAATATACAAGACCCATAAAGAAACCGACATCCCTCAATTTTGTCGTTGTCTTCAATCTTCGTTGTTCTCTGGCTAAAAATAGTTGGTGTATGGTCCTTTTCTACAAATCAGATCAGTGCTTGTCTTGTGGCCCTGATTCTAGAAATCATCAATCAATCAAATATATACTATATTCTTGTTGCTTGCTTGTTCTTATATATTCTGCTTTCAAGATGTCTCATAATTTCCAATCAAGCTCCAATTCATTGATTGTAGCGCACTTGTTTTCCTTCCTCCTTTAACTAGGTGTTTGGTGTTAAACCTATTGAAAGAGTCGTGCTCTTTGGTGGATAGCCTTTTTTGAGGCATGCTGAACTTGGAGTGCCGGTTTGTAACTATCCTTCTCTTATTCCTTTACTCTATGGTGAAAGCATGATAATGAGTCTTATTTGTATATATTTTATGTCTTCTCTTTCCTTTTTGTTCATCAGGTTCATTTTCTCTATAAAGGCACACTTAGGGTACTCCTAGTGCTACTTCATGACTTCCCCGAGTTCTTGTGTGATTATCATTTTACCTTCTGTGATGTTATTCCTCCTAGTTGCATACAAATGCAAAATATTATTTTAAGTGCATTTCCTCGTAGTATGAGGCTACCAGATCCATCCACGCCTAATCTAAAGGTCTTTTAAAACTTATCTTGTCTACTTTCTTGGTCACAGTATTGAATATTAGCATGACACAACTTCCTTTTTTGCTTTCTTTTGCAGATTGATTTGCTTCAAGAAATAACTTTATCCCCTCAAATCTTTTCAGAGGTTGATGCAACACTCAAGGCTAAGCAGATGAAGGCTGATGTAGATGAATATTTGAAGGTAATACCCCACCTTGTGATTTTATTTTATGATGAATTGAAGACGAAGCCGACATTTTGGTTTGCTTCCCACCTTCTAGTTATTATAATTCTTCATTCTTTGATTTCTTGTGGTCAAGTTGCTTTGGAATTGGAAATCATAGCTTCAGTTGCTTAGTGTCCCTATATGAAAAAAGATACAATCTTATAGGTTTCGATAGAGGAAGCATTGACATGAGCTAGCTTATAGGTTGCAACATGTTCCCTAATCTTGTCAAACTTTTTTTATTCCAGAAAATGTCAACGATACAATCTTAATGCATTTAAAAGTTTCCTTTTTAAAAAAATTTTCGGGGGCGCTGCCCCTGAACCCCCACTAATTGTGTACCCGCAAACTCTTAAACCTAACTTCACCACTGGTCGTGGCAAATATACAGAGGGAGTAGGAGAAGACAAAAAGGGTTACCATCCTTCATCCACCTTTGTTGTTGTAGATCTGAAGAGGATTGTCGTCCTTCATCGCATCTCTGAAGTTAAAATGGCCTTTTTCATCCTCCGTCACCTTCATGCCGTCCTCACACTGCCCTCTATCACCCTCATTGTTGTCCTTGGTTTTTCCAAGAGTCAAAGTGATGGGCAAATTTGTCAAATGTCTAGTTCCATGGAATTGGAACCCCGTTCCATAGGGTGGGCTAAGGAAGTGTCAGTTCTTCTCAGATTTGATGGAACCAGCACTTCCATTGAACTGGGTTCCTTCATACCAGACAAACCGAAATCACACTTCCATCCTCAATTCCACCACCATCTCCAAGTGGACATGCTGGAAATCCACGTGGCTGATCTTTTACTTTATAAATATTCAGTGAACCTCTGTTATCTTCCACTTTTAATAAAGATTAAAGTATAAGTTTGATAATCTAAATTTACATTCTTAAGTTTAAAAATTACCCTTTTAGTCATTTAACATTAGCAATTAGTTTCATTTAATGAAAATTGCTGACTTTGTAAATTTAAACAGAAATTCTACAATTAAATGCTGATAAAACATGGTTTAATTTTAAAATACAAAAATGATTATATTAAAAAGTTAATATAAAAGTTATCCTTAAAAGTACGCATATATTTGTAGGAGTATTATTAGAAACAAACACATATTAACTACCTCATGAGTCTTTAACATAATAGTTGACTGGGGTTGGGTTTGATTCTTAATATAAGATCTCAACCCATTTTGTCCCTCATATTTATTATGTGTTTCTAAATTGTTCTTGTTGATTGCACAAGTTAAGGGAGTTTGTATCAATGTAATTTTGTTGTGAATGATTTAAGGGTAAAGGAGCAAAAATACACATGTGCTTTACCTTCGAGAGCGCTCAGCACCATATGTTTATTTTGGGAGCAAAAATACACATGTGGTTACATTTTTGGAGCAAAAATAATACCACCGTTAAAATCTAACTTAACGGTGCATTTGCAACAGAAAATGTCATATTTACAATAGAAAAATACCATATTTACAACAACATTTAAACACTTAGATTTTGAACATAGAAATGTCATTTAAAAAAAAAGCAGGATATATTTACAATAGGAAGTGTTGTATTTACAAAAAAAATTAAAATCTGTCCATATTTACAACAAAAAATGTCATATTTACAACAACATTTAAACACCTGGATTTTGAATATAGAAATGTCATTTACAAAAGAAAAATGCTAGATTTACAACATGAAGTGCTATATTTACAAAAAAAAATTTAAAATCTGGCCATTTACAACAGAAAAACCATATTTACAACAGGCTAGATTTTAACGGTGGTGTGACTTTTACTCCTAAAATGTAACCACATGTGTATTTTTGCTCCCAAAAAAAGCATATGGTGTTGGGCGCTCTCGAGGATAAAGCACATGTGTATTTTTTCTCCTAAACCCATGATTTAAAAGGATATTTTAGGCAGGTATTTCAGATGCCGGAACTGATTCGGGAGGTTAATGGAACACTTATTGTGCTAATACCGAAGAAGGATCACCCAGAGAGTTTTCGGTACTTGAGGCCCATCAGCTTGTGCAACGTCATTTATAATCTAATCACTAAGATTGTAGCTAATAGGATGAAGTTTTTTATGCCTCATATTATCGCCCCAAACCAGTGTAGCTTTGTGCCAGGTCGACATAGTTCCGATAATATAATTGTGGCCCAAGAGGTGATTCACTCTATGCGAACTATGGGCGGGAAGAAAGGTTATATGGCCATTAAGATTGACTTAGAAAAGACGTATGATAAGGTAAATTGGAAGTTCCTTCTAAACTGTTTACATGAGCTTGGACTTCCATTTAACCTTATCCAGGTGGTAGAGAAATGTATTGGCACTGCCGATTTGCAACTATTATGGAATGGGAGTAAGGCGGAATGTTTCCAATCATCACGTGGCGTAAGACAGGGGGACCCTCTTTCTCCCTACCTTTTCGTGATTTGTATTGAAAAATTAGCCCATATGATCCAAGAGAGAATGGAAAGGGATGTATGGAAGCCTATTCGACTCACGAAGCAGGGTCTGCCAGTTTCCCATCTGTTCTTTGCTGATGACATTTTGCAGTTTGCCGAAGCTTTTTCTTTCCAAGCTGAGATGATTCGGGATTGCTTATTGCAGTTTTGTGAATGTTCCGGGCTTAAGGTAAACTCCTCAAAGACTAGGGTTTACTTCTCCAAGAATATTAACCACCACAGGTGCACGGAGCTTAGTACGATCCTTGGTTTTTCACAAACACCGGATCTTGGGAAGTATCTTGGGGTGCAACTTCATCATAAGAGAGCTGGGAAGGAAAGCTTTCAGGCTGTTATTGACAAAGTGAAGGCAAGGTTGACTCATTGGAAAGCGACTTCATTCTCGTTTGCTGGTAGGTCTACGCTTATCTCGGCGATTTCCTCCGCCATCCCTGCTTATACTATGCAAACGGCTCACTTTCCTGCTAGTATCTGTGACACGTTAGATAAACAAAATAGATCTTTCTTGTAGGGTAGTACAGAGGAGAGTCGGCGGACTCATCTTGTGGCATGGGATGAGGTGTGTAAGGAGAAGCGACAGGGTGGCCTAGGTTTGCAGCATGCTAGCTTCCAAAATCAAGCATTCCTCATGAAGCTAGGGTGGGGGTTGGTGACTTGCTAGGATGATTTCTGGGTCAAAGTTGTCACAGATAAATACAAGTGCGGGGAGGATCTTATTCCTCGGTTTAATGCGAAATGCCCTAGCTCAAATGTTTGGTCAGGAATCAAGAAAACATGGGAAACAATTTTGGGAAGGCTTGAAATCGATCACAATGGGCCTACAGTTAAATGGAAGTGGGAAAGGAGTGGTGAATTCTCGGTAAAATCAGCGTATCATGTGCTAGCTGGAAAGACAAATGTCAGGGTCGAGACTGGAGTAGATTGTGGAAGGTGAAAGCACCGCAACGATGCAAGACGCTCTTGTGGCTTCTTGTTTGCCAATGTTTACAAACGAATGCTGGTCGCGTACGTCGGGGACTAACTCTGGATGCAGGATGTCCCTTGTGTGGGGCTGCTTTAGAAGATACTATACATGTGTTTCGGGACTGCACACACTCGAAAGCATTGTGGTGAAAAGTCGTGGAACCGAGAATGTGGCAGAGTTTTTGCTCTAAGAACCTCACAGATTGGGTGTGGTGGAACATACGAGGTCAAAGGGGAACAAGCCGGGAATGGGCATCCAGATTTGCAATCTTGTGTTGGTGGATATGGAGACGAAGAAACCTGCTTGTGTTTGAAAAGAAATTTATCGTGAATGATGATTTAATAGTTCGATCGAGCGGAATGGTGGAGTGCATGCTTACTACTCAGGATCGCCTGGTAGGAACGAGCATCCAAGGAGCATGTCTAGCGCCCACTCGGAATCCTGGAAACCTCCAGAGGATGACTGGGTGAAGGTAAATGTTGATGGAGCGTTTTCAGCTGCTAGCGGGAAAAGTGCTTGTGGGGGGCTGATTCGAGACACGAGTAGTTACTTTATTAAAGAGTTCATACACCCTATTTCGGAGGGGGATGAACTATCTGCGGAAATCTGGGCTTGTCTTCTTGGCCTTAAGATGGCACGCGCTACGGGTCACATGAAAGTGTGGGTGGAAACAGATTCAACAGAGTTTCTGAACCTTCTTCTTCATGAGCATATACCTTTACACAGAGACTCCAACCTCCTTGATGAAGTGAAAAAAATGCTAGCAATGGATTGGGACACCAGGATTACATACGTTCCCCATTCTTGTAACTGTGCGGCAGATTATCTGGCTAAGCAGGGTCTTGAGCTAGAGCAGGGAATGCATGAGGTTTACCAACCTTCTGAGGATTTATGAGTCTTACTTGGTCAGGATTGTAATGGGGCTAATACTCCCATGGGGATTAGCTGAGGTGTCTCTTTGTTATAAAAAAAAAGAAGAGGATATTTTAGGCAAACTAATACCTTTTTTAACAAATAATTATGTTCTGGTGTAGAACGCAGATGTCTAGCCCTGAGAGGCTAGTATGTTGATATTGATTGGGACTTGACCTAGGAGCAAAGCCTAGGGTCTACGTACCCTGAAGAGGGATCAAAGTCCATGTAGTTCGATGATACTGGAGGCGTTTAGCCAAAGGGGGTGGTGTGTGTGCTCTGTGTGCAGTATATGCAAATGAGAGAGAGCGTAGAAGAAGAAGATGTGTACCTTTTGGGTTTAACTCTTATTTATAGAGTGTACCTTAGGGTTAGGGATCTTAATCCCGTGCGATGTGTATCCGAAGATCTAGGCAACCGCCCCCTTGAATAGGTCCTTCGGTTTGGATCTGTGGGTCGGTTGAGATCCTTGCGCGGACTGCCCCCTGATGGGCCGGTTATCTAATGGGCCTAGATTTAGGTCCATAACAGTTGCCCCCAAGCTCAGTAGTTCAGGTCTCTGAGCTGCCGAGATTAATTATTTGCTTGGCGGTGAAATACGGACTTGGCCGAGATGTATCCAGCTCATCCGGGTTGTTTGGGAAGAAATAAAATCCCTTTCTTGTGTGCGCAAATCGCTTAGTTTGCTAATTTCGAATGCTTGTTCGAGTCTGCATTAATCCCAATTATTGACAACTGTATAGTAATTGCCCCCCAGCCTGGTAGTCCAGGTCTCTGGGCTGCCGGGGTGGATCTGTTGTTGAATCCGGATATCGTATCCGAGTTGCTACCACTTGTTTGATTTTGATAAAGTTTCTGTCCGAGTTTCAACGAGCCCCGGATTTACTTGTATTCTGATTAAATTGCCCTCAGACATGTAGTCTGGGTGAATTTGCTTTGAAACTTTGTTAACTTGATCATTAATGAAAGTTTGTTCACTTCCCGATTAATTCGAATATTTATGTAGTGTTTCATCCGTGTCCACGATGAACTGATATAGTGAACTCACATTTGGTTTTGGAGTACTATTGAGTGACCGGGCTAGGGTCATAGATGTGATATGCAGAATCTGCGAAAGCGTGTTTGGTATTAAAATCATAAAGTGGTGAGGGGTCAGTACTTAAACTGCCTCGTATAATTCCGGGTTCGTTGACCGGGTCAATCTTAGGATAAAGGGAAGTAGTCACTTATCCGGGTTCGGTTTTTCACCGAAGCGTCCAAGCATTTTGACTTGATCAAGATTGGCATGACAGTTCCGCTTGATATCTCGGAGTAAGTTAGGAAGCGTCCGGGCTGCGATAGCTCTTCAGAGGAAACTTCCTCCGACTAAAAAGCCGGGTTTTAGTCTTCAGTTCGTATTTGAACTACGACCGGGTTCAGTGACCCTGGATTCGCTCTTTCATTCATGTCTTTGTTGCTAGAGCAATTTGAGGAGATTGAATCAATACTCTCGATTGAGAGTTTCTATATTTATTTGCAGGTTGTAATCCGGAGTTTACACGGACTTAACTGTACTTTACACGGAGCCCGGGTTGTAACCATATTAAGTGTAACCGGGGCAACTGTACTTTAGACGGAGCCCGGGTTTTAACTGGGATCAGTGTAACCGGGGTCGGCGTTCTTATATTTTTGGAGGTGGATTCCATCCAGTTTAATACGGCACCCTTGCGCCCAGTGATGGGAGGGCACGAATAGCTCGAAGGAAACACATGTGATATGTGGATTTGAGGAAATATGAACTGAACAATTATGGGTGTCGTAACCCTGAATTTGTTTATCCAGTATGGGTGTCGTAACCATGAATTTGATCATTTAAATAGATTTGGTGGCCGTAGCCGTCTTTACCCGAAGCCCAGATTTTAACCAGATTCGGTGTAACCGGGGTCGAAAACACGTGATGTGTGGACTTGAAGAAATATGCAATGAACAATCACATATAAAGAAACAAAGATTTAAAAGAAAAAGGTACCTGACCTCCACGAAACTTTACACGAAGCCCGTCTCCTTTTTTGCGTGCAAACAACATGATCATGAGCGACTTTGCTATATGTTCGGAGGGTTTTAGTAATCCGCTTACTCTTTCTAATGTAAATAATATAGAAAAGACAAACACAAAGTAGATATAGCAAAGGCAAACATAAAGTAATGTGATCCTATTATTGACCTCCCTGCATCCCCGAGTCATAAAAATAACTCCTTTGAACTAAATGGCATAGAGAATTCAAATGTTGTGGTTGCTTATGATCCAAATATGGAATCTAAATTTATGCCCGAATTGAAAAGTCTGGGTTCTCAAGGAGAGAGGATGACGATCCTGGGTTCCCAAGGAGAGAGGATAAGGATCCTTTATACTATATTCTCATCATGTGAAGTCAACCCAATTGCTCAGCTTTTCCAATGAGAGGAGAATGTAAACATTTTCAAAGCGTAGTTGCAAGTCTAACACTACTTGCCATACCCAAAACATTGAACCATAATGCAGCGTGAACCTATTATTGACCTCCCTGTATCACCTAGCCGTGAAAATACCCAAAGTGAAATACAAGATCTAGAAGAATCTTGCATGAGTGACAGTAACTTTGAGGAGTTTTCAATATTAGAGCTTGATAAAGAACATTTGAAAGAAAGTGGCAATTACTTTGAACTAAATGACATGGAGAGTTCAAATGTTGTGGTTGCTCATAATCCAAGCATGGCCTCTAAATTTATGCCAGAGGTGAAAAGTGTTGCTCGTTTAAGGACTAAGCGTATGGTTATGCTTCTTGATACACACCTTCTCTTAAAAGAATTCCCAAAGAGAGATCCTGGTGATCCTTCCAACTATCTTCTCGTCATTTAGAGACATGGAGATTTAAAAGAAAACCCAGGTAAAGCAGCTCAAAACCAAAGTCGTTGCTTAACAACCATTGTTTCTCTGAATCCCTTCACAAGCTACTACGGTTTTTGACTTTGTTGCTGCGGATTTTCAGGAACTGCCCGTGTAAAGGCATTTGACTGCTGCTTCTGGTATTGACCATCGTTAGTCACGGGAATCGAAATTTATAGATCCCCACGGTTGGCGCCACTGTTCTGGTGTAGAACGCAGATGTCTAGCCCTGGGCTAGTATGTTGATATTGATTGGGACTTGACCTAGAAGCAAAGCCTAGGGCCTACGTACCCTGAAGAGGGATCAAAGTCCACGTAGTTCGATGATACTGAAGGCGTTTAGCCAAAGGGGGTGGTGTGTGTG
Organism: Acacia pycnantha; assembly: GCA_025563575.1. NCBI lineage: Eukaryota > Viridiplantae > Streptophyta > Magnoliopsida > Fabales > Fabaceae > Acacia > Acacia pycnantha. The sequence continues at coordinate 392,614 of JAMWYP010000289.1, forward strand.
CTCTGTGTGCAGTATATGCAAATGAGATAGAGCGTAGAAGAAGAAGATGTGTACCTTTTGGGTTTAACTCTTATTTATAGAGTGTACCTTAGGGTTAGGGATCTTGATCCCGTGCGATGTGTATCCGAAGATCTAGGCAACCGCCCCCTTGAATAGGTCCTTCGGTTTGGATCTGTGGGTCGGTTGAGATCCTTGCGCGGATTGCCCCTGATGGGCCGGTTATCTAATGGGCCTAGATTTAGGTCCATAACAAATTAATTTAACTAATTTCATTTATCTATAAGCTAAATAATTAAGTACATTTTTTTTACTTGTAAATGTCTATTTTATATTAAAGACATGAGGTATTAACATTTTGATTTCTTATATACCACCATCAAATCAAACAAGTAAAAATGATTGGAGGAGAAAATAATATTGGTGAATTAGTATAATGTTAAAATGTGAACTTCATTATAGAGCCATCTTAACACACATCTTATGAATTTGATAGTAAATTTTAATTACTTTATATTAATAAAAAAATATTTTAATGAAATGATAATTATAAAATAGATATTATATTATATTTGAGAAAGAAAATTACTAATATTTATGAAAAAATGGATACTCTATTTTTTTTTTTAAAATATCTGATACTCTAAATTTTATATTGACTACAGACTACTTAGATAGAAGATGTACCATATCCCCAGCTCTAGAAATAGATTAACGTATATTAATCATTCTCAGATAAAAAATGTATTGAAAATTATTTAGTAATACTATTAAATATAATAATTTTTAAAAAATATAATGAATCAGGGAAAACATGTTAATATATAAAAGATTTTGTATATATAACGGCTCCATCACAATTGTGAAATGTGAACACGTTACAGAAGAATCTGGCGTTCTCCTTCGCGTCTACATAAAGTTGGCTTTCTTCTTCATAGGCTGCTAATGTGATTTCAAAGTGTTATTCGAGTTCATTTCAGTCGTCATTCTCTCCTCGCCGTAACAATTCAGTCATGGTGCAAAAGGTCGTTCTTGTCACCGGTGGAACCGGTTACATTGGCTCCCACACCGTTCTCCAGCTCTTGCTCGGCGGTTTAAAGGTCGTCGTCGTGGACAATCTCAATAATTCTTCTGAGATTGCTATGCACAGAGTCAGGAAGCTCGCCGGCGAATTTGGGAATAATCTTTCAGTTCACAAGGTCCTGACTATTACCTATACCTTCCAATCAATTTTGTTGCATGTGCTTCTGAGCATCACAATTTGATTTTTGCTGGTTTGTTTTGTTTCTGAAAGCTAGGAATTGTAATATTCATTGTTCATTTAGATTTATTTTCCAATTCTTGCTTTGCATTTTTAATTTGTCACGTTTAGGTTCGATTTTATCTTTAGTAGACATTCTTTTAATCTCAACATGTGATTGTTATTGGTTGAACTCAAGAGTTTTGGCACATAAAGCAACACCAACCCGCTAAATTTATCCATGTTTCAAAATTATTGCCCCATGTTTCCTGTCAGGTTAGCAATTAATCAAGTCGGTGCCTACTTTTTGTTGGGAAATTATTAATTAGGAATGAATGAAGGTTTATTTTCTTGTTCAATCAGGTATCTTCTATTGTACCGTTCAGCAGGATTCTATTTTTGGATGCCTTTTTCTCTTTTTTATGTCCAAAGTGCTTACTTAGCTTGCCCAGTTGCCCTGTTCTGACTTAGGGTTGACTGATACTTGCTGCTTTCTGCATTTAAGTCAAAATTTAAGCTCTTCAGTTGTAGGCTTTGGTTCAGACATGTGTATAGGTATAAATACACACACACACACACACATATGCGTATCTATACATATTCACATGCGTGTACACATACGCATTTATGAAGTCTTTTTATTTTTTGATAAAGGACAAACGACGTCAAGTTATCAGTAATGTTGTTTACCTGGCTAGCAAATCCACTGTGCATGTACTGGTTTAAACTTTCAACTACTTCTGTTGGTGCTAAACTCTAGTACCAAGTTTCTGCTGAAAATGAAACAAACAATCATTGACCAAGTGCTTCAATTAATTAATTTTTCATCTTGATGTCTAAACTCTAAACAATCGCAGCATAATTATAGTTCATTTGATTTTATCATGACCTATTGCTTACATTATAAGTTGCCTACTGCAGGTAGACCTCCGGGACAGAGCTGCACTTGAAGAAATTTTTGCCTCTACACAGTGCGTATAACAGCAAAACTTGCTGTTTTGGGGGAAAAATTGCGATGTTAATGGTTTCTTGGAGTTGTATCTCATCAATCATCTCAAATCTGTTTCTGACCTCTCTACTAAATGCAGATTTGATGCTGTCATTCATTTTGCTGGATTAAAAGCGGTAGGTGAAAGTGTGCAAAAACCATTACTTTATTACAACAACAACTTGGTTGGGACAATCACCCTCTTGGAAGTCATGGCTGCCCATGGATGTAAAAAGGTACACTTGCGTATTTCTTCTTCTTCCTTTCTTTTCTTGGTCTTGTGATAGGCTTCTATTTCATTGATAGCATGGAAGGAATGTAATCACTGTTGTCAAAATCTATGAATCATTCTTATTCAAGGATTTTTCTCGTTTGAAATTTTGCTGAATTTTAAATGTTGTAGTATTTCTCCATGATGAACTTCCTTAAATGTTCTGGTACTTGATCCCAGCTTCTTTAAAGAAGCATTGTTATATCGTAGCATCCTATTGTAGCTCCTTTTTCCTATATTACTTGCGTTCACAGAAACCAATTGAAGTATGTGGGGTTTTGCATGTTTCCAAAAGTAAATAGCTATTTCGGTCCTCACTGTCAAGGAGATAAAATAGAGGCCTTGTTGAACTATTTTAAAATGAAGGCTTGATTATTGTTTTTTGTGTCTCAGTGATAGTAAGGCTACGTTGAGGTGGTTTCTAAGATTAGTTAATATTATATAGTCTTGGTGCTTCAATTTGCTATTCTTGACTAACCTATTTTTTGCATTATTGCAGCTTGTGTTCTCATCTTCAGCAACTGTATATGGTTGGCCCAAGCAGGTTCCATGTACAGAAGAGTCTCCACTTTCTGCATTGAACCCATATGGACGAACCAAGGTGCAAATTGAACGCTGTTCTTGGTATTTTTGCTAGAAAATGAATTTTCGTGTGAAGGAAACTTAGACATTTAATTAATTTAAATGTGAAAATTCTGTGGTGTTGACAATGACTTCTTGGCCTTGCATTCTATCGCTATGATTTGTAGAATATCAGTGACACTAAGAGTAATTGGAATCTAGTAATGACATCTGAAAGGGTTTCTGTTTCAGCTTGCCATTGAGGAAATTTGTCGTGATATCTATCGGGCAGATCCAGGATGGAAAATAATATTGTTGAGATACTTCAATCCAGTTGGTGCTCATCCCAGTGGTTATATTGGTGAGGATCCTCATGGAATTCCGAATAATCTTATGCCATTAGTGCAACAAGTAGCAGTTGGCAGACGCCCTGCACTGACAGTCTTTGGAAATGATTATAATACAATCGACGGCACTGGGGTATGTTCTTTCTAATTTAAGACTTTGCAAGATCGCCTTGAAAAGTTGCATGAATTTTTACCAATGCGGACACTCAAGTGAGGAGTCTACCATCTGTTTTCTTTTATTCTAAAATACTACTTACGCATTTTCTGGCTCGCATGTGGGAATCCCAAACTATAACAAATTGCAGTTGGAACTTGTATTTCTGACGACCCTGCCCTCTTGAATTCCCTTGTGGGTATTTCTGATTAAAATATAATTGTATTTCGTCGTTGGATTTGAATGGTCCATTCACTCTTCCTGCTATTGACTTCTACTGAGCATACGTGACATATTTCATATAGAGTCTAACTCATTGAATCTTATCTTTCTTGTTAGGTGCGTGATTATATTCATATTGTTGATTTAGCAGATGGACATGTTGCTGCATTGCGTAAACTCGATGATCCTAATATAGGTATTCCTATAATTTTTCATTATTTTCTTGATTTCAGCATGTTGGTTCTGTGAAGCTTCTGTGAAGGCTAGGGGTGTCTTTTGTGCTTTCTATTTTTCTTTTATTTTTTTAGCTTGTGCTATGATTATAAATACTACTTCTTTTAGAATTTAATCATGTATTAAATTCATGTTGTGTATGTAGGTTGTGATGTGTATAATTTAGGAACAGGAAAGGGAACATCAGTCTTAGAGATGGTTAAAGCTTTTGAAAAGGTCTCTGGAAAGGTAATGGACAGATTATTTTCAGCCCAGTCAATATAACCATAATTTTTGCTATGAAATTCGTTGCCTACTTCATATATTTCTTTTCTTGTGGATGGGTTGTTCTAAAATTTGGCAAAGAAAATACTCCCTCCGGTCCTAATTATAGGAACTATTTACCAGAATTTGGAGAGATTAAGGAAATGAGTTAAATTAATTATAATTATTTTCTGAAAATATCCCTACTTAAAATTGAAAATTACATCAAGGCAAAATTACATCAACGAGGACGATGAATCTATCAACCACTTTGTTTTCACTTACTCCATTTCATATCTATCTGTCATTGTATTGTTTTCCATGTTTCATGATACTTGTCAATTTTATATTCCAAGCATGCATTAAATTAGGAGTAGTATTTATTTAAAGAAGGGAATTTTAGGAAAATACTCCTAAAATTCCCCGCTTAAAATTGAAAATTACATCGAGGCAAAATTATAAGCATGTTGTTAAATTAATTATTGTGGAGGAAGTATTAGTAGGAGTGATATAGGAAAAATATGACAAAAATTGCTCAAAATTATTTTATAAAAAAAAAATTATAATTGAGGTGTATATGACATTAATGAGTTGCAAACATTATTTACTTTATAGAATATATAGGTGTATTATTAAATTATTATTGAGAAAGTATAAATAGGGGTATTATAGGAAAAAATTAACAAAAGTTAAAACTTGTTCTTATAATTAGGATCAAAACCAACTTCAAAATGTGTTCCTATAATTAGGACATGAGGGAGTAGCAGTTTACATGCTTAGAATAATTGTATTATGGTACTCACTGCTCAGTTATTTAATCATTTTTAAAAATCTACAGTTACCTAAAAAATTGGAGTTTGCTGTTTGAGCACTATGTAAAACTCTAGGTATGCAAGAAAATAGAAGACTCAAGGCTGAATTGATTTCTGTTTTTATGTAAAACTCAAGATATGCAGCTTCTTAGGGCCTGTTTGGTTGGAGGGGACGGGATGGAAGGGGAGGAAAAAGAAGCCCCTCCCCTCATTTGGTTTGAAATTTTGGAGGGGAGCGGTGCCAAAATATGCCCCCCAAATCCCTTCCCTCCCCCAATTTTGGTTCCCTTCAAATTGGGGTTTTTTTGAGGGGAACCAAAAATCTTGACTAATTTGCCCCCATTAACTCTGATATTCCTATTGATGCCTTTGGGGGAAAATTAAAAACACAAACTCCAGACACTTCACAGAAGCTCAGAACTCTCACTTTTTGATATTAAGTGTTTTATACAAGAACGAATGAATCAGCTGATTAATTAATAAACTTAAGGCCACATCAATAGTAATCTACTATAGCCTTTCTAAATGATAGCAAGGGTTCACCATTGTTTTTGACTACTGTGCTGGGAGATACCGTCATAGTTCTGAGAGTCTGGTGAGTATGATTCGTATGTTGATGTCTTGTAACCCTCTTATATGTTGTGAGAACACTGACAAGTATATGGGACTTAACAAGTAAATGGGATTTTAAATGTCCAGAATTTAGGGAAAAAATAAAAAGCCTAACAATTTAACTAATGCCACCCAAAAAATAATCTCTCGATTGGCAAAGTTAATCTTTGTGGTTCACACATAAAATTTGTTATTTTGATTTTGGAAATTATATTGCCATATCAATAAGAGATTAAAAAAAAAATCATTACATAAGTTTTTATATACATATTAACAATATGTTGAGATGAGAGTGAATTTTCATAAATTACGTAATTTATATTAAGGTGTAATTTGTAAACTAAATCAAATAATTTATATAAGTAAGAAATATAAACTAACATATTAGAGTAAAATGATAAATTAGTTATTATCTTCCCTCCCGTCTCATTGTAAAGCAAACAAAGGATTATTAAAAATCCTTCCCCTTCCTTCCCCTCCAACCAAACTAAACAAGATAACCCCCTAGCTTTTCTTTCCATCCCCTCCCCTTCCATCCACTCCCTTCGAACCAACAGGCCCTTAGAATTATCAGTGTAGAATCCATAGTTGGAAAAGATGAAAGAAAATGGGAAGACACATGAACTCATGAAGAAGATAGAAGAAGGTAGTTTTTTAGGATGTCCCATTCAGTGCCCCAGGAAAACTGCTTTGAGAACCATGCATTGGCAGGAGAATTGTTTTCCTTTCAAAATCCCAACCGAAGAGGCTAATGCTCTCTCAACTATATTATACTTGGATTGGGCTGTTCTGTAATTGCGTTATATCATATCAATTTGTTGATCTATTTTATTTTACTTTACAGAAAATTCCACTTGTGATGGCTGGCCGGAGGCCTGGTGATGCTGAAATTGTTTATGCATCAACAGAAAAGGCAGAAAGAGAACTTAATTGGAAGTGAGTGTTATCTCCTTTGAATGGTTCAGATATTGGCCTGGAATTCATTTTTTGTGTTGTTTTTTAAAGCTATCCGATTAATCTTGTTCCAACATTAGAATATGACTGCACAGTCAAAGATCTCCTTGAAAGCAGAGAGTCAAAACCAGAATTTGTTGCATCGCCTGTTTCAATATATTCTGTTTTGGAATTATTTTCTGTTTCACATGTTTATTTCCCTTGCAGAGCAAAATATAGCGTTGAAGATATGTGCCGTAGTCTATGGAATTGGGCCTGCAAAAACCCTTATGGCTATCAATCAGAGGATTATATTCCACCAAGCAATGCTAATGGTGAAATATAGTCGATGATCTCTTCTGGGGTCTCTTACGAGCCCTGTTGCGTCGTAGGTTTGTGAATCTATTTCGTTTTTTTTTTTTTTGGTTCTTTCTTTTGGTTTTTTGTTTGGGGGAGGTTTTTAAAGTTTTAAAATAATTTCCGCTGTACAGAATCTTTATACGAGGGATCATTTCATTTACATCAAAAGTCTAAGCTACATATTTTAGAGAATGACTAACGGGTGTACCCAGACTAGATTTTCAGTTTAAACTGGTTCTGCTTTTCTGTTTTCCCCGGCTTTTTCTTTGGAAATATTGCTTCCTTGTTTTCATCTTCTATTCTTGGACGGGAAGCAATAATCAATACTTCCGTCGCTTTTTATAATATACAAATAACTACGTAATTTGAAAATTTGTTAAAATTAATTAAATATAATAAATATGCAAAAAAATGCAAGTTATTTTCTAAAAACACATTTTTTTTTTATAGAAAATGTAGATGGGGGATGAAATGAGTAAAAAAAAGAAAAAAAGAAATGAGGGATAATGAGTGAAAAGAAAGTGATAAGAAAGATATATATTTAATCATGAGTAATCTTAACTATGAATTAAATATTTAGACATCTTTAAAGCATCTTATAAAAAGTATTAAAAAAACGTCTTTATGCTCAATTGGTAATGTTAACATTCCTAATCCACTCGGGTTGAAAAAATGCCTAAAAGGTTTGGGAGATAAATTCTTGAGAAAATGATAACAAGGTCCCAATTAAAAAAATTATATTAGAAACGTACTATAATTTGTCAATGATAGATCAACCACTTATCAATAATTGCTCCTTTACTTGCTATTGACAATCTATGAGATTTTCTGATATTATTTTTTTTTTAATTGGGACTTTGGCGTGATTTTCCCTAAATTCTTTTCACTTCCTTTCCTATTTGTTTTCCTCCTTTGAATTTAATATTTAAACGAACACAGTTTTATTTAAATTTAAAAAGGGGAAAATTGCATTTAAGTCTCAAATAAGATAAAATATAGCTACAAAATCTCTTGAAATCTCCAATTCACAATAAAGATTTATGGGACATTTATGTAATATATTTCAATCGTGAAATGATGGAAATACCCTTACTGAACTAAAGAAAAGGGAAGTAGATTCTCTTATGATCATTGTTGTAAAAAAATAGTGAAAAAATGTAAAAACTTACAATTTTATGTTTTTACTGAAGTGATACGTGTTAAAATGCAAGTAAAAACAATCCTTAGCAAAAACATAAGTTTTTACAATTTTTACTTAAAACAAAAAAATGAAGAAGATTGGGAAGATGTAGATAACATAAATGTTGATGCACATGATGAGGAACACTTGATTAAAGTTGAAGTGAGTGAACCTATGGATGGTCATGATTTAGACATTCCAAGTTTTGCAAATGAACTTGTTATAAAAGCAAGAGAAGAGGACATTGAGGACATGCAAGATGATGTGTTTGATTTGAATCAATTGATATAATTTAGGAATTGTTAAACTTTATTATTTTGATGTTTTGAAACTTGGTTGTAAGAGTTCTTAAACTACTTTTGTGTTTTGGACATATGTTTTATATAATATGAAGTTGTTCCTTGAATTTTGAGTAAAGATTTATGTTTATATATATATATATATATATATATATATATATAGACACACACACACACCAATCTACGGGAGTGACCCCGAAAGGATCGAAAAGTGGAGAGGGAGAATCGTGAACTGAGAAGTAGAGAGAATAACTTGAAATTTAAAGCATAAAGTAAAACTGGAAATAAACGTACAGAAGAAATAAAAAGAAGATGAGATAAGAATGAGTGTAGGCACGCAGCTATACTTATCTCATCAGAGAGGAAGAGAAAAATGCTAATGCAAGGCATAATAGAAAAACACAAGTTTATTATTGAAATTTAAAAGACTTACAAACGAAAGCTGGAAAACAAAAGGGAAAGGCAGCAGAAAGAAAGAGAGAAGAGATAAGGTAGAGAAGGATAGCTAGAGAAAGAGAGGGAGTGGTTCGGAACTTGCCTATAATTGAATGGAACTTCAACTTTTAAAGACATGGGCGAAACACTGTTTACACAGTTTCAGTTGGTGGTGACTAGTACTGTTCGGTAAAATTTTAATAATTAGCTACAGTGCCTGCCGACACTACAATAACTAACTATTGTGACCTATGAACTATAGTGTTTGGCGCTACAGTGAAAAATACCTACCACTACCATAGTGTAGATTAGAACAGTTTATACAGTCTTATACATGGAAGCTACTGCGTTTGGTGCTCCCGCAAAAAACTGCAAGTTTAATCTTCGCCCAAATTGACGACAAAATCTTCATCATCGCTTTGGTCTGGATCTTCTTCTTTAGAAGACTAGCCTGGTTTGCTGCCTCAGTTTCATCTTGCTAGAGTTGTTTAAGCATGATATTGAATTGCTGGATATACTCCTTTTTGTTTATAGTAGCGACAAGGGTGCATTGTGTTAGTTCTCAAAATGGTTTTGATGATAATGGACAATTGTAAACTCAAGAGAAGTTTGTCTTTGTAAGTTGAAAACTTACTGTCAAAGGCAAACTCGAGTTTTGGTTGAAAACTCGAGTTTTGGCCTGACAGTGAAATGCTCAAGTTTTTATAAAGAAATACAAACTCGAGTTTTGTTTTAAAACTCGAGTTTTGGCCACATAGAGAGCATTCAAGATTTTCGCTAAACAAAGCAAACTCGAGTTTCGTTTGAAAACTTGAGTCTTGACAAGACAGAGAGCAACCAAGTTTTTCGATAAAACCAAAACTCCAGTTTCCATGGGAAACTCGAGTTTAGGCTTCTCTGAGTATTTTCTAGGACTTTCAAGAGTTCATGAAAACTCGAGTTCAGTATTAAAACTCGAGTTTCCATCGCCTAAGAACAATACTCATCTCTGATCTTGCATAAACTCATTTGTGAAATAAATCAAGAACTTTAACATTTTCTCATAAAATGAGAAAACTCGAGTTTCGGTTGAAAACTCGAGTTTGGCTCTAACAGAGAAGTTTCCAAAGTTTTCAAAGAATATGAAAACTCGAGTTAAGATGTGGAAACTCGAGTTTTGACAAGGCAGAGAGCACTGCCAATTTAGAACGTTTTTTAAAACTCCAGTTTTGCTTAAAAACTCCAGTTTTGAGATTTTGGACTTAAACATGATTTCTCGATAAAAGTTCAAAACTCGAGTTAGTCACTTAATGACTCGAGTTTTGCACTGTTCAAAAGACTTGTCCAAAATGTCAAATCGCGATGCTCGACACTAAGATGAGAAAACTCGAGTTCCCGTTGAAAACTCGAGTTTCGGTCTTTGACAGAAAGAACGCTGGAGCATGAAAACTCGAGTTTGGATGAACTAACTCGAGTTTCCATCGCGAAGTTTAAATTTTGAAAAGAATGATTTAGCAAAACCTTCATGTTTGATCTCAATACCTTATATCATCATTCATTACTACTCCTAACTATGTTTAATCAGTTTGTTAGTGAGTTTCAGATGATTTAGACAGGATTAAATGATGATTTGAGCAAAAGCAAAAAAGCAAGTCAGAACATTAAATGCAAAACCCAGAAAAGTTGCATATTTCTGGTTAATCCGCCTGCACACGTTTGGAAAAACAGAAAGGATGTTTTCCACTTCCAGCATTAACTACTCCAACGGATTAATTCGCAGAGAGTCAACTCTGAACATCTATACAGCTGGATTAAGTGAAGATTAGAGAGAGAAGAAGACCCAAGCTTAATGTAATCAGCTCCCAACACCTCCAACGGTTATAATTGGGATTACAACGGTCTATTAATGATCTCTACCTATAAATAGAGATGCATTCAATTCTTCTCAAAAACCAATCCAACAGAAAACGAAAATCATCCAAGAGTCATTTATTCTTTGAGTTTTTTTTTTTGTGTGTGTGTGTAAAGTATCTTCTGATACATTCATACTTCAGTGCTTATCTTATCCACTCTAAAAGAGAGTTCATTGATTGTAAATCATTTATTGTGAGTTATCTCAAGTCAAGGGGACTTGGAGATTGGGTTATTGATTACAACTTGTAAGGGGGAGTAAGTTCTAGAGAGAGAATTACTCTTGAGTGCAGAGTGTGTAATCAAGTGATATAGTGAGAAATCCCAGAGAGTCTGGGGACTGGATGTAGGTCAAGTTGTTGGACCGAACCAGGATAAATTCTTGTGTCTTGCTTCCCTTCTCTACACTCTGTCTTACCTTCATTTCCTACCCGATAAACAAAGCATACCAATTTTTTTTAAGAATCCCCAATTCACCCCCCTCTTGGTGATTCAAGCTCCATTTACACATTGGTCATGGCTCTTCTGATTTAAGAACCTGCTTTGCTCTGGATGCACAAAGAAAACTCGGATTTTCCTTGAACCATTGCTCTACTGCTTTGGAGTCTACTTTAGATTGATTGAATTTTGCCCATCATCGTACAAAGGGTAATCTCTATAGGACCGACAAAATTAGAGAGTTCCTATTATTGTGTGAAAATCTGATTGCCAAGAGAAAATCCAGGATATAGATAATTTTGAAAAATAGTGAAGATCAATTGGGAAAGGATCTCCACTAAGGTTGAATTTTTTCTGCAAAAGATTCAATGTTGTTTGAACGTTGGGTGGAAGAATTTCAGGAATAGGCTCAAAGAAGTCCCACCAATATTGAAACCACTGAGGAAAAGTGTACTTGGTTTTTTGTTTAAAATAAATAAAACAAGTATGTTTAAAAATTTTATTTTGATCCTAAAAGACATTATACCAGGCATTATTATACTCCCAGTAAGTGTATCCTTCAAGTTCAAATTTGATGTCAAAAAGTTTAGGCTTAGCCAAATCTTGCCCCCACTGAGAATGTGTGAGGACTTTCAAAATTTGGAGAGTAGAATGAGTTATTAGAGTTTCATCCTCTTTTGATGTATATCGAGGTAACTCAATAGATCGGGAATGAACCAATATTAACTCATAGTATTCTCTTGTTTTTTGTAAATTGGTAGGAATGAAATGAAATCCTGAAGGGAAAACTTTCAATGCTATCTGGTTAGGTGTTTCAAAGAAAAACTCAGGTTCAATTTGTAGGATAGGCTTTACTTTTGTGGGTTTTGCAGTGTAAGGAGTATCCATTGGGTTAATAGCTGAAGTGACTAGTAACAGTGTTGTAACCTGAGGAGGCTTTTTTTGGGCTAATTAAAGAGCAAATTTAGCATTAACTGAATCATACTCCTGTTTACTTATTGCATACGACGAAGAGGCAATTAATGACAAAGCAAGCGCTCTATCATATTCGAGGGCTTGAGTTTTATTATCCTTTTTGGCTAATACTTCCTCCCAAGTTTGGGTTGGAGGTTTCTTAGCATAGGACTCAGTAGTCTTTTTGCCAGGTTTGATGGAAGTGAGCCTTTAGTTTACTCTCAATCCTAAGTACTACCATGTAAAAACTCACGGGTAAGGAAATCGGGAAGAGAATTAGAAGTGCCTTTGATAAATTCTATATCAAAATCAAAAACACTCAAAATGGCTTGCCAATGGGCAAAAATTTGTTTTGATGCAAGGTTCTTAACATCCTTTTGTAAAACATCTTTTGTAGATTTACAATCAATGTGAATTAAAAACCTTTAGTTTAAAAGATTAGCTTGAAATTTTGAAACACATAAAACAATTGCCAAAATTTCTTTTTTGATCATAGAATAATTCTGCTGAGCAGGATTCCAGTGTTTAGACGTAAAAGAAATGATTTGTTCTTTTCCGTCAAAACATTGTTTAAGAATACCTCCGTAGCCTAATTCAGAAGCATCTGTTTCGTCTATTTTGAAGGCAGATGGAATTGGAAGGTTAAGACACAGAAGTTCCTTAACCTGTCGTTTGATTTGTATGACAACTTCAGTATGAACATTGGTCCAAGGAGAAGGATTTTTTTTTAGACGTTGATGAAGAGGTTCAACAAAATTGCTAAGTTGAGGGATAAACTCAAGCAACATAGTTTAAACATCCCAAAAACCTTTGAAGTTGGGTTTTATCAAGAATTTGATCAGGAAATTTATCTACAAATTGAATTGCTCGTTCAATGGGAGTTATGGTTCCTTGACAAATTCAATGTCCGAGGAAACGGATCTTGGTTTGGAAAAGACTAATTTTTGGTTTTGAAACCACTAAACCATTGGTTTCTGTAGTGTGAATAAATTTTGAAACATGTTTAAAATGATCTTCTAGGGAATTTGAAAATATTAAGACGTCATCAATATAAACAATAATATATTGACATTGATCATTAAAGATCTCGTTCATAATCCTTTAAAATTCAGAAGGAACATTTTTTAAACCAAAAGACATAAAATTTCACTCATACTGACCAAATGGAACAGTAAAAGCAGTTTTATACCTATCTTTTTCTAAAATTTGGATTTGCCAGAATCCAGAATTCATATCAAACTTCGAAAAGATTTTTGCAGAATGCAAATGTTTTAGTAAATCAGCCTTGTTTGGAATTGGATATTGAATCCATTGCAAAGCCTCATTTAAAGGTTTGTATTGATAACAAGCCTAGTTGTACCATGTTCAATTTCTGCATTTTTGTTGACGTAGAAAGCGACGCAAGACCATGGGCTACGACTCGGCCAAATGAGTTTTTTTGTCAAGAAGATCTTGAATTTCCTTTTTACAGGTGTCAAGGAGTTCTTGAGTCATCTGAATGGGTCAAGCATTTGTTGGGATTTGTTTTTCATAGAAGTTTGGTTCGTAAGGAAGATCTACCAAATGTTGTTTTCTGTTCCAGAAGGCATTTGGTAAATCAACACAAACCGTTTGATGAATCTTGTTAAGACAGGATTGGATCCTCTGTTGAACGATAGATTGTTGGAGTTGTTGCTCAATTCGATTAAAAGAGACTTCTTCCTTGAGATAATTGATCTGGTTTTGTTTGAGGAAAAGAGGATTTAACTCTTTAAGCTTGGGTTTTTCAATAAAAGGAAATAAAATGGTTTTCTCAAAATGTTGTTTTGAAAGACCGAAAAATTCAATCCCAAAAGGAATTAAAAGTTGTGCAAATGGTGCTCCAAGAATAATTTTTGCTCCCATATCTTTCATAAGAATAAATGGAGTTTCAATTCACAAACTTTCATTTTCAACAACAACATTTGAAATCTTGTACTGAACAGATAATGGTGCTCTGTTAACAGAACTATATCTCTCGGTTGTTTTCTCAAAATATTTGGTAGGAACTAAGCCTTCTAAAATACAATTAGCTTGAGCCCTAGTATCAAATAATACAAATTGTTCTATAACAAGATCATTTTTGCTTGTATATAAAACTTTTGTAGAAAAATTCTTGAAATTATGTTTAAAAACGGTGTTTCTTGTTCTGGATTATCATCCTCATTTTCATTTTCTAAAACTCGATCAATATTCTCATTAGAAGAGCTTTGTGTTGAGGAAAGGAATTCTTGAATTTGCAGTAAAGTAGACTCATGAGAATTCTGACTTGATTTAAGAAGTTGAACTCAACCTTAAGATTATTTATCTCAGATTGAAGATCTTGCATAGTGGCTGGTTTAATAGAGTGTTTGAATCTTTCCAAAGTTTTGGTCAGATCATATTTGTTATGAAAAACTGAAAGTGTAGAGGAAGAAGAAGGAGTAGATGATGACGAAGGTTGCGTAATGATATCTTTGAATTTTGAAAGATACGTACCTTTGTCAGAATCTGGAAGTTTACTAATGACATCTAAAAGCAAATCCTGCTCTTTGGTGATGACGTTTATTTGAGGGGAAGAATCATCAGATGTTGAATTGAATTCATCATCTTGGATTTCGTTAAGATCTTTAGAGGAGCTTTGATCTTCTTCAGAATCATAAGATGTATCAATTAGGAGATTGTTTATTTGTTCAAGAAGAGGTTCCTCAATTTGAATATTTCTGATCTTCTTGGAAAAGTGACAATATTTGGCATAATGACCAATTTTACCACACCTGAAACAAGTTACTTTATCCCGTTTTGGAAAATCCTTTTGAAAATCATTTTTTGGTTTAGGACGGAAATTCCTTTTGTATTTTCATGGAGGAGTGCAAATATCATCCTTTTGATAAGGGCGTTTGTTATAAAAACGTTTATTTTTTGAAAAAGAGGGATTAAAACGAGAATTTTTGTAAGACTTGGGTTTGGGTTTTTTACAAGAAGGAAGACCAAATTTTTCACAAAATGAACCCAATTCTTTTCTGTTGACACCCTTCTCTTTGGCAAGTTGATTTTTTATTCCATCATCTAGACAACTTTTTAAAGTAGTTTTCTGAACATAAGAAATTAACTCTCCATAAGTCAAATTTTCATAAGGAATGTTGCCATTATATTGATGTCTAAGTTTGTCTCTAACTTTATCACCAAAAGAATTTGGAAATCCAGCTAGGAACTTTTCTTTCCAAAACCCTTGATTGGCATCATCTCTTATGTATACTCGATTTAGGAAAGTATGTTTGTACCATCTGAAATTGGATAATGTCTGACAATGGATGTTAGAAAGTAGTTCAGAAGAGCGATCTTTCCAAACATTTGGATCGCCAACAAAATGTTTAATAATTGTAAAAGTAAGGGTATTAACAGAATCTGGAATAGGCTCACCATTATGAGTAATTGGGGTTCCATCATGTTCAATTTTAATAGAAGAAAGAATGTTTGATTTTTCTTTAGAAGACAAATAATAATTCCACCAACCTTTAAGTTGTCCAGTAAAATCGGAAACTAAAAGATTAGTTATTTATGTATTTGAATAATCACTTGTTGCTTGATAAGCAGTACTTACCACAGTCATTTGTTGAAGAATTTGAAGAATGTTCGTTTCACTCTGACCATCAATGTTCCATTCGTAAACATTTTTGGAGCTAAAATATTTAAAAGTTTGATCTTGGCATTCTTCTGATAATTAATCTAAAGGACTGGCCCTTGAATAATATAACTTTGAATATTTTTGGAAAACAGGTGAAGAAGATTTTTTCCAATGTTGATGGTTAATTTTTAAATCAGATTTTGAAGATTCAACATCAGAATTTTTTTCAAAATTCATAACGTGTTTAGAAGAAGAAGATTCGGAAGGTGTTTCAAGAACAATCCTTTGTTTTAACTGAACATCAGGAGTTTTTGGATCTTCAACTTGTTTCAGATATCGTAAACGTTGATCAATTTCTGCTACAAGTTTGGCTTTATTCTTAGCTTGTATACTTGCTTTTGTTAGTTCTCGGTGTTTTGATGATTACAATTTATGAGTTATTAAATTGAGTGAAAACATGTAGATAAGAGCTTGCTCGAGCAGCAAAGATATCATGCCCGAGCATCATCGGGATTCAGACCTCCAAAACCAACTTGAAAGAATCTTGCTCGAGCAGCAGTTTGGGTTTGCCCGAGCAACGACGTGTGAAAGAACTGAATTGAGCATTTATGCTCGAGCAGGAGGAATTCCTTGCTCGAGTAGCATAGAGGCAGAAGTGAAATTTTCCATGTCAAAAAGGCTTGCTCAAGCACCTGAGAAATCCTTGCTCGAGCACCATGCTCGAGCAGAAGGAATGAGCTTGCCCGAGCAGCCCTCTAAATTCGCCTCTAGATGGTGTCTGCCCGAGCATGAATTTTTCATGCTCGAGCACCATGCCCGAGCAGAGGTAAGCTCTTGCTCGAGCAGCACTACACAAGTCCTCTTGTTTCTTCACTATATGTCGTCTACCCGAGCAGGTCTTTGCTCGAGCCCTGCTCGAGCAAGAGATATAGTCTGCTCGAGCAGCATTAATGAAACACTGAATTTCACCTCTGCCTGAGGCTTGCTCGAGCATGACATAATAGCTTGCCCGAGCAGCAGCGAGAAACTCTAGTTCTTTTTAAAGGCTTGCTCGAGCATGACATACCTGCTTGCCCGAGCATCAGCGAGAAGATCTATTTCTTTCGAAAGCTTGCCCGAGCAATGAAAACCTCTTGCTCGAGCATAGGAATAGAGCAACGATTCACTGACTTATTACATCTGATAATTAATGGACCACCTTACCTTCTATTACTGATCATATTCAAACTTATTTAATTCCTACTTTAAGCATTCTGTTTAAATGAGTTTCAGGTAATCAATCCTTGATTGACGGAAGAGAAGAACAGATCATTACTTCACGCGTCAACGAACAAATCAGTGGTGAAGAGAATGAGGTCCTTCGATTTTGAAGTATTTGACATAGCCTTTACTCAGAGTAATTCCTTGCACAAAATAAGGGAAGACACTAAATGATGCAACGGTCATAAACCTTCAATGCAGAGCAAACATTGAAAATCCAAGAGACAGTATGACTCAACGACTATCTTCGCAAATCACTCATCGACATGAATCATAAACATTATAAAAGCCCATCTGATTCAATTGAAGAAGTAACTTAAGAGAATACGAGACATACATCTTTTCTATTACTGTGATCAACTACGTCAATTGTCTTGAGTATCCTCGGATACCTATAGTACTTCAGTGTTCATATTTTATTCACTCGTGAGGAGCTGTTAAACACCTTCATTATTTCTATTATTCAAACTTAAGGTTGTGGAACCTTAAGTAAGGGTGTACAATTGCAACTTGTAAGGGGGAGTGAGTCCGAGTGTGAAAGGATCATCCTAAGTTACAGAGTGGGTAATTGTACGTGTGTTTAAAGAGTTAGTGGAAATCTCAAGGTGTACTTGAGGACTGGACGTAGGTCAAAGTTTTAGACCGAACCAGTATAAATCTCTTTGTGTTCATTTCTCTTCCCTTACTCTGGTAATTTATTTTCCAAGTGTATTCCAGAAAAAATCTGATAAGATCACCTATTCACCCCCTCTAGGCGATATTCCATCGTCAGCTTTGATTCTTGGATCGAATTGAAATGGTTTGAACAGAAGTTGGGTCGTGGAAGTAGTGCTAGGAAAAGTTTGTGAAGTTGGAGCTTTGATGACGTGATCTCCAATAATTTGAAGATATTGATTAGCGTAATTATTTTGTTCCATGAGAGTTTTAATATCTCTTGGTCCAACAGGTTTCTCTAAGGTTCTAGCTTTGAAAGGAGAAGCCACAAGTGGATTTTGTTTGCTGTCAGCAACTCCAGGAATTTGATATGACCTTTTTGGAGGAACTTCTGAAGAAATAGTTTTTCCTTCAGGGGTCTTCCAATCTCTTTTGGTCATATTAATTGTTTGAGTAAATGAATAATCTATTTTCTGTTGTGAAGCATAAACTTCGAACCAATAAAAAAATGGAATATTCACTTGACACTTTTTAAGGAAACTGTAGAATTTTTCTTGGATTTTCTTTCGCAATAATCCATTAAAACTTTCTAAAAACCAGTTTCTTTGTAAAGTATTTTGTTATGAATAAAATTCCTTTTGCAAATTTTGTTTATCAATTTGAAAATGATGTTCTAGAACACCAATAGTCTGTGGTTCACCTAAATCTGTATAAGACAAGGAGTCAACCGAATTTTGATCATCCTCTCTTTGATAGTTTGCATGAGGAATTGTTCCAGAATTATTAATCCCTTGAATTGAGACATTGGAAGGTTGATTTTCCGTTGGTTGTGGTGGAGGAGTAGGAGGCTGTGGTGATGGGGGAAAATTAATAATCGAAGGAAGGGATCATTCAGAAAAACTGGAATGTCTCGGTAACTCAGAGTTTACACATCTAAAATCCTCGTATCTTGAGGATATAGATGAAGTAGAGCTTCTAGGTCTGTTAAAAGCCATTCTAACATATCCTGATTGGGTTTGTGAAATTCTACTGATTTGAGCCACATGTCTTGGAATAGATTGGACAGCCTTTTCCATAACCCAGTCGTCTGGAAGGGTAACATCTTTCCACATGATAGTTTGAGGAATTGTGATGTTTGTATTTGAATGGTCAGTGAGGAAGACAATAGTCTGACCATTATCAGGAAGACGGTGAACATTTGAGGCTGAAGAGTTTGAGACCTTATACTGTACCCTATATAATGGAGCAACAAGTATAGATCCATATTTCATATTGAAGCCATTGAGTTTGAGGACATCAAGGATGTTTTTATCTTTTAAATCAACCGTTTGATTAGGGTAACAATTGAAATAAACAGGTCTATCATGAAGTCCAAATTCAGCAGCTGCAAGTAGAGAATCTGCAAAACAGTAATGTCTTGCATCTCTAAGGCAGACTAAGCCAGAAGCATTTAAGCCTCGTCGAACAAGAGATTTAAGAGCAACTTGTACACAACCAATGTGTAAAAAGTTGTAATCCTCTCTATGTTTATGGATGGAGTTTGGAGAGAGAAGAAAAAATTCCTCTTTCTCGGGTTGGATAGAAATTGATTCTTCGACAGTCTTGATCACATAATCAAACTTCTTCAACCAATTTTTTTTATTATAAAAACATCTTTGTTGTCAATGATAGGAAGAGTCCAATCATCAACAGTTTGGTTTATATCTCTGAACTGAATTTCTTCGTCAAAGATATGGTTTGTTGAGGAGCAAGCTCCGTCATGGTTTATGGAAGAGTTTGGAGCAGAAGAAGAGAAGGAAGAATAAGAACAAGAACATCTAGATAAAAAGCGGAAAATTGAAGACATAATGTAAATAGATTGGAAGTAAAAAACAATATTAAAATGACAAAAACCAAGATGCAGAAGGCAAAGAGCAGAAAGATAAAAGTGCAGATGATAAAATTGAGAATAAAAGAGGCAAAATAAAAGCGAGATAGACAATAATTATAAATCTCCCTTCAATCAGTATCATTACCTTCAGGTTCCATAGGGGTATATTAATTAAAAAATCTACTGAAGATTTATGATTCAATGTTTGAGGAGTACCTGTGATTTGCATAACTGTTTTTCTGCAAAGCTTAGAAATTTATTGGTAATTTACCAACCATTATGTTTTGCTTTAGATCTAATCCTCATATATTCAGTTAATTAAACCTAATCCGTCCAATAACGCGGTACTACATCTAGTTTCCATAAAAAAACATTTATGAATCTGAACATATGATATCCTACAGGTATAGGGGTAAATCGCTTGCCTCAACACACGGGACTTATGGCCTTAAAACATCCCCACAAGGAAAAGCTCAAATATCATAGGCAAAGACCATATATAATCTTGTCAGGATTCCACACTCTTTTTTTTTTGAAGATAGATCTAAAAGAAAAACATAATGAGACAATAAATTATCAATCCAGATCTAAACAAAGCAGAAGCATATCATGAAATCTGAAAATGTAGGAGTGACCTCAAATAGGACTCATTATATCTTCAGTTCGGATCTTCTAATTAATACATCTCTACTTCCCCTTCTGGCTGTGTGTGTGTGTATTTTGTGTTATTTCCATAAGTAGTAGAAACTTTATGTTTCGTGTCGTTTCTACCACCTTTTCCGTTTCTATATAAAAATTCGATTTTCACAACATTTCTCATGATTTCTTTTTCTCTATAGTTTTGCTTATCTTATTATCCCTCATAATCTATAAATCATATCCGTCCAATCAATCTGAAATGTCACAATATTATTTTGACTTTTTTCTCATCTTTCCATTCAATGGCCCAGATGGGCTAAGGAGAGATATAGAGAGAAAGAGATCATGAGAGGATCTGGTTCTGTGATCTTATTCAGGGCTTCTCAGTTCATTTCTAGGGACGCTACAGAATCAGAATGCCCAATTTAGCCAAACCTACATGGAAAATTGAGATAGATGTTGGTATCAGTGATGGTAATCTGGTGAAGGGAAAGGACGAAAGAGAAAAACCGTAGAAAATTAACCTCAACGTTGAAAGAAGATATTCTGGTAAGGCATCTTTTTCTGCTGGTTAGCTCCAATTTCTCTCACTCTTGTGATTTTGTTTCCTAATCTAATACTCCTCCGGTCCTAATTATAAGACAACATTTGAGAGTTGGTTTTGGTCCTAATTATAAGACAACATTCTAATAATTGTCAATTTTTTCCTAAAATACCCCTATTTTATTCTCTCAAGTGTGTTTGATTTTTTGTGAGTATATGTATGTGGACGCGTATACTCTTCCAGTCAATGAAACTTTTAGATATATGTGTGTGTGTTTATCTATGTATGTATATATGTGTGTGTCTACACACAAATATCTATAGACACTATAGACACACACACATATGTGTGTGTGTCTACATATATGTATGTATGTATATATGTGTGTGTCTACACACATATATTTTGTGTGTGTGCATGCACATATATGTGTGTGTCTACATATATGTATGTATGTATGTATGTATGTATATATGTGTGTGTCTACACACATATATTTTGTGTGTGTACACACAAATATATGTGTGTGTCTACACATATATATTTTATGTGTGTGTGTGCACACAAATATATATTGTCACACACACACACACACATATTATATATATGTGTGTGTGTATCTATACACACACACACACATATATATGTATATATAGTAAGACCATTATTTTAATTAGATAGCATGTAGAAGAAAAAAATTTAGGTTGGAGAGGCATGTGGTAGGAGCTATTGATTTACTTTCACTTAGGTCATTTTAAATTTATATAAGGACATTTTAGGAAAATAAGTAAAATTAACTAATTTAACTTCTTTCATTAATCTCCTCAAAATCGGTTAAATATGTCTTATAATTAGGACCAGAGGGAGTAACAAATTTAACACGGATTATGTTTCTTTTGCATTTGCCGTTCATATTTTGTATACAGATTGTGTTTTGAAATTGGAAAAATAAACACAGAACTGCCAAAACTAGCATAATTTAGGGCCTATTTGAATTAACGTGTAAAAAGTATTTTCACACAAGTTAAGAAAAAACTCTTCTCATATACTTATCTCATATCTCTTGTATTGTAAATCATGTCGGACAAGCAGCTTTCATCGCTAATCCAACCAGACACTTGAATTCTGTTTGGATGGGCTTTTAAAAATTGACCTTTTTTGCATTGTTTTTTGAAAAAGTATTTTAATTAAAAGTTAAAGCTATTTTACATTTGGATACACCATTTAAAAAGAACTTTTAAATAAAAAAGCTGTTTGTATGTTAAAATGGAGAAGCACTTTTTTATTAATAAGTTACTGAAATGGGCATATAAAAGCACTTTTTTTTTAAATATTGGTTTGGATTAAAAGAAAGAAATTATGTTAAAATTTTAGAAATATTATATTCAATAATTGAATTTAAAATTATAATATAATTGAAGTTTAATAATATTAAAATTAAATTGTTAATATAATTTTTCATAGACCCATTGACATTTCTTTTTATTTATGTGAGCATATATCTTATCTTATAAATCAAAGTTGTTATCAGATATTTCTTTTAATTTATATACAGACAATGACTAAAAACAAAAATTAAATAGTATACAACAACGTACCATAACTTAAAACTTCATTATCACTAATGAATAGTAATTTCCACTCGAAATGACCAACTACTATATTATAACCAATGCATTAATTAAAAAAATAGAATCAAATTGTACCATATTCCAATAATAGAAATAAGAGTAAATACCCTTTTTGGTCATTGACAAAAAACACGGACCCCATTTTGGTCCTTGACAAAAAACCTGACCCTTATTCGTCCTTTTTATGGGACTAAAAAGGACCTTTTGAAAATTTGTGAGGGATCAAAATGTCCACCAATCGACCCTTATTCGTCCTTTCTATGGACTAGAAAGAACTTTTTTTTTTGTCAGGAACCAAAATGGGGTCCGTATTTTTTGTCAGGGACCAGAAAGGGTATTTACTCTAGAAATAATATCAATTATACTACAAGTTGCTAAAAGCTAACGACGTACTCAACCTAATTCCAATGGCATTCCTTGTTTCTTCCATTAGTCTAATAGAGTCTGGAGTTAGCTCTTCCCATTCATATTCTCTATGGTCATAATTATTATTTTCAAACTCATCAATGTTCTCAAATCTTCTGAGTATATCTATATCACAAGATTCTATTCTCCTTATATAATTATGAAGCGCAAAGGTTGCCTATATGATAGCAAATTGAGTTTCAAGCTCAAAGTTTGTCATATTCTGCAGTATCCTCCACTTTGCTTTGCAAACTCCAATGATTGTTTCAATGATAGTCCTTAAACTTGAATGATGATAATTGAAGAGTACATATTGTGATCTAAAAGTTGAGGCCAATCTGAATCAAGGAAGATGATATCTTGTATTTCTATATGATCTTAAAAACCCTTTGAAATTAGGATATCTAAAATCAACAAGGTAGTATTTTCCTGTAATAAAATATCGTTATATTTGGAACAACTGTATGATAATAATTGCCATCATTCACAATAAAATTAAATAATTAAATGTATCACATAATTACCTTCAAGAGGCTGAAGAAAATGTAATTGCGGCTTTTTGAGTGTATCCGTGAAAATCTTTGTATCATCTACAGAGCCTTCCCAACCCACCAATGCAAATGTAAAGCACATATTAAAATCACAAAGAGCAAGAACATTTGTGGTAGTTATTCCCTTTATGCCAGTAAAAGGAATCTTTATATTAGCAAACATGAATAGCAATGTGAGTGCCATTTATAGCTCTTAGACAATCCTTAAAGTATGGAAATATCGTTCATCTTCCTTAATAAATTTTGGAGCATCTCTAAACATATTATCAGCAGGCTTAATAATTTGAAGTCCTAAACTCTTAAAAGAGCTTAATACATGATGAAATTGCCTCCACACTGTCTCTCAAGAATGTTCAAATCTCTCTCTTCAACGTCTCTATAAGTGGCTCTATGACCAATCATGTACAAAAACATGTCCATAGCTTCCATAACGCCGACATGCTGTGTTGGCTTTAATCCAAAGTGTTGAGTCAATTTGCTCACCAAATTTCCAAACACATGCTTTCTCATTCGAAATTGCTTAAAAAATCGATTTTCATTTCCTCTCTTCAATTCTTCTACCCATCCACGTCTAGAAAGAATTGATTTCCTCTTTTTCTGTTTGTGTACATATAGAGAACAATAATTCGAGATAGCAACAAAAACTACTCTAAATTCAAGTAATGTATTCTTCTGTATAGTATATGATCTATTTTCATTTTAGTAGTTATCATTGTCTATGTCAGAGGTATCAAACATCTTGTGCAACCAAAGTGTATCAATAAACTATTATGACCATATTGTCTAAACAAAATAACTCTATTCCCATAATTTCCCAAAACATATGTCTAATAAGTGCAATGAACAGACCATAACAACAATTCAAGTTCAAAGATTACGCCATATAATCTCATGTTCAACATCAAATAGAAATTCATGTTCAAGTTCAAACATAACACTACACTAGAAACTATCTATAGTTTTGTACATCTTCAACTTTAAACATGCTCGATATGAAAGAGCGTGCTCAGGTTCATTTTCCATGTAATGAACAAATGCCTCTCTATTTTGTTTGTTGATAAAGATTTGAGAGGCCAACATGTATGGAGGGCCACCCTTCACCAAACCTGACACATCTTTTAATAAAAGAAGACATCTACTCATGCAAAAATAGTCATTCACACTTGATTTTGGCCATGTTGTTTATGACATTTGGTCAATATTTTCAAGGATCCGGTCAAGGGAGTGTTGCAATTTCTCAGCTATCCCTTGCCTTTTATCTCCTTTCCTCCCTATTTTCCTTTTTCTTAGATCATTGTTTCATACACTTGGCCTCTTATTGTGATCCAAGGGATGTTCCTCAGTATCCCCTTCACCCACCCCTTCATCCTCCAAAGCATGATCACTATTATTAATTGGCTCATCATCTATGGCTTCCTCAGGTGACAAAATATGTTCGTGTAGCATGAAAATAACATAACCAGTAGCAACTACATCTTTGAAACATTTTTCCATCACACTCAGGAATTTTGGACCTGGTTCCTTCCAATTCAAATATTTTGAGAATCACTTGAGTGATCCAAGATCACTTGCAAATGAGTGCAAGTGATCCAAATATTCACTCGAGTTATTGGTATTGTTGAAACATTTTCCAAACAATAGAAGATCACTCAAATTACATTTTAAAGCACTCAATTGATATACCTTTAAACAACACTTCCCTATCAGAACTCAAAGTTCATCTCGAACTCAAGTTCACTGCAAGCAATCGAGTTATAATTCAACATTTGAGTGATCTAGAATCATACCGAGTGTAAGCTCACGTCTTTTGAAAATCTGCTTCTCAAGAATTCAAATACCGTTGATTAACATCTGATTACACTTGATTATTACTTATACTACTTCTCATTGTTATAATCTTGTTTATGTATAAGTCTTAGATGATTAAACCATGAATTAACTTCAAAAGAAACAAAAGTAAAAATCTGTCAGATCATTAAATGCAAAGCAAAGCAGAACTGAGGATTGTGTTTGAAGCATTTGTTAAAGTGAAGAAAAAAGCGACTACACATTGAAGTCCTTCAACAACTACAAGTTGTCTCTAACGAATAAATTTGAATGCTCATAACGGTCATAAATGGTGATTGGCTATAAATAGCAAAGCATTCAAGTTATAGCAACCAACAAAGCCAACGACAAATCATCTATTCATTTATTTCTCATTTAATTCGGTATAATATCTTATATATTTGATATGCACTTCAGTGTTTATCTATTTACTATGTGAGAGAGTTTACCAATCGTATTCAATTCTGTAAAATCTCAAGGTAGTAGGACCTTAAGTGTGGTTATGGAATTACAAAGTGTAAAGGGGAGTGAGTGTCCTTGTTGATGAGCTCTCTTTGTACTGTGGTACCAAGAACACATCGAATCTTGGGAATATAGTGAAAATCTTTGGGGCGCTCTGAGGATTGGACGTAGGTTAAGAGGTTAAGGCTGAACCAGTATAATCCCCTGTGTACAGTTTGTAACACCCCTACTATTGTAATTATTGTACTTGTAATTATTGTTGAATTAATGAGAAGTTTTATTTTTGACTATTGTTATTACTTATCATAATAATTCAATTGGTGGAATAATTTTAAAAAAGAAAAGCAAGGGTAAAACAGTCAGTTCCTTGTCTCTATAATACTGAAATTTCGTCCATCATGAGAGAAAAGAGAAAACTAGGTGATTTAGGTCATATTCAGGCCCAAACTCTAGGAAGTTGGAGGGCGCCACATGTGATTGCCTATTCAAGGAGGAAATGTCTGAAAAAGATGAAGAAAAGTGCAAAGGGAAACACCCTGTTGACCAGCGGGACCCACACGGACCGGTAGATTGAGAACTGGATTAGTTAAGTCGGAAAAAGGAAATTAAAGGTAGGGGATCAGATTTTTGGGCCCCATTATGCGCCACATAGCCCCTCTAATTATTAAAATATTAGCTTGGTGTGAAAGAAAGAAAAATAAGTGTAAAAGTCAAATTGCGGGTCCCACTTTCAAATAAAAAGGTAAATTGGGAATAAAAGTGTAAAAAAATAATTGGAGCAGATGTGTGGGCCCTAAATGGTGACACATATGTCCTTTTGGGAAGATCAAAGTACATGGGAGAAGTCAGGAATAATTAGTAAATTTTGGGCCACAACTGTAATTTACAAAAGTTTCGGGCCCAACCAGGTAATTTGCTGCGAAAGCAGATAAAAAGATGCTCTCTTTAAGGGGGGTTGCGCCACTTGTCAGAACCCTAGAGACCCCTGGAATATTCTGGAAAACTTGGGGAAAAAGTCAAAGAAGCAGATTCCATTTATTACACAGGACAGAAATTTACGCCTGTTAATTCTAATTTTACCAGATCAAATTACCTTTATTAAAAAGGCAATTTAACTCTTCATTTTCACCCTAAGGGGAGAAATTTCCAGAAGCAAGAAGAAGTGTCCAGCAACCTCCGTAGCCAAATCTCCAGGACCAAGCTATCAAGAACATCCAACAGTTCTCCGATTTAAGGTAACCCCAAAAACTCCACTTCCTTGAGTTCTTGTCAAGATATTTTCGTGCAATAAGTAGAAGCTCAGGTTTATGGTTGGATTTTTGCATTTTTAAGGTCTCCAATGGTTCTGGAACGTGGTTTTTTGGGGGCATAGTCATGGCTTAAGTTTCCGAAGTCGAAAACACCAAAAACCCTAAGTAAGGGCTTGCTGCTAGTTTCTGGGAATCTGGGCAGAGAAGCTTCAAACTAGTTTTTAAAATAATAAAGGAACTATTTTGGATCTTAAATTTTACATGAAGAAACAAGACATATGGGGCATGATTTTGGTATATAATATGAAACTTTTTGGATAAATATACGGGGTGAAATAAATTTTTGAAAAAGGGTCTGAAAACAGGGGGGCGAATCGGACTAGAGAGCGAAATATGAGCTCCACGCCAAAATAAGTGTACTCATGATTTATGGAATTATTTTTCCTGTAAAATATTCATCTTAAATTTTCATATGGAGTTGGTTTCATGTTAAAATTAGTTTTTTGTAATTTATTAAAATCCTAGAATTTGAGTGAAATTTACAGAACTTCTGGAAATATAAGAGGAGCTCGGATTTTTACGAATTTGTAAGGGTATTTTTGTCAATATTGAAAATAAAGTGTTTTGGTGCTTGAGCATGCTCTTTTAACTTGCTCGAGCATGACTCTTGATCTTGCAGTTTCTTTGTTTAGTACGATGGTGCTCGGGCATGTTAAATTCCCTGCTCGAGCAAGACTCCAATTTGCGCATTATGTATTGTTCCGATGATGCTTGGGCAAGCCAACTATCGTGCTCGAGCATGAATATTGAACTTGGAGGATTTTTCTTTTAGCCCGATGTTGCTCGAGCATGACTCTTGAATTGTGCAAATTCCATGTTTAACGTGATGATGCTCGGGCATGACAAATGCTCTGCTCGAGCACGACCCACCAATTTTGCACTTCTTCGCTTCGAGCTTGATGATGCTCGGGCATTACAAATACCTTGCTCGAGTATGCTTCCTTCGAGTGTCAGGCTACTGCTTACCATGATCTTGTGCAAATATCAAACTTCATTGACTTTCAAAACGTAATAGCATTGGCAGTACAATAGTCAATTTTTAGTGAGCTTCAAGTCTTCGATATAGCTTCAATTTTGGCAAACCACCCATGCTCATAAAGATCTTCAAGTCTTCTTTCCAATGCAAGAAGAATCAGCTCCAAACTCATTGTATTTCGTCCTTTATCATCAGATGAATGGAGTTTGTTTTTTACCAACGTTTTTTGCAACATTCTGAACTGACCGTCCACTTTCGAGGGCCATATCTCCCTGGTCTGAAATCCGTTTTTGTTGGTTCAACTCTTGGTGGAAATCCCTTTGATTCTAATTTCATATTCCACTGATTTCAGCTCAATTGGATTTGTAATATGTGAGATACACTCAAATTACCAATTGGTCTGCTGTGTGACGTTGATTTCACTGTTATTTTCAAAAATCCATATATCTCTCATATGGTCTCCTTTAGGATTGCATCTTATGTCAAAATAACGCATTGGAAGTCTAGTTTCCAACAAAATTGGTTTCACTTCAATCAGACTTCTTTTTTAAGAGATATCATCAAAATACCAGAGGTTGCCAGAAACAGAGCTGAACAGAGTAGCTGAAAAACGACCTTGCTCGAGCAAGGAATTTCCTCTGCTCGAGCACCATGCTCGAGCATGACATTTTTCTGCTTGAGCATGAGCGGATTTTTGCGAGAATTGGAGCTGGAATTGTACCTTGCTCGAGCATGAAATTGGTGTGCTCTAGCATGACTTCAAGAATGCAATTGTAGCTTATTTTAACCCCGATTTGAGCCATTCCAACTTCCATTTGATCGTGGAGACTTCTAGAATCAATCTAAAAGCTTGTATAATGATTTTCTCATTCCATTTAACAAGTTCTTATTTCTTTCTTCTTCTCTTGATCATTCTCCATAATTTAACTCTTTCTTTCTTCTCTTCTCTTTCTTTCTTCTCTTCTTTTCTCTTCATCATTCTTCATAATTTAATTTGAAGTAATCATTCTTTGTGAGTTCTTCCTTCTTCAATATTTCTTCTTCTTCTTGATTATTCCCAAAATACTTTGATAACTTCTTGCTTCCTTGACACTTTCTGTAATTTCTTCTTTCTGTAATCTTTTATCTCCTTCTTGATTAATTTCTATTGTTCTTCTTGAACTAATCTACATTAAATATATAGTAGTTAGTCAATGTAGGAGATAAATATATTATACAATATTTTTGCTCTTAATAATGACATCTATATAAGACATCATCAAAACTAATCATATCTAACATTTTCCCCATTTTTGATGATGACAAATACTCTAAGAAAAATATGTATGAATATGAAAATATATTTGGCCCAACATATTTTTCTTCTCATTCTCTCCCCCTTATTTGTCATTAGCAAAAAGATTGAAGTAAAGAAGAAATACATGTGGAGAGGCAAATATGAAAACAAGTTAGAAATGACTTGTCTCTCCTTAACCATATGTCAAGAAAACAATTTTCTCTCCCCATTTTTTTATGAAAGCCTTTTGATATTGAATGTGAAGCAATTTAGAATGTTTTTATGAAAACAAATTTGAGAGAATTTGGAGAGATTTTTTTTTTTTAAAAAAATCGTTCATAATCAAATCATATAGATACCAAACATGTGCAAAATATTCATTGAATATACAGGGATAGAGATTAGAAATGCTCATGTAGGTTCTGCAAATTGATGAATGAGCGATAAAGTCCATTTGCTTTCTTTCTTTTTGTGTGAGATCTGTGATGTGCTCTGAATAGCCTTTGAGATGTGGAATGAGACTAAAGTACTGGCTTCTTGGGTTGTATCTCATATGGATGAATATGGTCAGTACTCAGCTTCCATCTTTTACGATTTCTTCATG
This sequence comes from Acacia pycnantha, assembly GCA_025563575.1. NCBI lineage: Eukaryota > Viridiplantae > Streptophyta > Magnoliopsida > Fabales > Fabaceae > Acacia > Acacia pycnantha. The sequence goes on from JAMWYP010000289.1 coordinate 422,418, forward strand.
GAGCTCTTCTATAAAGCATATCTCAACTTCAATGATGGAACGTGAAAGCATTATTTCTCAATTTGATAGTTTCTCCTTGTAGTGAATCAAAGAATATCCACATACAGAATGAGATCTCCTGCTACAAATTAAAAATTTTCTTTGCAAAAGAGATTTGTCAGTACAACTAGATATCAAAGTATCCCTTTCTATATGATATTTTCAAATTAAGGGAATGAAAGGAGAATATAAGATATTTTCAAATATGAAATTAATTCATCATCAGAGCTAGTAAAAGATAGTGAATGCAAATGAGTAAACTTAAAAGAATTTTTTCAAATAAAGGAGATGAGCTTTTAAGATAGAAAACACAGGTGAAGGTGAAGCTCCCCCTTAATGAATGCATGACTAATAATATGAAACTCCCTTTAATGATACCAAATAATAATGTGACACCAAATGTTATGAGGTTTGGAGTTATCTCGGCTCCAGAGGACATAACATGGTATCTCAAAATTAAGAACTTTCAAGTTCTCATGGGTGGACTTGAAATTGGTATGAAGAAATCACTTATGCAATTTATGATGATAAAAATGTTTAAAGCATAAGGATCATTTTAAAAATAAGTGTTCTCAGGCTAAACTTCGTGATATCAAATTTGAATGAATAAAATCAAGTTAGCCTGAAGAGTGATACGAGAGCAGAGAAATGATTATGATATATGAACATTATTTCAAATACAATACCTCACTCAAGTAATATCGTAATTACTTGAGTCATAATCATTTCTAATCCATAGATACATCACTAGCTAGCCACTATCTGATGATGTGATCAATACTGAAGATCTCCTAGATTTGATGCATAAGGTTGGGTTTCTGTGAAGTTCTGGTAATCTTGTCATTCACTGAAGTGACGAACTTCAATATTGTTTGTGGCAAGCTCATTGTAGGATTGTTGAAATTCCTTTCCCACATAGCTCGAGTGGTTACTCATGTGATGTCCATGACTCTGTAGCTATCACTTGTAGTTTACACGAGAGGACCTTACAAGCTTCTTGTCCTCTATTTATCCTTGTTTCCCAATGCAAGAACAGAGAATCCTACATAACAACTCTTATGCTATTATATAATTTAACCATATGATATTTGAGCAAAGACAAGAGCAATCAACAATCAAAAGCATAATTTTACTCAATCAAATAAATTCAATCCAATGAGTTATAAAGTGTAACAACTATATGATACCAAGAATGTTATTTCTCAATGACAATTTGTAAATACATTTTAAGTAGAAAAGATGTCATTGATAAAATGCATGTAAGTTTGATCAAAGAGCATAGAAAATCTTATCTGTAAAGATAAGCATTTATCAACTCACAGTTCATGAATGAGATCGGATTTTTCAAGAATGATAATGAAATATGCGAATAGTTTCAAATCTCAAATATTCTTTCAAACATTGATGATGTATAAAAAAATGTATGAAAGATTCATTTTTGAAATATGTTTAAAATCGATGCTTACTTTAAATATGGTGGAAGTCAATAGGTTTTTAAATGAATATATCAGAATGCTTCAGTTTTGGAGAACATGTCAAACATTGAGGTTAATTAACATGTAGAAGAATTTTCCTATGAGCCAAGATCATATGGATGATGCATTAGCAAGACATGCTTAGCACAATAGAGATACATATGCAAAATGAATTTGCTATGACCAAGAGATAATCTTGCCTCTTAGAATAGAGTCTTGAATTTAAGGCAAAAATATGAATACACGGTTATAGTTACTCAAAAATTGATGAAGACAAAAGTTGATGCATTTGAGTAACAGAATGACTACTAGGATTCATGGATGATGAAGCACATACTCATTAGTCCAAATGACTAGAGTTTCAAAATGTCATCCTAGTAAGTTATTCCATTAATGGTTAATGCATTAATATTCAATGCACTAATGAACATTTATAAATCTTGGAATAACTCAGCCAACTAGGAAATTATGCTTAAAGCATAACAAATTAACAAATTGAATTCTTTTCTTGAAGATAGACTTGAAACTCATATATGAGATCAACTTGTTAAAGATGAGGTCCAACTAGTCAGAGAATACAGAATGAGGAGTTCAAGTATCGTATTAAATACCAAGGATCAATATGTGAATGACGGGGAAAACTCAACTGGATAAATTTGAAGCATATATGACATTCAACATTCAAAGAGTTGACTTCTGATTTTGAAATTCCATTTGAATGCAATCAAAGCATGAATACTTTTCAAAAGCATTTGTATACATTCTTACAAAACCGAGTGAGTTGAAATCCAAACAAAGTTTAGAATTGTGCATTTGAAAAACATAAGCTCAGAAGGTTATGCACAAATTCATTTATGGTCCATTTAGCAATCTAAAAACATTTTGGAAAAAAATATAAATGATTGATTGCTAATGGAATGCAATAATGGACAAGTATTCATTACCCAAATATGAATTTCTTATAAACACAATATAGGGTAAGGTTAAATATCACCGTAATTACTCTTGGTAGTAGTTTGCTATGTCAATGGATTGATGTAGATAACTCTTTTTCCGATGTTTACCATCAACATCGACCATAGCTTGTTTAGCTTCCTCAAGACTTGAAATATTTCTCTTTATTGCATTCTTGAGAATATTTTTCTTTGATCCTACAAAGACATATAAACCTTTTTCTCCCATGGTATCCAACCGTGCTTGGATCCATTAATTGTTAATCTTGTAGGAATCATAACATAATTCACATGCTCTTACGAGAAAATCAAATCGAACAAGAGAAAAGCCTTTACAACCTCACAAGTTTAGCTGGACACTTGTGCAACTTTTACAATATCTTTCCGAGATATCCTCTTACGCACTATAAGAATACAATTACTGACTCTGTACTCAGGATGATCATTTCACACTAGGACTCACTCCCCCTTACAAGTTGTAATTGTACACCCACACTCAAAAGTTCCACAACCTTGAGATTTGATCACTAAACAAATAATCAAATAAGTGTTTAGACTCTCTCTTAGAGCATATGAATAATAATCATTGAAGTACAATACAAATCATTTCACTCTCTATGATAAGCTATGTAAGCATTGAGAACAAAGTGTATGAGTTAAGCGTATATTCATAATGTCGGCATTTCGGCAGTGCATGCTCGTGTCATTTTTTGAAGTTTGAATGCTTGTTCTTTTTATAGCTAACCAATAGCATTCGACCGTTAGAGCAATTCTTCAGTTGAGCTTCTTAGAATATTACAGTTGTGACTTGCTCTGAGTTACCGTTGGAGTTCTGACGTAATCATTCACTTTTTGATAATCTAATGTTAATCCTTCGTTTGATCATTTGAAACTTGCTAACAAACATGATTAATAATATTGAGAAGTATAGCAAGTAGAAATCAATTGATAAGAAACATTTCTGAATTCTCGGAGACGGTGATTTTGAAAACAGTGATGATCTTGCTCGAGCATGACTAATTGTATGCTCGGGCATCACAGAAGAAAGCAAGTGACAACTTTAGAAAGTCACCCTATGCTCTAGCAAGAATTTTAGTTTTCTCGGGCAATCATCTTTGGACACTTTTGAAAGATCATTCATATCGCCAGTGCTCGTGCAAGCTATAAGGGCATGCTCGGGTAGAAGTCAGATAGAGGCAAAGAGATCATGTTTTAACGACTCTGCTCGGGCAAGCTTTTTCTTCTGCTCGAGCATGGTGCTTGAGCATGCTCTTCTACCTTGCTCGAGCATGACTCTTCATCTTGCAGTTTCTTTGTTTAGTACGATGGTGCTCGGGCATGTTAAATTCCCTGCTTGAGCAAGACTCCAATTTGCGCATTATGTATTGTTCCGATGATGCTTGGGCAAGCCAACTATCGTGCTCGAGCATGACTATTGAACTTGGAGGATTTTTATTTTAGCCCGATGTTGCTCGAGCATACCAAATGCTCTGCTCGAGCATGACTCTTGAATTGTGCAAATGCCATGTTTAACGCGATGATGCTCGGGCATGACAAATGCTCTGCTCGAGCATGACCCACCAATTTTGCACTTCTTCGCTTCGAGCTTGATGATGCTCGGGCCTTACAAATACCTTGCTCAAGTAGGTTTCCTTCGAGTGTCAGGCTACTACCTACCATGATCTTGTGCAAATATCAAACTTCATTGACTTTCAAAATGTAATAACATTGGCAGTACAATAGTCAATTTTTAGTGAGCTTCAAGTCATTCATATAGCTTCAATTTTGGAAAACCACCCATGCTCATAAATATCTTCACGTATTCTTTCCAATGCAAGAAGAATCAGCTCCAAAATCATTGTATTTCGTCCTTTATCATCAGATGAATGGAGGTTGTTTTTTACCAACGTTTTTTGCAACATTCTGAACTGACCGTCTGCTTTCGAGGGCCATATCTCCCTGGTCTGAAATCCGTTTTTGTTGGTTCAACTCTTGATGGAAATCCCTTTGATTCTAATTTCATATTCCATTGATTTAAGCTCAATTGTATTTTTAATGTGTGAGATACACTCAAATTACCAAAGCTTGGTCTGTTGTGTGACGTTGATTTCACTGTTATCTTCCAAAATTCATAGCTCTCTCATATGACCTCCTTTGGGATTTCATCTTATGTAAAAATTACGCATTGGAAGTATAGTTTCCAACAAAATTTGTTTCACCTCAATCGGACTTCTGGTTTGCGAGATATCGTCAAAATACCAGAGGTCGCCAGAAACAGAGCTGAACAGAGTAGCTGAAGAAACGACCCTGCTCGAGCAAGGAATTTCCTCAGCTCGAGCACCATGCTAGAGCATGACATTTTTCTGCTCGAGCATGTGCAGATTTTTGCGAGAATTGGAGCTGGAATTGTACCTTGATCGAGCATGAAATTGGTGTGCTCGAACATGACTTCAGGAATGCAATTGTAGCTTATTTTAACCCCGATTTGAGCCATTCCAACTTCCATTTGATCGTGGAGACTTCTAGAATCTATCTAAAAACTTGTATAATGATTTTCTCATTCCATTTAACAAGTTCTTCTTTCTTTCTTCTTCTCTTGACCATTCTCCATAATTTAACTCTTTCTTTCTTCTCTTCATCATTCTTCATAATTTAATTTGAACTAATCATTCTTTGTGAGTTCTTCCTTCTTCAATATTTCTTCTTCTTCTTGATTATTCCCAAAATACTTTGATAACTTCTTGCTTCCTTGACACTTTCTGTAATTTCTTCTTTCTGTAATCTTTTATATCATTCTTGATTAATCTCTATAATTCTTCTTGAACTAATCTACATTAAATATATAGTAGTTAGTCAATGTAGGAGATAAATATATTATACAATATTTTTTCTCTTAATAATGACATCTATATAATTTAATTTGAACTAATCATTCTTTGTGAGTTCTTCCTTCTTCAATATTTCCTCTTCTTCTTGATTATTCCCAAAATACTTTGATAACTTCTTGCTTCCTTGACACTTTCTGTAATTTCTTCTTTCTGTAATCTTTTATATCATTCTTAATTAATCTCTATAATTCTTCTTGAACTAATCTACATTAAATATATAGTAGTTAGTCAATGTAGGAGATAAATATATTATACAATATTTTTTCTCTTAATAATGACATCTATATAAGACATCATCAAAACTAATCATATCTAACAATCACCACACTCATCGGTAGGAGATTTTGGGGTACCTACGGTACTGCCACAACACCCTTTGTTGGGTAATGAGGTTGCGTCTGATAATGAGGAACCTCCACCCATTACCTACCTGACAGATATTGATATGAGTTTGTTAGGAATTGCTCAAATCGAATATCAGATAGCTCGTGTTGATAGACCTACCCCAGGGAGTCGGTATCGTTACTTTATGCACAGAATGAAAAACATGTATGATCATAGGTTTTTAAATGGGATGATGGAGTTCACTCTAAACCAATGGAAGACTGTCGTACTTTTTTTCTTCCCAACAACTCGCTACTGGACGTGTCTGCTTAATATAACAATGGCACAAGAGCGTGACTTTGAACACGACTTTAAGGGTTTCCTTAAGTACATCAGGACACATGTTGTGTCTGAAATGTAAACTTTGGGTGTGTCCGAATGTGGGTGTAGCATGTTGTATGATAGCTATGGACGCAGTATAGTTGCGTTGTAATGTATAGTAGCTGTGTGGATATGTTATGGTCTGGTTTTGTCGATGTAATAAGATTGTAAAATGATGTACTATGTATTAGTTGCGTGTGATATCATGATGTAAAATAGTTATATATGAATGTTGAAATATGCACCAGTCTGTAGAATGTATGTGAATAATATAACTATCGTTTGTGAAAATCTTTTTGTTTATGATTATTCACCTGTTTCTGTTCCATTTTAGTAATCAAAGTAAAATGGTGGGACATCGAACTAGAACAAGACGGGAACCAGAAGCTAATCAAAATCCTCCAGAACCTAACTTAACTGAACAGATGATGAAAATGATGCAGGAGCAGGGACAAATGATGCAGCAGATGAGAGCATAAATTAATGAATTAAGAGGTCAGCGAAATCAGACTGAAACAAAGGATGAAGAGGAAGATAATAATAAGTATGAAAAGGAGGAGATCCCTCATCGACCGCCAGTAAATAGGGATGTTGAAACTCCTTTATATTGGGTATCAAAATTTTGTAAACAGAACCCTCCGGGTTTTAGAGGGCGATTTGATGCCGCTGAGGATTGGATGCTGAGGCTAGAAAAGATCTTCCAGGTGTTGGGTGTAGGGATCCGTACACGCAGCGGAATAAAAACTTTTACGAATCCCATCCAAAAGATCACTCAACCACGTTTAAATCAAGGTTTAGGGTTTCTGAATCATACCTATGCGGAGGGTTCAGCGTATCGTTCGACTCGGCCTGGTGCGCATCTCGAACATCATGCGTCTCGACCGTCGTACGTCTCGAACGTGGTGCTATCTCGTTCGATCAAACAGGAGCTGACTGGTGGGCTACCTTCTCGATCAGCTGAAGTCGACTCTTCGAATCGCCTTCCTCTACCGGTATCCACACGAACAACCTTTCAGAAAACACGAACGGAAGCGTGCTAGCGCCTCTGAACTGTGCATCTCTCTATTTTCTCTCTTGGGTTTCTCGCGGCTTTCTAATACGCTCGACAAAAGGTCCTGTAGGTTTTTCTAAACCTAGCAGGCGTATTATATTCAAACTTTTTAATCTGGATTAAAATATATTAATTAAATCTATCTGATAGATCTAATCTAATCTATTTATTTAATTCAAATTAAAAGCCTTCTGATTTAATTTATCTCTATAAATTAAATCTGAGAAATGATATCTTTATTCGAAAATTAAATCTGAGATACAATATCTCTATTTGTTTTAGATATTTAATTTATCAAATAAATTAAATACAAACAAATATTATATAATAATATTATAATCTTTATTAATTAAGATTATTATATTAATTTCGAATATATATATATATATATATATATATATATATATATATATCCTAGATTAAATACAATATTCATTAAATCTTAGACACATATAAGATTCAATGAATCTGAACACTTTTGCTCGTGTTGGGCTATTCTTGTGTGCGACCCTGCAGGCCACATGAGATTGGCAGTTGGCCAATGTGTTGGGATCCGAGCACGCAACGGAATAAAAAAACTTTTACAGATCCCTTAGGCGGATCGCACAACCGCATTTAGATCAAGGTTAGATTTAGAACCGTACCTATGTGAGCTTGCTTGCATTCCGTTCTCATTCGCGCCTAGAACCTCATGCGCCTGAGACGTTATATGTGTCAAACGAGGTGGCATCTTTTATCCGTACTTCTTGATCACGTGGGCTAGCGCCTTCTTAATTGATCAGACAGGAGCTGACTTCACGTGTCTCTCCCTCTACCGGTATCCACACGAACGGCCTTCAACACTGACGGCAGTGTGCTAGCGCCTCAGTATTCTTGAGTCTCTCTCTCTTTTCTTTCTAGGGTTTTGTTTTCGCGGTCGTCTAATTCATTCGTATGTTTAATACGACCAGATCAGAATCTCTTATAGAAACCCTAATGTGTGTATTAAAATATTCAAAATTAATCTAATTAATTTTGAATTTTGAATTTGGATTAATAGTATTAATTAAATCTGTCCAACAGATATAATCTAACTATTTGATCTGAATTAACAGACCTTCAGATTTAATTTATATTTATAAATTAAATCAAGATATGATATCCTTATATTTAATTTAAAATGAGATACGATATCTCAATTCAAATTAAATCTGATATACAATATCTTTATTCGAAAATTAAATCTGAATACAATATCTCAATTTATTATAGTTATTTAATTTATCAAATAAATTAAATACTATATATAATAATATTATTATCAATAAATAATATCATTATTATTTTTAAATTTAATCATATATATATATACACACACACACGCACACATCCTAGATTAAATAAGTATTCATTAAATCTTAAACACATTTAAGATTCAATGAATCTGGACACTCTTGTTCGTGTTGGGCTATTCTTGTGTGCGACCCTGTAGGCCCACATGAGATTGGAAGCGGCCCAATACTGTACCACCCACAAGTCGCAAGCGGCCTCTAGCAAGTTATTGCGACTACCCAATTCACATGGGGATCGTTGATGCGATATAACCAATCGTACAACCATGCCACGTCCCTTTTGTCACGCGATAACTTGGTCAAGGATGAGGTATGAATAATATCAACTTCCTGTTCTTGACTATTAGTTTCTCGATTCTTGAGTAGTCTAATTGAAATGGAAACTCCTTTCCATCGTAGTATGGCCATACATTTCTCAGACTCACTCATCGAGGGGCCCAATATTATCTCTCTACAAATGTGAGGGACAAATCCCATCTCGACCACTCACATTCCTCTGCATGAGAACCACTGATCCCGATCCAAGCCTTTATCATCACCCGGTCAAAGATGACTTTTGACTAGGTCAAAGATCTGTGACTCATCATGTAGGAATCCATGATAATCTCAGGTCATAGGGCGTCGTGACGCGGTTATACATGAGATAAGCTTATGACTAAGTCCATGCAGCTTTCTCATAGTGTGTCGGTCCAGCACCTTGTACTCTTACAAGTTCCCATGACTTTGATTCGTATCTCCATACCTCATCAAAGTCATACTGGTCTTATCTCATCTTCGCTCCCGCGTAGATGACCGACCAGAGACATTTAGGATAATCTATTAGATATATCCAGGGATACGGTTATCAATGTAAACATGCAAACAAAATGATAACTAAAAGAGAATACTTTAAATAACATAAATTTCTAAAGTACAGTGACTTGCCACTAGGGCATAATTTCCAACAAAATGTTGTACTAGCCCACAAGTCGAAAGCAGCCTCTAGCAAGACATTAAATTCCTTCTTGACCATTCACATTCCTCAGCATGAAAACCACTGATCCTGATTATAGCCTTTATCATCACCCGGTCAAAGGTGACTTTTGACTAGGTCAAAGATCAGCGACTCATCATGTAGGAATCCATGATGATCTCAGGTCAATGGGCGTTGTGACGCGTTTATACATGAGAAAAGCTTATGACTAAATCCATGTAGCTTTCTCATAGTGGGTCAGTCCAGCACCTTGTACTCTTACAAGTGCCCATGACTTTGATTCTTATGTCCATACTTCATCAAAGTCATACTGGTCTTATCTCATCTTCGCTCCCGCGTAGATGACCGACCAGGGACATTTAGGATAATTTATTAGATATATCCAGGGATACAGTTATCAATGTAAACATGCAAACGAGATGATAACTAAAAGATAATACTTTAAATAACATAAATGTCTAAAGTACAATGACTTTCCCCTAGGGCATAATTTCCAACATTGGGATGCCCAAAAGAATGAAAAGCTCAACTAGCTATATATAAACTTGAGGGCGATGCGGATAGGTGGTGAAAAAACACTAAAACCACCCTGCAAGCTCAGAAATATTCCAATAACCTGGAGATTATTTTAATAGAAATTTGTTGAACAATATCAGCCGCCGTCTATTCGAATTGCTAAAGAATCAAAATTTCTCATGATCAAACAGGGAGACAATGAACCCTTTGAAGATTATTATGCTCGATTTACCCGTCTATCTCGGTACTCTGCCTACCACAAGAATCTAGGTGCTGAGAGCAGCTTGGCAGATGTTCTTGTCCGTGGCCTAAAATATGAAATTAGAGAGAAACTAATTGCTCGACAATTTTACACCCTGCATCAGGCTGTTGAAGAATGCAGAATTGTTGAAAGGAATCTTAGAGATCTTCATGTCATTAAGAATACATCTGGTCGGGTGAGCCTAGCCGCAGAAATTTATTTAAATGAAAAAGGCTCGATCTGAACCGTCGAGGTAGCAGAAAGAACTCTTCTCGGTTTGATCGGCGGAATTTCCAAAGCAAAGGTGTGATAAATGTGGAAACAGCCATCCTGGCAATGATTGCAATGGGCAGGTTATTTGTTTTAACTTCCGTAAACCCAGACACTACAGCCGAGACTTTCCACAGTAGAGGACAGAAAAGAGACCATAGAATCAGGGTAGAGTTTTTACCTTGACCAGAGATGAGGCTCATAAATCTCTCGAAATGATACAAGGTACGATCTATGTCTATGGTCACCTCTTGCATGCATTATTTGATACAGGTGCTAGCCATTCTTTTATTGCATGTGATTGTGTAACACGTTTGAAATTTGATGTGCATAAATTGCCTTATGATTCGAATGTGTCTACGCCCTTGGGAGTTAAAACTAGAACTGCTGATGTATGTTTAAACTGTGTTGTGATTGTTAATGGTCGTGAGACGATTATCAATCTGATTTGTCTACCGTTACGTGGAATTGATGTGATACTAGGTATGAATTGGATGACGGCCAACAATATCACCAAAGGCTATTGATAATACGGTTACTCTTAACTTTCTATCGGCCGCTGAAGTAGGAAAATTCCCTGACCAAGGTTGCCTAGGGTATGTCATATTCTTTTCAGTGCATGCTGAGGCAGAACTTACACCCGATAAAATACCATTTGTGAAAGAATTCCTTGTTGTTTTCCCTGATGACATCAGTGGATTGCGTCCTGAAAGAGAAGTTGAATTTTCCATTGAACTTATGCCTGGCACTGGACCGATATCAAAGGCGCCCTACCGAATGGCACCCAATGAAATGGCAGAACTAAAGAGGCAGCTTGAGGAATTGCTAGAGAAAGGCTTTATTAGGCCTAGTGTTTCACCATGGGGAGCTCCGGTACTTTTTGTGAAAAAGAAAGATGGGAGCCTACGACTTTGTATTGATTATAGGGAGTTGAATAAGGTGACGATTAAGAACAAATACCCACTCCCTAGAATTGATGATATGCTAGACCAATTATCTGGATCCTGTGTGTTCTCCAAGATTGACCTATGATCCAGATATCATCAGTTGCGAGTTAGAGCTGAGCATATTCTGAAGACTGCCTTCAGAACTAGATATGGGCACTATGAATTTCTGGTGATGCCCTTTGGACTAACTAATGCCTCAGCTGTATTCATGGATTATATGAATTGTGTGTTTCGACCTTACCTAGATCAATTTGTGGTGGTATTCATTGATGACATACTGATTTACTCTAAAAATGAAATAGAGCATGAGCACCATCTGCATCTTGCATTGAACATATTGAGGGAGAAAAAGCTTTATGCTAAGTTCAGTAAATGTGAATTTTGGCTTTCAGAAGTGAAATTTCTGGGCCACATAATTTCGAAAGAAGGGGTTGTGGTTGACCCTAGTAAAGTTGAAGCATTACTGAATTGGAAAAGACCAGAAACTGTATTTGAGATTCATAGTTTTCTGGGTCTTGCAGGTTATTACCATCTTTTCATACAGAACTTTGCACGAATTGCGTTGCCATTGACAAAGCTTACTAAAAAGAGCCAATCATTTGTGTGGGATGCTCAATGTGAGGAGAGCTTTCGTGTGTTGAAGGAGAGGCTTACGACGGCACCCGTGTTGATTATCCCCGATCCAGTTGAGACCTTACGGTCTACATTGATGTGAGTTTACAGGGATTGGGATGTGTCTTGATGCAACAGGGCCAGTTATAGCTGAAGCCTCACGAATTGAATTATCCTACACATGACTTGGAACTTGCAGCGATTGTGTTTGCTTTAAAGATATGGCGGCACTATCTATACGGCGTTGTTGTTGAATTGTACTGCGACCACAAAAGCCTTAGGTATCTGTTTGACCAGAAAGAACTGAATATGAGGCAACGCAGATTGATGGAACTACTTAAGGACTATAATCTAGAGATCAGGTACCACCCAGGTAAGGCAAATATTGTTGTTGATGCTTTGAGTATAAAAGCTATGCACGTGGCGTCTATGATGATAGCATAACGAAAATTGTTAAAGGATTTTCGAGACTTGCATTTATCAAAACAAGTCCTCATAAATAGCAGAAGAACATATGTTATGTCAATTGCAAATCTCCTAATCAGTCAAGAGGAGAATGATTTAAAATCAGAAATAAAAGAAGCTCAGACGTAGGATGAGGAAGCTGAGTCATTTCGAGAGATGATAGTAAACAATATATCCTCAGATTATGACCTCTCATCGGATGGGCTAGTTCGATACAAAAAACGAATTTACGTGCCACCTGACGAAAGTCTAAGGAAGAAAATTTTGGATGAAGCTCATAAGAGCAAGTACACTATTCATTCGGGAGCAACCAAGATGTATCATAATCTGAAAACTGAATTTTGGTGGCCTGGGATGAAAAATGATATCACTCAATATGTGACCAAATGTCTAACTTGCCAAAAGGTGAAAATTGAGCATCAACGACCGGGAGGACTCTTGAAAGGGATTGGAATACCTGAATGGAAATGGGAGGATGTTACCATGGATCTGATTGTAGGACTACCCAAGATCATGCATTATGACGCTATTTGGGTGATCGTTGATCGACTCACAAAATCTGCCCACTTTATTCCTATTAGTGTGAATTATTCTCTGGAAATGTTGGCAGAGATTTATATCAAGGAAATCATTCAACTCCATGGTACACCAAAGAGTATTATTTCAGATAGAGATCCCTGGTTTACCTCTCGATTATGGCAAGCCTTACATGGAGCAATGGGGACAAAGCTGAAATTTAGCACTGCTTACCATTCCCAGACAGACGGTCAATCAGAGAGAACCATCCAGACGCTGGAAGATATGTTGCATGCGTGTGCCTTGGATTTCAAGGGTAATTGGGATCGATATTTACCTCTGGTTGAGTTTGCATATAATAATAGCTACCACTCCAGTATACAAATGGCACCTTATGAAGCTTTACACGGAAGGAAATGCAGATCTCCTATTTGCTGGATTGAGCTATCCGTGTTAGACCTGGCTATCACCCAAGAGGGGGGATGAATTGTGTGTTTGATAAAACTTTAGAGAACTTTGAAAATCTTTTCGCAACTTACTGAAAGTAGTTCGAATGACAGAGATAGTTTATAAAGCAATAGTCAGTCATTCAAACATATATGCTGGAAATGTAAGAGTTTAGGGAAGAGAATATGCAAACTGAGATTTATACTGGTTCAGCCCAATCCTTGACCTACGTCCAGTCCCCAAGCTCCACTTGAGATTTTCAATCCACTATCTCCTTGTTTAACTGGGTACAAGAGAAAAGCCTTTACAACCTCATAAGTTTAGTCGGGCACTTGTGTAGCCTTTACAATCTCTTACCGAGATACTCCCCCTTACACACTGTAAGGATACAATTACACTCTCTGTACTCAGGATGATCCTTTCACACTAGGACTCACTCCCCCTTACAAGTTGTAATAGTACACCCTCACTCAAAGGTTCCACAACCTTGAGATTTGATCACTAAACAAACAATCAAATATGTGTTTAGACTCTCTCACAGAGTAGATGAATAATAATCACTAAAGTACATAATCGATCATCACACTCACTACTGAAAACTATATAAACATTGTGAAACAAAGAGTATATGATGTAAGCATTGGATTCATAATGTTGGTATTTCGACATTGCAAGCTCTTGTCTCTGTGTTCGTTTTGAATCCTTCTCCTTTTATAGTTAATGAAGAGAATTTGACCATTGGAGATCAGTTGAAAGTAGTCGTTGAAGCTTTTGTTGCTTTTTGACCGTTGAGCTCTAATCCAACTTTAATCAAAAAATGTTTAACATTGACTTCGTTAATGCTCCATCTTGAGTGTTGTATTAATGACTGTTGTAAAGATTCAATCTTTTTTTTGGAATGTTCAAACTATCCGTTAGAATCAGAACTTTTCTCTGTTTTCTGACGTAGCATTTAATGCTTCTCTGACACACAAATTGCTTTAAGCAAACTTGTTGTTAATCTATGATAAAATCATCTGAAACTCATTAGCAAACTGATTAAAATCAATTAGGAATAGCAACGAGTAATGATATGTAGAAATGAAATCACACACGATGATTTAGGATTTACGAAGACGGTGATTTTGAAAGTAGAGGATGATCATGCTCGAGAATGACTTTAAGTATGCTCGAGCAACAGTGGAGAAAATACATTGGAAGAGTAGTAGATCATCCCATGCTCGAGCAACATCGAGCCCCTGCTCGAGCACTCAACTGTGCTTGCTCAAGCATGCTTCGAAAGAAGTATTTAAAAGCCTCATTCATCGCTGATGCTCGAGCAACTACGTCTTCATGCTCGGGCATCATTGAGCCAGTGTCGCCAATGCTCGGGCATGAGGCATACAGAGGCGATGATACAGAAACTCAGTAATACTGCTCGAGCAAGGTTTTTCCTTTGCTCGAGCACTCTGCTCGAGCATGTCATAATCATGCTCAGGAACAAAGTCATTCAGAATCAAGAAGCGAAGAGTACGTTGACGCTGCTTGATCATGCTCAGGCACCAAAACTGTCTTGCTCGAGCAGGCTGCTTGAGCATTACTTAATTGATGCTCCAGTAAGGCTTTGACGTGCTCAGGTACGCTTCTATTCTTGAAGCTTCTGATCATGCGTGTATAAGCATAATTCTCTCCAGTACAAAGCTCAAATTCCAGAATGTAGAGACTTTCAAGAAACACGAGTATTGGTAGAACAATGGCCAATTTCCAGTGAGCGTAATGTCTTCGATATGATTCCAAATTTGGCAAACCACCCATGAACAGAAATATCTTTAAGTATTCTTTCCAATTCAAGAAGAATCATCTCCAAAATCGTTGTTTTCATCCATTATCATCAGATGAATGGAGGTTGTTCTTGATCAGTGTTTTTTACAACATCCTGAACTGACCGTCAACTTCAAAACATCATATATCCTTCAATTGATATTTTTTCATGATATTGATATTTTTAGAAAGGTATGTGAGTATATTTTCAAATGGCACCAGTTTCAGCTCAATTAGATTTGTACATTGTGAGATACACCCAAAATACCAAAGCTTGGTCTGCTGTGTGGAGTGAATTTCACTGTCATCTTCCTAATTTCATAGATCCTTCATATGAACTCATTTGGGCTTAAATTTTATATCAAAATGACGAATTTTGAGTCTAGTTTCATACAAAATTGGTTTCACCTCAATCAGACTTCTGGTTTGAGAGATATCATCGAATTACCAGAGGTCACTAAACGCGAAACAGAGGTGAGAAGAGTGTTGAAAAACGTTGTTGCTCGAGCAAGCACAGTTCTATGCTCGAGCATGACATTGTTCATATGAAAATAATAGTTGGAACTGTAGAGAGTTACTGTAGCAAACTACTATTCATCTGGAAGCTTGAACTTGCTTATTTTAACTTCGAATTGAGCCGTTCCAACTTCTATTTGATCACAGAGACTTGAATATTGATATTCTCATAATATTTAACAAGTTCTTCTTTCTTTAATCTCCATTATTGATCATTCTTCATCATTTAACATGGACTCATCATTCTCTGCAAGTTCTACCTTCTTCAATATTTCCTTTTCTTCTTGAACTTAACATTTTCTCCAATTTCTTCTTTCTGAAATCTCTTATCTCCTTCTTGTTCTATAATTCAACTTGGACTAATCTACATTAATTATAGTAGTTAGTCAATGTAGGAGATAAATATATTATACAAACTTTTTGCTCTTAAGAATGACATCTATATAAGACATCATCAAAACTAATCATATTCAACAGTCTGAAAGAAAGATATTTGGACCGGAGATGGTTGATGAAATGTCTAGTCAAATTAAACTAATCCAGAAGAGGCTTCTCACAACGCAAAGCAGACAGAAGAGTTATGCTGATAAGAGAAGAAGACCTCTAGAATTTGAGGTAGGAGATCATGTTTTCCTTAAGATATCTCCTGTTACTGGAATCAATAGAGCTATTAAGTGAAGAAAACTAAGACCTCGGTACATTGGACCCTTTGAGATCCTTTCTAAACATATCAATTGGCCTTACCACCTAATTTGATTAAATTGCACGATGTATTCCATGTCACTCAATTGAAGAAGTACCAGCCAAGCTCGGAGCATATCTTAGAATATGAGGATGTGGATGTCCAAGATAATCATACTTTCACGGTCGAACCCGAAAGAATCCTCGAATATCAAGAAAAAAAGCTTCGGCGAAAAACCATCCCCTTTGTTAAAGTGCTTTGGAAGGGATTATCTTCCAGGGAAGCGATGTGGGAAACGGTAGAAGATATGAAGAACCACTACCTTGGTTTTATGTTCCGTAGTATGATAAATGTGTAATCAAATTCCGGGGATGAAATTTATTTTACGGGGGAAGAAATTTCACACCCCTACTATTGTAATTATTGTACTTGTAATTATTGTTGAATTAACGAGCAGTTTTATTTTCGACTATTATTACTTATCATAATAATTTAATTGGTGGAATAATTTAAAAAAAGAAAAGCAAGGGTAAAACAGTCAGTTCCTTGTCTCTATAATACTGAAATTTCGTCCATCATGAGAGAGAAGAGAAAACCATGTGATTTAGGTCATATTCAGGCCCAAACTCGAAATGTGTGTCCCTCAGGCGATTGATCGATAGAAATGGGACCGATAGAGACCAGTTAGGGGTTCCTTTGGACTAAGTGGGACAAGTGTTGGGCCACTCTGGGAAGTTGGATGGCGCCACATGTGAGTGCCTATTCAAGGAGGACATGTCTAAAAAAGATGAAGAAATGTGCAAAGGGAAACATCCTGTTGACCAGCGGGACCCACACGGACCGGTAGACTGAGAATTGGATTGGTTAAGTGGGAAAAAGGAAATTAAAGGTAGGGGATCAGATTTATGGGCCCCGTTATGCACCAAATAGCCCCTCTAATTATTAAAATATTAGCTTGGGGTGAAAGAAAGAAAAATCAGTGTAAAAGTCAAACTGCGGGTCCCACTTTCTGATAAAAGAGTAAATTGGGAATATAAGTGCAAAAAAATAATTGGAGCATATGCGTGGGCCCTAAATGGCGCTACATATGTCCTTTTGGGAAGATCAAAGTACATGGTAGAAGTTAGGAATAATTAGTAAATTCCGGGTCACAACTGTAATTTACAAAAGTTTCGGGCCTAAACAAGTAATTTGCTCCAAAAGTAGATAAAAATGTGCTGTCTTTAAGAGGGGTTGTGCCACTTGTAAGCACCCTAGATACCCATGGAATATTCTGGAAAACTTTTTTAAAAAGTCAAGGAAGTAGATTCCATTTATTACACAAAGGACAGAAATTTACACCTGTTAATTCTAATTTTACCAGATCAAATTACCTTTATTAAAAAGGAAATTTAACTCTTCATTTTCACCCTAAGGGGAGAAATTTCCAGAATCAAGAAGAAGTGACCAGAAACCTCCATAGCCAAATCTCCAGGACGAAGCTATCAAGAACATCCAACGGTTCTCCGATTTAAGGTAACCCCAAAAACTCCACTTCCTTGAGTTCTTCTTGTCAAGATATTTTCGTGCAATAAGTAGAAGCTCAGGGTTATGGTTGGACTTTTGAATTTTTAAGGTCTAAAATGGTTTTGGAACATGGTTTTGTGGGGGGCATAGTCATGGCTTAAGTTTCTGAAGTCGAAAACACCAAAAACCCTAAGTAAGGGCTTGCTGCCAGTTTCTGGGAATCTGTGCAGCGAAGCTTCAAACGAGTTTTTAAAATAGTAAAATAACTTTTTTTGATCTTAAATTTTATATGAAAAAAGTAGACATCCGGGGCATGATTTTGGTATATAATGTGATACTTTTTGGATAAATATACGGGGTGAAATAAATTGTTTAAAAAGGGTATGAAAACAGGGGGGCAAATCGGACTAGAGAGCGAAATATGAGCTCCACGCCAAAATAAGTGTACTCATGATTTCTGGAATTATTTTTCCTGGAAAATATTCATCTTAAATGTTCATATAGTGTTGGTTTCATGTTAAAATTATTTTTTTGTAATTTATTAAAAATCCTGGAATTTGAGTGAAATTTACAGAACTTCTGGAAATATAAGAGGAGCTCGGATTTTTACGAATTTGTAAGGGTATTTTTGTCAATATTGAAAATAAAGTGTTTTGGTGTTATTTAGGGTAAAATTGTACCATAGTGAGCTACCAGGCACAGTAAATTTTAATAGGATGGTAAAAATTTACCAGGCTGTAACCACTTTACTCAGACACTTTTGTGTGTTTTGTTGTATGTGTTGCTTGTCATATGTGTTTTTATTTGTGTTGACCAAATATGCATACAAAACAATGTTTGTGATTGAGTTCCTAGCGCTGAGGATGCCTGCCGGGGTCTTCCCATGTGGAGGCCCAACAGAACTGGCTTGTGATTCTGGTAATTCCGAGGCATGTCTTGGTAAGGCGGCTCAACAGTTCGAAGACGTGTTGTTGTATATGTTTTTGTTGCATATGTGGTATATTTGGCATGTTACTTGTACTACATGGTTGCTTACATACACATCTCACATTTAGTGCATGAGTATTGATGGTTACTCTGGGGCCATTTTCGGACCTCAAAAGCTTTTGGTGGTACAGGAAAGCGCGTCTGAGTTATAAAGGCCTTTTTGCAGAGGTAGGGATGACAGTGCAGATGAAGGATAGGGGATGCCCTATCATGTTATGTATTTTATATTTGGGATAAGGGTCTTATTTGCCACAGAATTTTTCACTTAGGAGCACAAAACACCCGGAAGTTTTATTTGGAGCAAAAATGTCCCGGAAGTTTAAAAACGTAGCAATCATGCCCTTCCGTTAATCTTGACCGTTAAATTTTTGCTCCGATTTTTAAACTTCCAGGGTAAAATTGCTCCTAAAAAAAAACTTACAGGGCAAAATTTCTCCCAAAAACAACTTCCGGGGCATTTTTGCTCCATTTTGTTAACTTCCGGGGCATTTTTGCTCCAAAAAAAACTTCCGGGTGCTGAGTGCTCCTAAGCGAAAACTTCCGTGGCAAATAAGACCCTTATCCTTTTATATTTTGGGATGACTATACCATTATTTTGGTATTTACTGTCGGATGACTGTATTTTAACCCTCTGGAGACTTTACTTTTTGTTAACTTTACTTTACCAGTACATTAGCTTGTCCAAACCGGTCCTGTGCTCTGTTGCGCATGCTCTGACTTATAATTAATTGGACTAATAATGAAGGAAAGGTAACCTATAAAAGGAATCCCTCTAACCCGCCACCCGAAAGGGTGAGGCCGGTAAGGGTGTAACACAGTTCGACGATATTTCTCTACTCTTATCTTTTGATTAATAAATCATTCCTCTTATTGCATTTAATGAAGAGAGTTGTATCTACTTTTCCTGTAACAAATCCTTGATCAAGAAGAAATTTTCTTAGTCTCTCATACCAAGCTTTAGGAGCTTGCTTAAGACTATACAATGCTTTCTTGAGATGAAAGACATGATCTGGAAGATGATTATCTTCAAATCTAGGAAGTTGTTCAACATAAACTTCCTCTTGGATGAAACCATTCAGAAAATCATTTTTCACATTCATTTGATACAATTTGAATCCCTTAATGCAATCAAAGGCTAAAAGAACTTGTATAACTTCCAATCTTGCCACTGGAGCATATGTTTCTTCATAATGAATTCCTTCTTGATTATAACCTTTGACCACTAATCTTGCCTTATTACAAACAATGATTGTAGATTCATCTTGTTTGTACTTAATCAACCATTTAGTGCCAATGACCGGATGGTCTTTAGGCCATGGTACCAAGTCCCAAACTTGATTTCTTTCAAACTGATGTAACTCTTTTTGCATTGCTATAACCTAATCATTAATTGAAAGAGCTTCGTTAATCTTAGAGGGTTCAATCTCTGATATGAAAGCAGAGAAAGTCACTTCATTCAAAGTACTTTCTTGGTTCTCACTCCTTGATTTACATCACCTATCACTGAAAGCGGAGCTGAATCACCAAAGGGGGGTGAATTGGGGATTTTGAAATTATGTTCGATGTGCTCTGTTTTTTGGATAATAAAACAGGGATAAACAGAGTATAGAGAAGAGAAACAAGACACAAAGGATTTATAATGGTTCGGTCTAACCTCTTGACCTATGTCCAGTCCCCAGACTCTCTGGGATTTCTCACAATCACAATTGATTACACACTATTCAACTCAAGAGTAATTCTCTCACTAGAACTTACTTCCCCTTACAAGTTGTAATCAATAACTCAATCTCCAAGTCCCCAGACTTGAGATTCTTTACAATGAATGATTTACAATCAATAAACTCTCTCTAAGAGTGGATAAGAATAAACACTGAAGTACAATGTATCAAAAGATACTTCTTACAAGAAAAATCAAAGAGTAATTGAAACTTTAATGATTTTTATTTTCTCTTAGATTGGTTGTTGAGAAGAATTGAATGCATCTCTATTTATAGCTAGAGATCATTAAATGACCGTTGTAATTCCTAATGTAACCGTTGGAAACATTGCAGGTTGATTAGTTGAAGGTTTGGTCTTCTTCTCTCTACTCTTTGGTTAATCCACTGCACGAAGTTCGAGGCTTGACTTCTTGACTTTTAATCCGTTGGAAGAGCGACTCTTGGATGTGGAAAGGAAACATTAATTCCTTCAACACGTGTGGAGAATGATTGTCCAGAAGAATGCAAGTTTTCTGGACTTTGCATTTAATGTTCTGACATCACTTTATGCTTTATGCTAATTCTCCATTTAATCCTTTCTAAATCATCTAAAACTTGCTAACAAACTGATTAAACATAGTTAGGAATAGTAATGAGTGATGATATGAAGTATTGGAATCAAACACAAAGCTTTCACAAATTTGTTCAGTTTGAAATTCAAACACAGCGACCTAAACTCGAGTTTGTTCTTCAAAACTGGAGTTTTCATTTTTCATTAAAAGCCTAAACTCGATTTTTCAAAACTTAACTCGAGTTTTCTCATTCCAGAGAAGAATGTCGCGATTTGGTCTTTGAAGTAGGTTTTGTGAACAGTGAAAAACTCGAGTCATTAAGTGACTAACTCGAGTTTTGGACCTTTGATGAGAAATCATGTTTTAGTCCAAAATCTCAAAAATGGAGTTTCCATTCCAAAACTGGAGTTTTCAAAATATTCAATTTTAGCATAACTCTCTGCTTGGTCTAAACTCTAGTTTCCAAACTGAAACTCGAGTTTCCATGATTCTTTGAAAAATGGAAACTTCTCTGCTTGTTCAAACCTGGAGTTTTCAAAACATTAGAAACTTTGAGTTCTTCTCTGTAAGACTGAAACTCAAGTTTCCAAAACTAAACTCGAGTTTCCTCATTTATGAGAAAACATTGAAAAAATCTTGTTAAGTCAAAACTGGAGATTTCAATCAAAACTGGAGTTTTCACAAGTTCAGAATTGAGCATTGTTCTCTGTATGCTATAAACTCGAGTTTGCAAAACTAAACTCGAGTTTCCAACAAAGCTTAGAAACTTAGAGAAATCTATGTGTAGCCTAAACTCGAGTTTCCAAATGGAAACTGGAGTTTTGTTAACTTGGAAAAATTGGTAGCTCTCTGTCTTGTCAAAACTCGAGTTTGTTAAAACCAAACTCGAGTTTGTTAAAATCAAACTCGAGTTTTTTTTTGTCTGTGAAAAACTTAAATGCTCTCTGTATGGACAAAACTCGAGTTTTCATATCCAAACTCGAGTTTGTCTTTCTTTGCAAAAAACATGAGCTATTCTCTGTCAAGTCCAAACTCGAGTTTCCAAACCAAAACTCGAGTTTGTCTTTGACAATAAGTTTTTCAACTTAACAAAGACAAACTTCAATCTGAGTTTACAATTGTCAGTTATCATCAAAACCAATAGAGAACTAACATTCTCCCCCTTTTTGATGATGACAACACTTGTAAACCAGAGTTGCTACTTGTTTGAAAGATTTGGAAATTTAAAAGAATTTTACACAAACAAGAGTTGATATGCAGCATGACAGTTATGCAATTCAATAGATTGATTTAGCATCACAGAGTATAGCATAGCAGAAGCAAATGAAACATAAAAGTACTGCATTTCATTTCAACTTAGAACTTTTGCATTAAGGACTAGTCATAACATAGCAGAAACAAAAGTGCAAAGCTTAGCACAGGAAATACAGAAAAAAAAATATAACACAACTCAAACTAAAATTAAAACACAACTAAAACACAGCTCAAACTAAACTCTTCAACACTCTAATGCTCTGGTTTCTTTGATTCTTCTCCCCCTTTGTCATCAACAAAAGAGGATGGAGCTGAGATCGAAGGCTCATCCAAAGGAGTAGAGAGTTTGACAGTAGATGCAGGGGATGGAATTTGGATTGGAGAGACAAGAGGGGTTTGTAGAATCTCAGTGGTTGGTGAAGATGGAATGGGTTCAGTGGAGGGGGCTATGGGAGTGGTGAAAGTGAATGAAGGTGAGTTAGGAGGGGAAGAAGATTCAGTCTTCAACCCGGTAGGAGTTCAAAAGCCAGAAGTGGAACCAGTGTCCAGCTTCTTGATAAGTCCATTCAGGCGATTATCCATCCGTTCTTGGGAAATGAGCAGAGTAGACCACTTAGCATCTTCGTCTACTAGATGGCCAGAAATATTCTTAATCTCATCCTTCATTTCTTCCTGGGCATCCACCACATCAGAATTGCCCTTGGTCACTTCAGAGACCAATCGATTAACCTCCACTTGAATTCTTTCAGTCATATCGTCAATGGCCTTGTCCACAATGGCCTTCACTCGGGCATCAAAATCAGGAGGGAGTGATGATTGAGGAGGAGCAGATTGAGCTTCCTGAGCTCTTGCAGTCGAAGCTCTTGATCTAGTAGGAGCTCGAGACTCATCTGATCCTTCAGCTTCAAATGTGATCCTCATCAGATTAAGTTGAGCCTTCCCAAAAATAGTAGGAGTCTTCATTGTGTCAAGAGCACCCACATACCAGATTTTGTGATAAAATAAGATCACAGACGCAAGAGAGAGGAAAGGAATATGGGAAGGTCGTCTAGAAGAGAATCTGAATTTGGTGATCTCTTGGAATATCCAATGGCCTAGGTTTATAGGAACTTTATTTACTATGGCAGCAAAGAGTGGATAATCTTTTTGAGCAAAGTGGGTGAAATTCCCACCTTTCTGAATCATGTTCCTAGAATAGATATACCACAAGACTCGATGAATGGGTGTCATAGACACTGGAGTAAATGATAAATGGGTCAATTGATTTGCAGGAACAGGTTCATTTGGCCTCAAAATTTCAGAAATTTCTTGATTTGAATACTGTATTGTAGGAGGAGGAGGAAGAGGATTGGTAATTTTCAAAATAGAATTTATGATGGAGGCTGACAAGGTAAACTTGATTCCCTTAACTTAAGTAGAAACTCTTTCTTCTACCAGGTTTTGATCATTATCCTCCAAATTGTCCCATTCCATATTGAAATAGAACAATCGAATGATATTAGGACAATATTGAGCAGTTATAGACAAGAAAGATGAAGGTGGAGCTTAATCACCAAGAGGGGGGTGAATTGGGGATTCTGAAATTCTTTTCAAAGTTCTCTGTTTTTGGGTTAATAAAACAGGGATAAACAGAGTATAGAGAAGAGAAGCAAGACACCAAGGATTTATACTGGTTCGGTCTAACCTCTTAACCTACGTCCAGTCCCCAGACTCTCTGGGATTTCTCACTATCACAATTGATTACACACTCTGCCACTAAAGAGTAATTCTCTCACTAGAACTTACTCCCCCTTACAAGTTGTAATCAATAACCCAATCTCCAAGTCCCCTGACTTGAGATTCTTTACAATGAATGATTGACAATCAATAAACTCTCTCTAAGAGTGGATAAGAATAAACACTGAAGTACAATGTATCAAAAGATACTTCTTACAAGAAAACTCAAAGAGTAGTAGAAACTTTAATGATTTTGTTTTCTCACAGATTGGTTGTTGAGAAGAATTGAATGCATCTCTATTAATAGCTAGAGATCATTAAATGACCGTTGTAATTCCTAATGTAACCGTTGGAAACATTGCAGGTTGATTAGTTGAAGGTTTGGTCTTCTTCTCTCTCTAATCTTTGGTTAATCCGGTGCCACACGAAGTTCGAGGCTTGACTTCTTGACTTTTAATCCGTTGGAAGAGCAGCTACTGGATGTGGAAAGGAAACATTAATTCCTTCAAAACGTGTGGAGAATGATTGTCCAGAAGAATGCAAGTTTTCTGGACTTTGCATTTAATGTTCTGACATCACTTTATGCCTTTTGCTAAGTCTCCATTTAATCCTTTCTAAATCATCTGAAACTCACTAACAAACTGATTAAACATAGTTAGGAATAGTAATGAGTGATGATATAAAGTATTAGGATCAAACACGCAGATTTCGCAAATTCGTTCATCGTGAAATTCAAATCCAGCGACACAAACTCGAGTTTGTTTATCCAAACTGGAGTTTGTCACTGTGCTCAAAGTGGAAACTCGAGTTTCCATTAGCAAACTCGAGTTTTCTTCTTCCAGAGAAGAAAGTCGTGTTTTGAGTTTAAAATCATGCTTTGAGCGCTGAGGCAAAACTCGAGTTGATTAATGACAAACTCGAGTTTTGGACTATTTAGTGAAAAACACGTTTAAGTCCAAAACCTCAAAACTGAAGTTTCAAATAGTAAACTGGAGTTTTCAAAACATTGAAATAATGCAAAGCTTTCTGCTTGGTGCAAACTCGAGTTTCAAATACTAAACTCGAGTTTTCTCTTAAGTTTGAAAACATCTGGAAATTCAGGCTAAGTCAAAACTGGAGTTTTCAAAACCAAACTGGAGTTTTCTCAAATTGAGTAAAACGTGAAGACTCTCTGTCTTGTGGAAACTCGAGTTTCCTCATAAGAGAAAACTTTGATAAATATTCTTTCAATTGAACAAAAGCAAACTCGAGTTTCCAAATAACTTTGAAAACTCAGAGAACCTAATGTGTTGCCAAACTCAAGTTTCCAAATGGAAACTGGAGTTTTGTCTAGTTTGAAAACTTTGGTAGTTCTCTGTATAACCAAAACTCGAGTTTGCAGAAAGCAAACTGGAGTTTTGTCAACTTGTAAAAATTGAGCTCTCTTCTGTCAAGGCAAAACTCGAGTTTTCTAAAACAAAACTCGAGTTTTGTCTTAGACTGTAAGTTTTCAACTTACCAAAGACAAAACTTCATCTTGAGTTTACAATTGTTAGTTATCATCAAAACCCATAGAGAACTAACAAAAGATTCATAGGGTTTCAACCAAGGGGAAAGGTCTACATTGCAAGTTTCCCTAAGCTTATCTAAGTCTACAGAAACTATGGGACAAAACTCCTTTTTCAAATAGGTTTCTTTGAATTTGATAGCTAAATCATTCGTAAGGGAAGTGTTTTCAAAGACAAAACCTTGAGGAGCAGAGGTATGGAGATAGATTTCTGATATGGCATCTGGAATGATTGTGGGGTTCTGTGAAGACTGAGAAGGATTGGAGGTAGCTTTAGATGATCGTTCTCCTCTGCCAGGTTTTTGCTTCTTGTGTGACTTTGAAGATTCACCTTCCTTTTATTTCCCCTTTGCTTCTTTGTTCATAGAATCAGAGGCTCGCTTGGATTGAGTCTGGGATGGTTCTTGAAACGAGACACTCTTAGGTTTGGGCAAAGAGGATGTCTGATACGATGGAATTCCAGGAATTTGTTTGTCAACCCCATAGTGGAATCTCCTGGGGGTACTCTT
Source organism: Acacia pycnantha (assembly GCA_025563575.1). Lineage (NCBI taxonomy): Eukaryota > Viridiplantae > Streptophyta > Magnoliopsida > Fabales > Fabaceae > Acacia > Acacia pycnantha. The sequence continues at coordinate 448,632 of JAMWYP010000289.1, forward strand.
CATCCTCCTAGGTCGTGTGAGTGGAGGAGGCGAAGGAGAAGTTGAAGGAGCTTCATAGTCGGCATCGTCTTTTGAGGTTTTGGTGGATTTCTTAGGAGCCATTTTCGAATTGGAGTTCAGAGAGAGAGGAAGAAGATGAGAGGTTCAGAGAAACTCTAGGGAAAACTTGAGTTTTGAGGAGATTTTGGTCGTACAATGAATAATCAAGTTTAAATAGGGCGCGAAAATACTGACCTGGATTTCAAGGATGCACTGTGAACCCTTGAACTTCCGCGACCAAAACTCGAGTTTCCACTTATTAACTCGAGTTTTGATGCTGCTTCAACAGGTGTGTTGCTCTCTGTCAAACCGAAATTGAGTTTCATACTTAATGACTCAAGTTTCCATTTTGCTCAAACTCACAATTTCTTCTCTGTCCCCGATAAACTCGAGTTTTGTTTCAAAACTCAAGTTTGTGTCTCTTGACAGCAAACTTCAGGATTTGAACATCCTGCATAAAACATTACTACACACTCCAAAGCTTAAATTAGCATCTAATAATCATCAAAACCATAACTAATATTGAGAGAAGAAATACTTACAGCTCATTGGGATTTACCATTCCCAATTCTCTTCTAATGAAATTAAATTGCTCCTTAGCCAATGGTTTGGTGAAGATGTCAGCAAGTTGAAGATGAGTTGGAATGAACATGACTTTGGCATCCTTATTTTGAACATGATCCCTTATGAAATGATGTCTCATATCAATATGCTTGGTCCTTGTATGTTGAACTGGATTCTTAGCCAAGCTTATTGTGCTTGTGTTGTCACACAATATTGGGATCTCCTTCAAGTTGATTCCCAAGTCAAAAAGTTGTTGCTTGAGCCATAGGACATGAGCACAACAACTTGATGCAGCAATGTATTCAGCTTCAGCTGATGATATAGAGACAGTTGTTTGCTTCTTGCTGAACCAGGACACAAGTGAGCCACCAAGAAATTGACATTGGCCACTTGTGCTCTTTCTATCCGTCTTATAGCCAGCATGATCTGAATCTGAGTAGGCCACCAAATGTTCAGGTTGACCTTTGGGATACCACAATCCAAGAGTCTTCGTATCAGCAAGGTATCTGAAGATTCTCTTCACATTTTCAGCATGCGACTCCTTGGGAGCAGATTGAAACCTTGCACACATCCCCACACTGAATTGGATGTCTGGGCGACTTGCAGTAAGATAGAGCAATGAACCAATCATTCCTCTATATCTTGTAATGTTGAAATCAGTGCCCTTCTCATCAGCATCCAAAGATGTGGTTGAGCTCATTGGAGTGTCAGCTCCATTGCATTGATCCATTCCAAACTTATTCAGCAGATCATTGAGATACTTGGTTTGAGAAATAAAGATCTCATTCGATCTTTGCTTGATTTGTAGACCAAGGAAATAGTTGAGTTCTCTCATCATGGACATCTCAAACTCTCCCTGCATATTCTTTGCAAACTCTTCACACAAAGCATCATTAGAAGCTCCAAATATAATGTCATCAACATAGATTTGGACAATTAAAATTACACCAATTTTATTACTTTTAATGAAAAGAGTTGTATCTGCTTTTCCTCTAACAAATCCTTGATCAAGAAGGAATTTTCTTAATCGCTCATACCAAGCTCTAGGAGCTTGCTTAAGACCATAGAGAGCTTTCTTAAGGCGGTAAACATGATCTGGATGATGATCATTTTAGAAATCAGGAGGTTGTTCCACATAAACTTCCTCCTGAATAAATCCATTTAGAAAAGCGCTTTTTACATCCATTTGATAGAGCTTGAATCCTTTGACACAAGCAAAGTCTAGAAGAACTCTTATAGCTTCGAATCTTGCCACTGGAGCATAAGTTTCTTCATAATCAATTCATTCTTCTTGATTATAGCCTTTAGCAACCAATCTTGCCTTATTCCGGACAATGATTGCTGATTCATCTCGTTTGTTCTTGAATACCCATTTTGTGCCAATGACCGGATGATCCTTAGGCCTAGGTACCAAATCTAAAACTTGATTTCTATCAAATTGATGTAACTCCTCTTGCATTGCTATCACCCAATCTTTGTCTGAAAGGGCTTCATCAATTTTAGAGGGTTCTATTTTATAAATAAAGGCAGAAAAAGTAACTTCATTTAAAGTACTACTTCTGGTCCTTACACCATGATTAACATCACCTATGACTTGGTCTAAAGGATGATTTCTTATAAATTTCCAAGCTCTAGGTTGAGGTTGATCAGGGTTTTCCAAATTGTTTTGAGGATCAACTTCAAAAACATTTTCTGGATTTTCAATAGAAGCAGGAGTAGTTTTCGAAAAGAATTGATTTTTCAAAACATTTTCCTCATCATCATCCTTGGATTTGTTAGACTTGTATTCACAGAAAGCAACATGCATAGACTCTTCTACAATGCGTGTACGAATGTTAAAGACTCTATAAGCTCTAATTCTATTAGAGTAACCCAAGAATATACCTTCATCCGCCTTGGGATCAAACTTTCCCATGTTATCCTTACTATTGTTGTGGATGAAGCACTTACATCCAAACACATGTAGATGACTCATATTTGGCTTTCTTCCTTTATATAGCTCATATGGAGTCTTGTTCAGCTTCTTTCTAAGGTATGCCCGATTTGAGATGTAGCAAGCTGTACTCATTGCATCAGCCCAGAACACTTGTGAAGTGTTGTTCTCATTCAGCATAGCTCTTGCCATCTCAGTGAGGACTCTATTCTTTCTTTCCACAACAACATTTTGTTGAGGAGTCATCGGGGCTGAGAAATTGTAATCAATCCCCATATTGTCACAAAACTCAACAAAGGCATAATTTTCGAATTCGCCTCCATGATCAGTTCAAATTCCTAAAATAATGAAACCTTTCTCGTTTTGGACCTTCTTGGCCAAAACAACAAACTGATCAAATGTTTCATCTTTAGATGATAAAAATATAGTCCATGCAAATCTAGAAAAATCAACAATTATGACCAAAGTATATAAATTGCCACCAAGGCTTCTTACTCTAGCTGGTCCAACTAGATCCATATGAAGTAGTTGGAGAGGTCTAGAAGTTGAAATCTCATTTTTAGATTTGAAAGATGATTTAGTTTGTTTTCCTTTTTGACATGCATCACAAACCATGTCATTTTTAAAACGAAGTTTTGGAACACAAATCACTAAATCCTTTTTGAGTAATCTGTCAAGTTGAATCATATTGACATGAGCTAAACGATTGTGCCGTAGCCAACTATCATCCAAATTACTAACAAAACATTTTTCAAAAGTAGATCCATCCTTAGAAAGGTTAAGTGTGTAACAATTGCCTTCTCTAGGTGCTCTAAAAATAGCTTTTGATTTTATATTGTCTAAAGAGAGAATATCCTTACATACTATCAAGCATTCCTCAGAATCAAAGATAACTAAGTTACCTTTATCAGTACTTTGGCTTACACTGAGGAGATTGTGACAAAGTCCTTCCACAAGGTAGACATCTTTGATTTGTGGTCCTTCATTGTTTCCAACTTCACCAATCTCAGCAATCTTTTCAGATTGATTTCCACCAAATGTTACTTTGCCACCATCCTTGTGCTTGATTGAAGCAAATTTGGAATGATCTCCCATCATGTGCCTAGAGCATCCACTATCAATGTACCATTTGTTGGACTTTGATGCTCTTAGACATACCTACAAAACACAAGCAATCAGGTCTTAGGTACCCATCTTTTCTTGGGTCCTTTGGGGTTAGTTTGTTTCTTAGGAACCTTGTAAGATCCCTTAGGCACCCATTGATAGTTCCCGATAGGCTTACTCTTTCTTTCCTTTTTATGAAAACAGGAAGAAGTAGTATGACTTTTTCAATTGCAATAATTGCAATGTGCAAAAGGATTTGAAAAATGAACAGATTTTTTAAAATAGTTCATGTAAGATTTTTCTCCAAACTTCTTTTTGCCTTTTCTTTTGTCAAAATTTGGTTTATAACCAATTCCCGATTTGTCATTTGTAAATCTTTGTTGTTTCAAAATGATATTGAGCATCTCACTACCTCTAGTGAATTTCTCAAGTGCCTTTGTAAGATGTAAATTCTTTTTCTCCAAATCAGGACAATTTTCACAAGGCATTTCTTCAAATGAAATATTTTTAACTTGCATTTCAAGAGTCACATTTTTCTTTTTCGTAGTAATGTATTTTTCTGCAAGTTTTTCAAATTCAGATTGAACAACAATGTACTCAGCAAATAACTCATCATAAGATGGTTTCGGATCATATACCTCATTGTTGTCATGTTGCTCTTCTTCTTCAGCAACTAAGAAAATGTTTGCTTTTTCTTCCTCATCAGCTTCATCTTCTTTAGATGAGCTATCTCCCCATATGGCTGAGACATAGGCTTTCTTTTTGAATTTGTTGAACTTCTTCTTATCTATATCCTTGTTCTTCAGTTGGGGGCATTCAGACTTGATGTGGCTAGGCTTGTCACATTCGTAGCAGATGATTGACTTCTTTGCCTCAGTGCTGGTGCTACCCTTGTTGAATCTCTTGTACCCTTGGTCCTTCTTGTAAAATCTTTTGAATCTTCGGACCATCATGCCCAGCTCTTCATCTTCGTCATCATCATCATCATCATCTGATTCCTTGGCTTCTTTAACCGTTTTGAGAGCAATTCCTTTTCTCTTACCACTTATCTAATCAAGCCCTTTTCAAAACTTGATCTTCCCATCATATTCAGCAAGGCTCCCAAACAAAGCTGCAACCGAAGCCATAGATTCTCCACGTGCTTCTTCAATTGTGGTGACCTTGGCTTCCCATTCTTTGCTGAGGACATTTAGGATTTTCCTCATTTGGACAGGTTGATCATATTGTTTGCCCAAGGCAGCAAGTTGATTGATCAGATGAGTGAATCTCAGTTGGAACTCACCAATGGATTCCCCAGATTTCATACGAAGTAAATCATATTCAGTCATGACGGTATTTACACGATTCTCCTTGATTCCAGTTGTTCCTTCATGAGCAATTTCCCGAGCATCCCACATATCTTTTGCTGATGTCAAAGTGCATATGCTACAATACTAACTTTGACTTAAAGCACTCTATAGCATAATGATGGCTGCTGTTGAGAGTGACCTGTCTTCTGTCATTCTCATCATACTCTTCTTCAAGCTTTGGACTTCTGACACCATCTTTAATTGTGGATGGTTGATAGCCTCCTCTCTCAACACCCTCCAAAGACTAAATTCAGTAGCTAACACAAAGACTCTGAACTTAGCCTTCCAGAAGGAGTAATGTTCGATACTGAAGCCTGGAGGTCTGTTGATCGAAGCTCCATCAGGTAGAATACCTTCCATAGTGATCATTCTCGAGATGTTAAGCTCTTAGGAGAAGACCTGGCTCTGATACCAAATGAAAGCGGAGCTGAATCACCAAGAGGGGGTGAATTGGGGATTCTGAAATTCTTTTCGATGTGCTCTATTTTTTGGATAATAACCAGGGATAAATAAAGTATAGAGAAGAAAAGCAAGACACAAAGGATTTATACTGGTTCGGTCTAACCTCTTGACCTACGTCCATTCCCCAGACTCTCTGGGATTTCTCACTATCACAATTGATTACACACTCTTCAACTCAAGAGTAATTCTCTCACTACAACTTATTCCCCCTTACAAGTTGTAATCAATAACCCAATCTCCAAGGCCCCAGACTTAAGATTCTTTACAATCAATAAACTCTCTCTAAGAGTGGATAAGAATAAACACTGAAGTACAATGTATCAAAAGATACTTCTTACAAGAAAACTCAAAGAGTAGTTGAAACTTTAATGATTTTTGTTTTCTCACAGATGGGTTGTTGAGAAGAACTGAATGCATCTCTATTTATAGTTAGAGATCATTAAATGACCGTTGTAATTCCTAATGTAACCGTTGGAAACATTGCAGGTTGATTAGTTGAAGGTTTGGTCTTCTTCTCTCTCTACTCTTTGGTTAATCCAGCTGCACAGAAGTTCAGGCTTGACTTCTTGACTTTCAATCCGTTGGAAGTGCAGCTACTGGATGTGGAAAGGAAACATTAATTCCTTCAAAGGTGTGGAGAATGATTGTCCAGAAGAATGCAAGTTTTCTGGACTTTGCATTTAATGTTCTGATATCACTTTATGCTTTCTGCTAATTCTCCATTTAATCCTTTCTAAATCATCTGAAACTCACTAACAAACTGATTAAACATAGTTAGGAATAGTAATGAGTGATGATATGAAGTAGTGGAATCAAACACAAAGCTTTCACAAATTTGTCCAGTTCGAAATTCAAACACAGCGACCTAAACTCGAGTTTGTTCTTCAAAACTGGAGTTTTCATTTTTCATTAAAAGCCTAAACTCGATTTTTCAAAACTTAACTCGAGTTTTCTCATTCCAGAGAAGAATGTCGCGATTTGGTCTTTGAAGCAGGTTTTGTGAACAGTGAAAAACTCGAGTCATTAAGTGACTTACTCGAGTTTTGGACCTTTGATGAGAAATCATGTTTTAGTCCAAAATCTCAAAAATGGAGTTTCCATTCCATAACTGGAGTTTTCAAAATATTCAATTTTAGCATAACTCTCTGCTTGGTCTAAACTCTAGTTTCCAAACTGAAACTCGAGTTTCCATGATTCTTTGAAAAATGGAAACTTCTCTGCTTGTTCAAACCTGGAGTTTTCAAAACATTAGAAACTTTGAGTTCTTCTCTTTAAGACTGAAACTCAAGTTTCCAAAACTAAACTCGAGTTTCCTCATTTATGAGAAAACATTGAAAAAATCTTGTTAAGTCAAAACTGGAGTTTTCAATCAAAACTGGAGTTTTCACAAGTTCAGAATTGAGCATTGTTCTCTATATGTTGTAAACTCGAGTTTCCAACAAAGCTTGGAAACTTAGAGAACTCTCTGTGTAGCCTAAACTCGAGTTTCCAAATGGAAACTGGAGTTTTGCTAACTTGGAAAAATTGGTAGCTCTCTGTCTTGTCAAAACTCGAGTTTTTTAAAACCAAACTCGAGTTTGCTTTGTTTGTGAAAAACTTAAATGTTCTCTGTATGGACAAAACTCGTGTTTTCATATCCCAACTCGAGTTTTCCTTTCTTTGCGAAAACTTGAGCTATTCTCTGTCAAGTCCAAACTCGAGTTTCCAAACCAAAACTCGAGTTTGCCTTTGACAGTAAGTTTTTCAACTTAACAAAAACAAACTTCAATCTGAGTTTACAATTGTCAGTTATCATCAAAACCAATAGATAACTAACAATCACTTGGTCCAAAGGAAGACTCCTATTGTATCTCCAAGCTTTAGGTTGAGACTGATAATTGTTTTCGCAATTCTTTTCAATTTCAGGTTCTATTTCCAAAGGATTTTCAGAATTTTCCAAAGCAGTAGGAGTTTTCGAAACAGATTGATTTTGAAGGATAGGTTCGTCATCATCCAAAGATTTGTCAGATTTATCTTCACAGAATACAACATGCATTGACTCTTCAACAGTATGAGTACAATTATTAAATATTCTATATGCCTTACTCCTATTAGAATAGTCAAGAAGTCTACCTTCGTCTGACTTAGGATGAAACTTTCCTAAGTTATCCTTACCATTATTGTGAACAAAGCATTTACAGTCGAAGATGTGCAAATGAGCTAGGTTGGGCTTTCTTCCTTTGTACAAATCATACGGATTTTTCTCAAGCTTCTTCCGGAGGTATGCCCAATTTGAGATATAGCAAGGAGTACTCATGGCGTCTGCCTAGAACACTTGGGAAGTTTGATTTTCATTTAGCATTGCCCTTGCCATCTCAGTGAGGATTTGATTCTTCCTTTCTACAACTCCATTTTGTTGAGGAGTCCTTGGGGATGGGAATTTATGATCAATTCCTTGATCATCACAGAATTCTCTGAAAGGATGACTCTCAAACTCACCTCCATGATCAGTACGAATTCCTAAAATAGAGAAACCTTTCTTATTCTGGACCTTCTTAGCAAAATCAACAAGCTGATCAAATGTTTCATTTTTAGAAGATAAAAATATAGTCCATGAAAACCTTGAGAAATCATCAACAATGACCAACGTATATAAATTGCCACCAAGACTCTTTACTCTAGCTGGTTCAACTAAATCCATATGAAGTAGTTGGAGCAGTCGATTGGTTGAGATTTCACTTTTTGATCTGAAAGATGATTTGGTTTGTTTACCTTTTTGACAAGTATCACAAATCATGTCATTTTTAAAATAAAGTTTAGGTAAAACAATAACCAAATCTATTTTTAGCAACCTGTCAAGTTGAAACATGTTGACATGAACTAATCGCTTGTACCATAGCCAACTCTCATCCAAGTTACTAATAAAACAATTTTCAGAAACAATGATATTGCCAAGAAGGTTTAGAGTATAGGAATTACCTTCTGTAGGAGCCTTGCATAAGGCTTTCAATTTAACCTTGTCTAATGGTAGATCATCCTTGCTAACAATCAGACATTCCTCAGAATCGAAGATAACCAAGTTACCTTTGTCTGTGCTTTGACTCACACTGAGGAGATTCTGGCAAAGGCCTTCTACAAGGTAGACATCTTTGATTTGAGGTCCATCGTTGTTTCCAACTTCACCAATCCCAACAATCCTTGAGGATTGATCCACTGAAAGTCACCATGCTACCATCCTTTGGCTTGATTGTTGCAAATTTGGATTGATCTCCTATCATATGTCTAAAGCATCCACTGTCAATGTACCACATGTTGGATTTCGATGCTCTTAGAAAAACCTGCAAGATACAAAGAATCAATTCTGAGGTACCCATCATTTCTTGGGTCCTTTTGGGTTAGTTTGTGCCTTAAGAACCTCATAAGATCCCTTAGGCACCCATCTATAATTTCCTACAGGTTTAACTATTCTTTCCTTTCGATGAAAATAGGAAGAAGTGTTATGCCCTTTCTAGTTACGGTAATTGCAATGAGCAAAAGGATTTGAAGAATGAATTGATTTTCGAAAATAGTTAAAATATGTTCTTTCTCTAGTTTTCTTCTTTCCTTTCTTTTAGTCAAAATCAGGTTTATAACTAATTCCTGATTTGTCATTTGTAAATCTTTGTTGCTTCAAAATCACATTGAGAATTTCACATCCTTGAGTGAATTTCTCAAGAGTTTCAGTGAGATAAACGTTCTTTTTCTGTAAAACAGAACAATTTTCACAAACCTTTTCACAGACATTTTCACAAATTGGAACTAGAGGAGGGATAGTTTGAATTTGTTCCTAAAAAAATTTAACTTTTAGTTTTGAACAAAGAATATCTTTTGTAAGTTTTCGAAATTCAGAATGAAGAGAATTATATTAAAAAAGAAGTTCATCAAAAGATGGTTCAGAATTGTTGGCCATTTCTTCTTCATCACCTTCTTTTTCATCAGAAGAGCTATCTCCCTATATGGCTGAAACATAAGTCTTCTTCTTGAACTTGTTGAATTTCTTCTTATCTTTCTCCTTGTTCCTCAACTAAGGACATTCTAATGTGTCCTGACTTTCCACATTCGTAGCATATGATAGGCTTTTTGGGCTCATTGCTGGAGCTACCTTTGTGAAAATTCCGGAATCCTTGATCTTCCTTATAGAACCTCTTGAATCTCCGGACCATTATGCCAAGCTCTTCATCTTCATCATCATCATCATCTTCATCCTTCTCTTCTTGACAGTCTTAAGGGCAATTCCCTTATGTTTGTTGTTGATCTTTCTAGACCTTTCTTAAACTTGATATTTCCTTCGTACTCGGAAAGACTTCCAAATAAGGCTGCCTCAGATTGTATTGATTCACCATGAGCCTCTTCAATTGTTGTGACTTTTGCTTCCCAATCCTTTGTTAGGAAATTTAGAATTTTCCTTACTTGAGATTTTGATCATAGGTCTTTTCCAAAGCAGACAATTGATTGTTTAGATGAGTGTACCTCAGTTAGAACTCTCTAATGGATTCTCCAAGTTTCATGTGAAGATCATATTCAGTCATAAGAGTGTTGATCTGATTTTCCTTAATGCCAGAAGTTTTGGGATCCGTACATGCAGCGGAGTAAAAACTTTTACGAATCCCATCGGAGGATCGCTCAACGGCATTTAAATCAAGGTTTAGGGTTTCCGAATCATACCTATGCCAGACAATTGGACTGGTGGGCTACCTTCTCGATCAGTAGAAGTCGACTCTTCGAATCGCCTTCCTCTACCAGTATCCACACGAATAGCCTTCAGAAACACGAACGGAAGCGTGCTAGCGCCTCTGAACTGTGTGTCTCTCTATTTTCTATCTAGGGTTTCTCGCGGCTAATCTCATACACTTGACAAAATGTCCCGTAGGTTTTTCTAAACCTAGCAGGCGTATTATATTCAAAATTAAACCTCATTAATTTGAAATTCAAATTTTGAATCTGGATTAAAATATATTAATTAAATCTATCTAAAAGATCTAATATAATCTATTTATTTAATCCAAATTAAAAGCCTTCTGATTTAATTTATCTCTATAAATTAAATCCGAGAAATGATATATGTCTATTTAATCAAATCTGAGATACTATATCTCAATTTAAATTAAATAAAATATATGATATCTTTATTCGAAAATTAAATCTGAGAATATCTCTATTTGTTTTAGATATTTAATTTATCAAATAAATTAAATACAAACAAATATTATATATAATTTAATTTATATAATATATATATATATATATATATATATATATATATATATATATATATATATATTCATTAAATCTTATACGCATATAAGATTCATTAAATCTTATACACATATAAGACAATTTTGACACTCGTGTTGGGCTATTCTTGTGTGCGACCCTGCAGGCCCAGATGAGATTGGCAGTGGGCCAATGTTGTACCAGCCCACAAGTCGCAAGTGGCCTCTAGCAAGACATTGCGACTACCCAATTCATATGGGGATCGATGATACGATACAACCTATCGTACAACCATGTCACGTTCCTTTTGTCACGCGATAATTTGGTCAAGGATGAGGCATGGAGTATGCCAACTTCCTGTTCTTGACCATTACTTTCTCGATTCTTGAGTAGTCTTATTGAGATGGAAACTCCTTTCCATCGTAGTATGGCCATACATTTCTCAGACTGACTCATCGAGGGGCCCAGTATTATCTCTCTACAAATGTGAGGGACAAATTACATCTTGACCATTCACATTCCTCAGCATGAAAACTACTGATCCCGATCATAGCCTTTATCATCACCCAGTCAAAGGTGACTTTTGACTAAGTCAAAGATCAGCGACTCATCATGTAGGAATCCATGATGATCTCAGGTCGACAGGTGTTGTGACGCGGTTATACATGAGAAAAGCTTATGACTTATTCAATGCAACTTTCTCATAGTGGGTCGATCCAGCACCTTGTACTCTTACAAGTGCCTATGATTTTGACTCATATCTCCATACTCATCAAAGTCATACTGGTCTTATTTCATCTTCGCTCCCGCGCAGATGACCGACCAGGGACATTTAGGATAATCTATAAGATATATCCAAGGATTAGTTATCACAATAAACATGCAAATGAAATGACAACTAAAGGAGAATACTTTAACACAAACATCTAAAGTACAATGACTTGCCCCTAGGGCATAATTTCCAACAGACTCCCACTTGCACTAGGTGCAATCATCAATTACCCTAATTCCCATTGCCCTAACATGACGCTAATGTTTTGCTTGTGTAAGCAGCTTAGTAAGAGGATCAGCGACATTGTTTTCTCCTGATACTTTGCATAATTTTTGTGTCACCTCTATCATTGATTTCTCTAATAAGATGAAATCGCGTGAGTATATGCTTGGTCCTTTGATGTAACCTAGGCTCCTTGGTCTGCGCAATAGCGTTGCTATTGTCACAGAACAATTCTATTGGATTTGAGATGGTAGGAATCACCCCTAGTTCATTAATGAACTTACTAATCCAAAAGGCGTCCTTAGCTGCATCCGATGTTGCTATATACTCAGCTTCTGTTGCAGAATCAACTACAGTGCTCTGCTTAGAGCTCTTTAAGCTTACCGCACCACCATTCAAAATGAATACTTATCCAGATTGCGATCTCAGATCATCTTGTTCAGTTTGGAAACTCGCATCTGTGTAACCTGTCACACAGAGCTCATCTTCCAATCCACCATATACCAAGAATAAGTCCTTAGTCCTTCTTAAGTACTTTAGGATATTCTTGACAGCAGTCCAATGACCCTCACCGGGATCTTGTTGATATCTGCTGGTCATACTCAAGGCATATGAGACATCCGGTCGAGAAAATAACATGGCATACATGATAGATCCAATGGCGGAGGCATATGGAATCTTACTCATGCGGTCTCTTTGATCTTGTGTACTAGGACACAGATTCTTACCGAGATGGATGCCATGAGACATGGGCATATTACCCCTTTTTGAATCCTACATACTGAATCTATGCAGTATCTTGTATATGTATGTGCTCTGACTTAGGCCTATCAGCCTCTTAGATCTATCTCTATAGATCCTTATCCCAAGGATGTAAGTGGCTTCACCTAAATCTTTCATTGAGAAATACTTTCCTAACCAAGACTTGACACTCTGCAAGGTAGGATGTCATTCCCAATGAGTAGGATGTCATCGACATAAAGCACTAGAAATACAATTGTGCTCCCATTGACCTTCTTGTAAACACAAGGTGTGTCAATGTTTTGAATGAATCCAAACTCTTTGACTACTTCATCAAAACGATGATTCCAGCTTCGAGATGCTTTCTTCAATCCATAAATGGATCTTTGAAGCTTGCAAACTTTACCAGAGTCCTCTAGACGCACAAAACCCTCAGGTTGTGTCATGTACACATCTTCAAGGAGGTTTCCGTTAAGGAAAGTTGTTTCAACGTCCATTTGCCATATTTCATAGTCATAATATGATGCAATGGCAAGAAGGATTCTGATTGATTTGGCCATTGCAACTGGGGAAAAGGTTTCATCATAGTCCACACCATGAGTTTGAGTGAATCCTTTTTCAACCAGTTGTGCCTTGAAGATATTTACTTTGCCTTCCATGTTAGTTTTCTCTTTGAAAACCCACTTGCACCCAACGGTTTTTACACCTTTAGGTGGCTCGACTAAGGTCCATACCTTATTGTTGTACATGGATTGCATTTCAAACTTCATGGCGTTAAGCTATCTTTCAGAGTTTGGTCCCACCACAACTTCTCGATAGGTAGTTGGCTCATTCTGCTTAATGAGCAAAACATCACGGCTTCTAGTTATCAGAAATCCATATCTCTGAAGCTGTAGCCGTGTTCCATCGGACCTACGTGGGCCTTGTGTTACTTGAGTAGGCTCAACAACTTGTTGTGAGTCTTCTTCGTTTTCCATCTGTGGCTCTATGTCGTCTTGTGGCTCTCGAACTTCTTCGAGGTACACCTTACTCCCACTGGTTCTTTTAGAGATGAACTCTTTCTCCAAAAGGACACCATTCCGAATAACAAACACTTTGTGATCGGTAGGATTGTAGACATAGTATCCTTTAGTTTCCTTAGGATACCCCACAAAAAGGCATTTTGGGGATCTGGATGATAATTTATCAGAGGCTTAGTGTTTAACGTAGACCTCACATCCCCAAATTTCATGAAAGGACAAACTGGGTTTCTTCCCAGTCCATATCTCATATGGTGTTTTTTGAACTGCCTTTGACGGAACACAATTCAGTGTGAACGCAGCAGTTTCTAGGGCATGGCCCCAAAAAGAGGGAGGAAGATCTGTTTGACTCATCATAGATCAAACCATATCTAATAGAGTTCGATTCCTCGGCACAGAAACACCATTCCTTTGTGGTGTTCCTGGAGGAGTAAGTTGTGTGAAGATCCAACAACTCCTAAGATGGTCAATGAACTCTTGGATCAAATATTCACCACCCCGATCGGATTGAAGGGCTTTGATTGTTTTGCCAAGTTGGTTTTACACTTCATTTTGAAATATTTTTGAACATTTCAAAAGATTCAGACTTTTGTTTCATTAGATAGATATACCCATATCTACTAAAATCTTCTATGAATGTTATGAAGTACAAATGACCCCCTCTGGAAGATGTATTCATTGGTCCACACACATCGATATGTATGAGGCCCAATAAATCAGTGGCGCTCTTACTGTTCCTAGTAAAAGGTGCCTTTGTCATCTTTCCCAATAAACAAGACTCGCATGTATCAAATGATTCAAGAAATCCATCTTGATGGAGTTTCGAAATGCGTTTCTCATTTATATGGCCTAGGTGACAATGTCATAGGTAGGTCGGATTCAAATCATTTCACTTTAACCTTTTAGTAGTTATGTCATAGATTCGTCCATTCAGTTTTCTACTGTCCTTGAGACCCTTAATTTATTCAAATGTGAGATCCACATGTAGTATCTAATATCTATGTTGAGGAAGTAGAAAAGCGAATATCTATGACATAGATACTTGAAGCGATAGCCCTACTATCCTTCTTGTTCTTCTCCAGATCTTCGAGGTAGAGTTTGCAATTCCTTTTCAAATGACCAAGCTCATTGTAAAAGAAGATGACTCTATATATCACCTAGATGGTTAAGGCAAAGTGAATAGGAAGATTATAAAAATTCTGGTTCGGTCCAAATCTTGACCTACGTGATTGCTCAAGAACTTCTAGGATTTTACAATTGCCCTAAACACTCTAGACACACTCTAGGACTTTTCACTCTCTGACTCTTGACTACACTCTGTAACTCTTGAGTAATCCTCTCACTAGGACTTACTCCTCTTTACAAGCTGTAATCAAAGATACAAACAATTACACACTCTGTACTAGAGATGATCCTTTCCCTAGGACTCACTCCCCCTTACAAGTTGTAATTGTATACCCTTACTTAAGGTTCCACAACCTTAAGATTTACAGATAATCAAATAGTGTTTAGACTCCTCACTGAGTAGATATATGATAAACACTGAAGCTCTAAGTATCAAAGATCTGCATGCAGACAGAAAACTAAAGAATAATGAACTACTGAAGTGTATTTCGTTTCTGTGTGTTGTCTCTCTTGCTGAATACTTGATTGCAGCTCTATATATAGCTAGAGATAATTAATTGACCGTTGTAAATCCTCATATAGCCGTTGGAGACATTAGAGGATGATTAGTGAAGCTTTTGGTCTTCTTCTCTCTCTTCTCTCTCTTCTCTTTGGTTAATCCAGCTGTGCAGATGTTCAGAGTTGACTTTCTGACTTTTAATCCGTTGGAGGAGCAGTTTACTGGATGTGGAAGGACCTTTAATTCCTTCAAAACGTGTGGAGAAAGGTTGTTCAGAAGTATGCAAGTTTTCTGCACTTTTGCATTTAATGTTCTGACTTTGCTTTTTGCTTTATGCTAAATCTCCATTTAATCTCGTCTAAATCATCTGAAACTCACTAACACAATGATTAAACATAGTTAGGAATAGTAATGAGTGATGATATAAAGTATTGAGATCAAACACAAATATTTCGCAAATTGTTCAATTGAAATTCAAATTTGCCTCGAGTCATTAAGTGACTAACTCGAGTTTTGGACTTTTGATGAGAAATTGTGTTTTAGTCCAAAAACTCAAAACTGGAGTTTCCAAAACAAAACTGGAATTTTCAAATGTTCGGAAAATAGCAGAGCTCTCTGCCTGGTCAAAACTCGAGTTTTCAAAACTTAACTCGAGTTTTCACATTCGTTGAAAACTTCGAAAACTTCTCTGTAAAGCCGAAACTCGAGTTTCAAAACGGAAACTCGAGTTTTCTCTTTTATGAGAAAACTTTGAAATAGTTTGTTTGAATGATAAACGAAGTTCTCACAAGGTCGGAGGCGAGCATTGTTCTCAGGTGATGTAAACTCGAGTTTTCAATCTTTAACTCGAGTTTCCATAAAAACGTTGGAAACTTAGAGAACTCTCTGGATGACCTAAACTCGAGTTTCCAAATGGAAACTAGAGTTTTGGTATCTTTGAAAAACTTGGTTGCTCTCTGCCAATGGCAAACTCGAGTTTGCAACTGCAAACTCGAGTTTACATGATTTGTAAACTCTTGTAGATTTTCAACAAATAACAAACTCTACTCAAAATAAATACTGTAGAGTTTAAGAAATAGTTTCATTTTGAAAAGGCTTCCCGCCAGAGGAAAAATCGAGTTTGCAACCACAAACTCGAGTTTACACATTTGTAAACTCTTTGAAAACATACTCTGGAGGTTTTAGGCTGGAGTTTAAATATACAGGCTCGAGTTTAAAATGCAAAATAGCCTGTCTTGCTCTCTGTTAGTAGAAAACTCGAGTTCACACATCTAGGCTCGAGTTTGGCGCTGGCAGAATGTTTTTGGCTTGAAATCAATTCATTTAGCTTATCAAAAACATTCATACTTGTTTACAATTGTCAGTTATCATCAAAACACATTGAGAACTAACATATCATTCGGAGGTATTGTTGGTTTTGATTAGTTTTGATGATGTCTTATATAGATGTCATTCTTAATAGCAAAAAGCTTGCATACTACATTTATCTTTTACTTTGACTAATTATTATATTTAATGTAGATGCAAAGTTTTATGATGGAGAATGTTGATTGAAGAAAGAAGCTCTTGCACAATATAATGGGAATATCATAATATTAAGGAAGCAAGAGGTTATCAAATGATTTTGGGGATAATCTAGAAGGAGAGAAGAAATTGAAGAAGGAAGAACTTGCAATGCAATGGAATATCTTTATTGAAGTTCTTATATTGATGCTAGAAGTATCCAAGATCATATGGAAGTGGAACGGATCAATTCAGAGTTTAAACCATCAAAAATCAGTTCCGGGATGAGCAAACTCGAGTTCATAACTTGCAAACTCGAGGCAGTAATGTCCTCGGCAACTCGCGCTTCTGGACAAGTCAAACTCGAGCTTAGAACTCAAACCTCAGGTTTGGAACTCCAAACTCGAGCCCATCATTAGCAAACTCGAGCCTGTAGTGTCTTCAGCATTTCGGTGTCTCTGGACAAGGAAAACTCGAGCCTATTAGTTGGCAAACTCGAGTTTACGGCGGTGTTCAACATTTCAGCTACTCTGTTCCACGTTTCACTCGGGCGACGTGTGGTCATTCGATGATATCTCCTAAAATACAGATCGGATTGAAGTGAAACCAGTGGCATATGAAACTAGACTCCCAATGCGTCATTTTGATATATAATTGAAGCCAAACGGAGTCAAGATGAAGGAGCTATGAATTTATGAAGTTGACAGTGATATTCACGTCACACAAATGACCAACCTTCAATGTTTTGAGTGTATCTCACAAACGGAGAATCCAATTGAGCTGAAATCGGTGGCATTGGAAAGTAGACTCAAAGGGCTTTAAAATCGATAGTTGAACCAACCAAAACGGAGTTCAGACCAGGGAGATATGGCCCCCGAAAGTAGACAGTCTGTTCTGGGTGTTGCACAATTTGCTGAGAAGCAAACTCGAGCCTATTAGTTGACAAGCTCGAGTTCGCGGGTTCTGAGAGAGCTACCGGGTCGCGAAAATCATCCAAACTCGAGCCTATAAGTGACAAACTCGAGCCTAGACAAGACAGAGAGCAAAAGATGATTTTGAAGAGACCCAAACTCGAGCCTATAATTATAGACTCGAGCCTAGATGCTGAAAAATGTTACAAACTCTAGAGTTTGCTCGAACCTCCGGTTTGCACCTTGCGAAGCTGAACTGACCCTTGCAAACTCGAGCCTACTTATCCAAGCTCGAGTTCATGACCACGATTCAGAAAAACAGCATTTCGAAAGTCTCGTTTCTCATCAAAGAACATCCACATGATTACCCAAATGACTTATACTTCTTCTTAACATTATTTATATCATTTGTGTACATGTTTCAGATTATTAAAGCTTGAGAGAACATCAATCTTGACAGAAATCAAGATCTAGAAGATGAACTTGCTGCATAATCTCAGAAATGGGAAAGATGACTGAATCAATGAGAAACTTGAAGAAACGAAGTTGTCTACTCAATTGTAATGCTTCTCCAAAGGATTAAATCATTGAGATGATGAAATACTCCAACGGACATAAGCCAAACAGATTCAGCATTCGAATTAATGTTCATGACGGAATCAACCACTTTGTTGGCGAAGCGGAAAATCGAGCATTTACTTTCACGCGTCAAACAGAGGAAAATTCAAGAAGAAGAAATCCTTCACTTGGAAACAATTGATATAGCCATTACTCAGAATGATTCCCTGAACAAATAAAGGAAAGTCATTAAATGACATAACGGTCATAATCTTCAATGCGAGCAAAAGTTAGAAATCGAGAAAAGGTAGTGAGTCCCAACGGCTAGAATTTCGAATGGAGAGAATTCAGAATTGAGAAGCAACGGTCATATGAAGATTTGCCGCTATATATAGAGCTGCATACAAACCTTCAAAGATACAACAACAAGCGAGAGAACAAGCTTACATCTTCAACATGCTAATACTCGATCTTTATATCATTTACTCTCTGATTTTCAATGTCTATATATCATAGAGAGTGAAATGTTTTGTATTGTACTTGGTGTTCATCCATACACTTCGAG
The DNA here is from genome assembly GCA_025563575.1 of Acacia pycnantha. Lineage (NCBI taxonomy): Eukaryota > Viridiplantae > Streptophyta > Magnoliopsida > Fabales > Fabaceae > Acacia > Acacia pycnantha. The sequence goes on from JAMWYP010000289.1 coordinate 467,230, forward strand.
AGAGAAGATTCATTGTAAACATCCTATCTTTATATCTTGAGTTACTCAAGATTGGGTGATCTTGAGTGGGAAACACATTGTGTTGATTACGGCTTGTAAGGAGTGAATCCTAGTGAGAGGATTACTTGAGTGCGAGTGTGTAATCAAGCGGGTGTATTGATTACGGTTTGTAAGGGAGTCAATCCTAGTGAGGGTTTACTTCAAGTACGAACGTGTAATCAAGTTGAAAGAAGATAGTGGATTGAAATTCTCAAGTAGAGCTTGGGGATGGACGTAGGTCAAGGATTGGGCGAACCAGTATAAATCACCGTTTGCATATTCTCTTCCCTTATCTCTTACATTCCTGCATATATGTTTGAATGATTGCTTATCACTTTATAAATTATTATTGACATTCAAACTATTTCCGGCAAGTGAAGAAAAGTTTTTAAAGTTCTAAGTTTTTAATCAAACACCCAATTCACCCCCTCTTGGGTGATAGCCAAGTCTTTCATTTGGTATCGAGCTAGGCTCTTGTTTAAAGGACTTAACAGTCTCAAGAGTTATCAAATGGCTAATTTTGGGTCTGCTCGTTTTTGAAAGGTTTTGACTTTACCATTCCACCACTTTTCAAAGATATTGATTTTTGGTTTTGGAAAGCTAGAATGACTAGTTTTATCAAAGCAACTGATTTTGATATGTGGAAAGTCTTTACAAACATTTTTGACTTTACTCCAAGAAAGGATTGGACGAGAAAAAGAAAAGAAAATGTTTTCATTGAATATTAGAGCAATGAAATTTCTTTACAGTGCATTGACGAGAAAAAGATTTTGAGAAAATCAGGTTGTGCTCTTGTGCTAAAGAAATTTGGGATACTCTTGATTCTATTTATACTTCTAACATTTGTGTTGAAGTTGAAAGTGTTGTCGATCCATCTAAGACTATATGCTTTGTACATCTATGGTGATGAACAAGCGGAGAATGAAGAACAAGAGAATGAGGATTCCCAAGAAGAGCTCATTGTGCACAATTGTGATCAATCATTATACGGAGCTCAAGATGCACAAGTGGTAAACAATTCCAATTCTTCTTGTGTAGTTAAGAAAAATGATTCGAACATTTGCATAAAATTGTTTTTCAACCATTTACTAATTCTACTTTGAAAAACAAACATGTTTTCGAAAATAATCTTGGAAAATCATGTGGGAAAGAAGAGTATACAAATATGGGGAATTTGACATTACATCCTCTAGACCAGCACAATTCTTGCAAAGCTGTTTATAATAAGCATCATTCTATTGTTTGCAATTATTGTGGTAGATCTGGACATATTTCTCATACATGTTGTATTAGGAGAAATTATAATGTGAGAAATAAATTTGTTTGGGTTCCTAAAGGACAAGTAAGGTCCACTACTAACAGTCAAGGACCCAAGTATAAGTGGGTACCAAAGTGTCCATCTAGTGCTCTATGTGTGCGGGATAATTTGAAATTCGGTGGACATAAAGGTATTAAGAGAATGAAGAAGAATCCAAGAGTGTCTCATGAGCCTAAAAGGAGACTCACATCAAGCAAGAGAACTCTCGAGCATCCATTGCTGGAATTACGAGAATCAAATCGTAAGAAGCAATGGACACCTATAAGAAGAATACATTCGCCTCAAGAAGAAACTACAATGAAGTACCATTCAACTATCTTGAGGAAAATAAGAAAAGAATGATCTCTCATGCACAAAGGAAAAGATTTTTGCTGTCTATGTCTTTTGAGAAAACTTTGCCCACACCCATAAGAAAACATATGAAGAACCAATGGGTAAGCAAAGGAAATACTCCAAGTACCTAAGGTAAAGGTATACAATGGTAAAACCTCCTTTCCTATCATTTTAAATATTCATTGAGGTTTTAAACTTTGTATCCTTAGGAATGAGCATTGTAAACTATCTTTGAAACTGGGCTTTCACATCCTAATTTACTTTTCTAAGGAATTGCGGTGTTCAACAATCTAGTTCTTTATGCATACATGATAATCTTTTTATGCATAAAGTCATGTTTAATTCATTGTGCTCAACTATGCTGAATTGATTATATACATAAGAGCATGTGAATTTTTGATTTCTACAAGCTAACAAAGATTGGATCCAAGGAAGGTTGGATACCAAGAAAGAAAAGGATTTATACAACTTTGTAGGATCAAGGAAAGCTTCTCAAAGATGCAACATAGAGAAATGATCCAAGCCTTGAGAAAGCTAAACAAGCTATCTTTGGATGTTGATGGTGAACATTGGAAAAGGAGTTATCTACATCAATCCATCTCAACCAAGCAAGCTTCTATGAGGACAAGAGGAATTACGGTGATATCTAATTCTTGCCTCTTACTATGATTATATTTAAATTCATTCTTGGTTTGTCTTTGGTTAAGTTAAAAAGATTTTAAACTGATTCAATTTCAATTAGAATTTTTCTGTCAAAGCCAAAATCCAGTTTAGAAATGCAAACTCTAGCTTGAATCCTCCAAAAAATGAGTTAAAAGAGTTTACAAGTATGTAAGCTCGAGCCTGCAGATGCAAGCTCGAGTTTGCCTCTGGCGGGAAAGTTTCCCAATTGAAAACCATTTCTTTAAACTCCAGATTTTTGTGTAGAGTTTGTTTAAACTCCAGAGTTTTGTGTAGAGTTTGTTTAAACTCCAGAGTTTTGTGTAGAGTTTGCCCTTGGCAGAGAGCTTCCAATTTTTTTTATTTTCGCAAACTCTAGAGTTTTCTTTTAAACCTCCGGTTTGCCACTATTCCAAAACTCAAACTCGAGCCTAAGAATTTAAACTCGAGTCTGAACTTTAAATTGAGTAAAGTTATTTTACGCCAAACTCTAGAGTTTACGCGAAACTCCAGAGTTTGCACCAAACTCCAGAGTTTACTCTAGAGTTTATATTTAAACCTCAAGTTCTCGCTAAAATGCTTAATTTTGTTTTGACATGAATAGTGTCAAACTCGAGCCTAAATTTCTAAACTCTAGCCTAAATTTTTGTGTAGAGTTTACTCGTGGTTTGAGAAATAAAAAGAATTTACAAAACATGTAAACTCGAGCACGAATCTCTAAACTGGAGCCTGGTCTTTGAAAATGAGAAAAATTATTTTACAAACTCCAGAGTTTGTGTTTATGCTCGATTCACGTTTTTAAACAACTAATTTATTTTGGCATGAATAGTGTCAAACTCGAGCCTGCTCACTAATGGACTCGAGTTTGCCAATTTTGTGAAGTTTGATTTCGAGATGGCTTTCGCGATAAATGCTCTGATGATACGAACTCGAGCCATTTTTCATGAACTCGAGTTCGCCCCTTTAAAAAAATAACAAACTCGAGTTTACATTTAAACTCTAGAGTTTGCTCTTCTTGAAACTTAACTTTGACGTTTAAAAATAACAAACTCTAGAGTTTACAATTTTACTCGAGTTTGCTCTTCGCAAAAGCTGCCATAATTAACAAACTCCGAGTTTACACTAAACTCGAGTTTGCACCAAACTCGAGTTTACGCTAAACTCTAGAGTTTACATATAAACTCGAGTTTACATATAAACTCAGAGTTTGCCTCTCCAAATTACACTTTGAGTCAACTTTGTTTTTGAAATGATCTTGCTCGAAATTTGTAAAATCTTAATGTTTGATCTTTATATTCCATATCACCAATCACTAATGTTCCTAACTTGATTTAATCAATTTGTTAGTGAGTTTTTTTTTTTTGATCAAACAAGTGAAATTTGTGCATAACTTTATTAGTTCATATTTGTTTTGAAATGTACAAGTCACCTTTGTTTTGTTTGGATTTCAATTCACACTATTTTGTGAAAATGCAAACAAATGTTTTGAAAACATATCCATACTTTGATTACATTCAAAATGATGTTTCAAAATTGGAAGTTAATATTGTATTCGAATATTGGATATGCTTCAAACTTGTCTAGTCGAGTTTTCCTATCATTCACATATTGATCTTTGATATTCAATGTGTTGCTTGAACTCCTTTGTCTAATTCTCTAACTAGTTGGACTTCATGTCTAATAAGTTATCCATATATGAGTTTCAATCTTATCTTCAAGAAAAGAACTCAATTTGTGAAATGTTATTGGCCAAGTTATTCCAAGATTTATAAATGTTCATTAGTGCATTGAATGATAATGCATTAACCATTAAAGGAATAACTTACTAGGAAAATATTCGGAACTCTAGTCATTTGAACTAATGAGTTTGTGATTCATCATTCATGAATCCTAGCATTCACTTAGTTGCTCAAATACATCAGCATTTGTCTTCAATCCTTATTTTGAGTAAGCTGTATTCATAGTCTTGCCTTGAGCATTCATACTCTTCTAATCCTAAGATGCAAGATTATCTTTTGGTCAATAGCAAAGTCATTGTGCTCATACATTCCTATTGTGCTAAGCATGTTTCGATAATGCTTTATCTTCATGACTTTTGCTCTTGAAAAATTCTTCTACATGTAAACTTCAATGTTTCACATGTTCTCTTAATCTTGAAGCATTCGATTTATTCATTAAACATGTTGACTTCCACCATGTTTAAAGTGAGCATTATTTTCAAGCATGTTTCAAAAATGACTCTTTCATTCATCAAAATTTTGATTTCATAATTCATTATCATGATTTGAAAGAACATTCAAGATTTGAAACAATCTTCATAGTTCACTATCATTATTGAAAAATCTGATTTCATTCATGAACTATGATTTGAGAAATGCTTATCATTATGGATAAGATTTTCTATGCTCATTAATCAAACTTACATGCATTCATTAAGGGGAGCTTCACATTCACATGTGTTTTATATCTTAAAAGCTCATCTCCTTTATTTGAGAAAATCCCTTTAAGTATTCTCATCTACATCTACTATCTTTGTATTAGTTTTGATGATGAATTGGTTATTTTAATTTGAAAATATCAAGGGATATTTCGATATCATATTGCACTAACAAATCTCTTTGGAAAAGAAAGTGTTCAATTTGTAGCAGGAGATTCTGTTATGTGTTAGGACATTCCTCAACATACTACAAGGAAAAACTATTACATTGAGGAAAGATGTCTTAATCACTTGAAGTTGTGATATGCTCTACAAAAAAAAGAAAACTTCTTAAAGCCGGTGACATGTTCTGCAGAAGAGTTCTATGAATGAAAGGAGAAGGATGGAAATGATCTCATACAAAGCAAACAAATGGACCTCATCGATCAATCATTAATTTGCAAAATCAACATGAGCATTTCTAATCTCTATCTTTTATATTCATTAGAAACTTTGCACATGTTTGGTATTTATATGCTTTAATTGTCAAAGATGTTTTTGAAAACCTCTCCAAACTCCATCAAACTTGTTTCCATAACAACATCCCAAATTGCATAATATTTAGAATGAAAACAATTTCAAATTGGGGAGAGAAAATCAATTCTTTGATTCTTTCTAATTTGCTTTCCTATTTGTCTCTCTACAAGTATCTCTTCTTTAAACTCAACTTTTTGCTAATGACAAATAAGGGGAGAGAATGGCAAGAAAAATAAAAATATGCTGGGTCTATTAGTTTTTCATATTCATACATATTTTTCTTAAAGTATTTGCCATCATCAAAAAGGGGAGAATGTTGGTTTTGATTAGTTTTGATGATGTCTTATATAGATGTCATTCTTAATAGCAAAAAGGTTGCATACTACATTTATCTTTTACTTTGACTAATTATTATATTTAATGTAGATGCAAAGTTTTATGATGGAGAATGTTGATTGAAGAAAGAAGCTCTTGCACAATATAATGGGAATATCATAATATTAAGGAAGCAAGAGGTTATCAAATGATTTTGGGGGATAATCTAGAAGGAGAGAAGAAATTGAAGAAGGAAGAACTTGCAATGCAATGGAATATCTTTATTGAAGTTCTTATATTGATGCTAGAAGTATCCAAGATCATATGGAAGCTGGAACGGATCAATTCGAGTTTAAACCATCAAAAATCAGTTCCGGGATGAGCAAACTCGAGTTCATAACTTGCAAACTCGAGCACTGTAATGTCCTCGGCAACTCGGCGCCTCTGGACAAGTCAAACTCGAGCTTAGAACTCAAACCTCAGGTTTGGAACTCCAAACTCGAGCCCATCATTAGCAAACTCGAGCCTGTAGTGTCTTCAGCATTTCGGTGTCTCTGGACAAGGCAAACTCGAGCCTATTAGTTGGCAAACTCGAGCTTACAGCGGTGTTCAACATTTCAGCTACTCTGTTCCACGTTTCACTCGGGCGACGTGTGGTCATTCGATGATATCTCCTAAAATACAGATCGGATTGAAGTGAAACCAGTGGCATATGAAACTAGACTCCCAATGCGTCATTTTGATATATAATTGAAGCCAAACGGAGTCAAGATGAAGGAGCTATGAATTTATGAAGTTGACAGTGATATTCACGTCACACAAATGACCAACCTTCAATGTTTTGAGTGTATCTCACAAACGGAGAATCCAATTGAGCTGAAATCGGTGGCATTGGAAAGTAGACTCAAAGGGCTTTAAAATAGATAGTTGAACCAACCAAAACGGAGTTCAGACCAGGGAGATATGGCCCCCGAAAATAGACAGTCTGTTCTGGGTGTTGCACAATTTGCTGAGAAGCAAACTCGAGCCTATTAGTTGACAAGCTCGAGTTCGCGGGTTCTGAGAGCTACCAGGTCGCGAAAATCATCCAAACTCGAGCCTATAAGTGACAAACTCGAGCCTAGACAAGACAGAGAGCAAAAGATGATTTTGAAGAGACCCAAACTCGATGACCCTTGCAAACTCGAGCCTACTTATCCAAGCTCGAGTTCATGACCCTGATTCAGAAAAACAGCATTTCGAAAGTCTCGTTTCTCATCAAAGAACATCCACATGATTACCCAAATGACTTATACTTCTTCTTAACATTATTTATATCATTTGTGTACATGTTTTAGATTATTAAAGCTTGAGAGAACATCAATCTTGACGAAATCAAGATCTAGAAGATGAACTTGCTGCATAATCTCGAAATGGGAAAGATACTGAATCCAATGAGAAACTTGAAGAAACGAAGTTGTCTACTCAATTGTAATGCTTCTCCAAAGGATTAAATCATTCGAGATGATGAAATACTCCAACGGACATAAGCCAAACAGATTCAGCATTCGAATTAATGTTCATGACGAGGAATCAACCACTTTGTTGACGAAACGGAAAATCAGAGCATTTACTTTCACGCGTCAAACAGAGGAAAATTCAAGAAGAAGAAATCCTTCACTTGGAAACAATTGATATAGCCATTACTCGAATGATTCCCCTGAACAAATAAAGGAAAGTCATTAAATGACATAACGGTCATAATCTTCAATGCGAGCAAAAGTTAGAAATCGAAAAGGCCGTGAGTCCCAACGGCTAGAATTTCGAATGGAGAGAATTCAGAATTGAGAAGCAACGGTCATATGAAGATTTGCCGCTATATATAGAGCTGCATACAAACCTTCAAAGATACAACAACAAGCGAGAGAACAAGCTTACATCTTCAACATGCTAATACTCGATCTTTATATCATTTACTCTCTGTTTTTCAATGTCTATATATCATAGAGAGTGAAATGTTTTGTATTGTACTTCAGTGTTCATCCATACACTTCTGAGAGAGAAGATTCATTGTAAACATCCTATCTTTATATCTGAGTTACTCAAGATTGGGTGATCTTGAGTGGGAAACACATTGTGTTGATTACGACTTGTAAGGGAGTGAATCCTAGTGAGAGGATTACTTCGAGTGCGAGTGTGTAATCAAACGGGTGTATTGATTACAGTTTGTAAGGGGGAGTCAATCCTAGTGAGGGGTTTACTTCAAGTACAGAACGTGTAATCAAGTTGAAAGAAGATAGTGGATTGAAATTCTCAAGTAGAGCTTGGGGACTGGACGTAGGTCAAGGATTGGGCCGAACCAGTATAAATCACCGTTTGCATATTCTCTTCCCTTATCTCTTACATTCCAGCATATATGTTTGAATGATTGCTTATCACTTTATAAATTATTATTGACATTCAAACTATTTCCAGCAAGTGAAGAAAAGAAAAGTTTTTAATCAAACACCCAATTCACCCCCTCTTGGGTGATAGCCAAGTCTTTGAGGACTAACGAATTTAAGAAAACTGCAAAAGAGCTCTTATTTTCAAAAAGAAAAATCAAACTATTAGAAGAACAAGTTCAAACGATTTCTACACCTATCTCGCTTGTGAAAAGGATGCAAAACCAACTTATAATGAATTGTCTACTGAATACAAACTTGTTCAAAATGATTTTGATGAACTTGCTGAAAAATATTCTGCTTTTTAAAAGGAAGAATACAACACTTGAACAACAAGTAGAAAATCTTTCGTTCTCGAAAATATCATATGTGATGAATGTTCTATTCTGAAAAAGAAAAATGAATACCTTACAAAGACTCTTGAAAAATTCACTAGAGGAAGTGAAATGCTTGAGGTAATTTTGAAACAAAGAAAGATTTACAAATGACAAATCGGAATTGGTTACAAGCCCGATTATGACAAAAGAAAGGCAAAAAGAAACATGGACAAAGATCCTACATGAATTATTTTCAAAAATCTGTTCATACCTCAAATCCTTTTGCACATTGCAACTATTGTAATAGAAAAGGTCATACTACTTCTTCATGTTTTCATAAGAAAGATAGATCAATTAAACCTATAGGAAACTATCAATGGGTGCCTAAGGGATCCTATATGATTCCTAAGACACAAACTAACTCAAAAGGACCCAAAGAATATTGGGTACCTAAAAAATGATATCTCTTCTTATGCAGATTTGTCTTAGAGCATCAAATCCCAATAAGTGGTACATTGACAAAGGATGCTCAAGACATATGACTGGAGACCAATCCAAATTTGCTTCAATCAAACATAAGGAAGGTGGCAAGGTCACATTTGGTGGAAATGAGTCCGAAGAATTACTGGCATTGGCAAAATTGGAAATAGCAATGGACCTCAAATCAAAGATGTTTATCTTGTGGATGGATTATGTCACAACCTCCTCAAGTGTGAGTCAAAGCACTGGACAAAGGAAACCTAGTCATCTTTGATTCAAGAATGTTTGATTGTAAGTAAGGATGCTCTCTCTTTAGATAGTATTAAATCCAAAGCATTATTCAGAGCTCCAAGAGAAGGTAATTGTTACACTCTTAACTGCCTAAAAACAATTTGATTCTCGAAAAATGTTTTGTTGGTAACTTAGATGAAAGTTGGTTATGGCATAAACGTTTAGGACATGTCAATATGATTCAACTTGATAAACTACGAAAAAGGAATTGGTGATTGGTTTACCAAAACTTTCTTTTAAAAATGATATGATATGTGATGCATGTCAAAAGGTAAACAAACCAAATCTTCTTTCAAGTCGAAAAACAGAAATATCAACTAATAGACCTCTCCAATTACTCCATATGGATTTAGTTGGACCAAATAGAGTAAAAAGCCTTGGCGGCAATCTTTATACATTGGTCATAGTAGATGATTTCTCAAGATTCACATGGGTCATTCTTTTATCATCAAAAGATAAAACATTTGATCAATTTATTGTGTTTGCCAAGAAGGTCCAAAACGAGAAAGGATTCTCTATTGCAGGTATTCGTACGTATCATGGTGGAGAATTTGAGAATCATGCCTTTGGAGAATTCTCGTGATAGTATGGGAATTAATCATAACTTCTCACTCCAAGAACCCCACAAAGAAATGGAGTTGTTGAAAGAAAGAATAGAGTGCTTCTTGAAATGGCAAGATCAATGCTAAATGAGAACCAAACATCTCAAGTGTTTTGGGTGATGCTATGAGCACCGCTTGTTACATATCAAACAGGCATATCTCCGAAGAAGTTGGACAAAACTCCCTATGAACTCTACAAAGGAAGAAAACCCAACTTAGCTCACTTGCATATCTTTGGATGTAAGTGCTTCATCCACAATAATGGTAAGGACAACTTGGGAAAATTTGATTCCAAAGTCATGAAGGTATATTCTTGGGTTATTCAAGTAGAAGTAAAGCATATAGAGTTTATAATACTCGTAATCACACCGTTGAAGAATCTATGCATATTGTTTTCTGTGAAACCAAATCTAACAAGTCCTTGGATGATGATGATGATTTTCCGTGACAAACCAAACTTCTGCTTCAACAAATACGAAAAAGATTTGCAAGATGATTCTCAAACCGAAAACATTGTGAAAATGCTTATGAAAACAAGTGTTCAAACTCAACCAAAATCATGGAGATACAGTAGAGTCATCCTCTGGATCAAGTGATAGGTGATGCAAATCAAGGAGTAAGAACCGTAAAAGCACTTTGAATGAAGTTACTTTTTCGGCTTTCATTTCGAAAATTGAACCCTCTAAGATTGATGAAGCCCTTTCGGACAATGATTGGGTTATAGCAATGCAAGAGGAATTACATCAATTTGAAAGAAACCAAGTTTGGGACTTGGTACCAGGACCTAAAGACCATCCGGTCATTGGTACTAAATGGGTATTCAAAAATAAATGTGATGAATCCGCCATAATCATTCGTAATAAAGCAAGGCTAGTTGCAAAAGGCTATAATCAAGAAGAAGGAATTGATTATGAAGAAACTTATGCTCCAAGAGCAAGATTGGAAGCTATAAGAGTTCTTCTAGCCTTTGCTTGTGTTAAAGGATTCAAACTTTTTCAAATGGATGTAAAATCCGCCTTTTTAAATGGTTTTACACAGGAGGAAGTTTATGTTGAACAACCTCCGTGTTTTCAAAATGAACATCATCCGATCATGTTTATCACCTCAAAAAGCCTTATATGGTCTTAAGCAAGCTCCTAGAGCTTGGTATGAGAAGGTTAAGCACTTTCCTTCTTGATCAAGGATTTGTTAGAGGAAAAGAGATACAACTCTCTTTATAAAGAAGAATAAACTTGGTGATGTTTTAATAGCTCAAATTTATGTTGATGATATTATTTTTGGTGCTACTAATGATACTATGTGTGAAGAATTTGCCAAGACAATGCAGTGGAGAATTTGAAATGTCCATGATGGGAGAACTTAATTACTTCCTTGGACTTCAAATCAAGCAACGCCATGATGGAATCTTCATTTCCTGCACCAAGTATCCGAAAGATCTATTAAAAAAATATGGTCTAGCCGATTGTAATGGAGCAGATACTCCAATGAGTTCAACCGCAACTCGGATGCCGATGAAAAGGGGACTAACTTCAACATCACTAAGTATAGAGGAATGATTGGATCATTACTCTATCTTACAGCAAGTCGTCCGCACATTCAATTCGGTGTTGGAATGTGTGCTAGATTCCAATCCGCCCCCATGGAGTCCCATGTGAACATGTTAAAAGAATTTTTAGATATCTTGCTTGATACAAAGACTCTTGGATTATGGTTTCCCAAAGATCAACATGAACACTTAGTAGCCTATACCGATTCGATCATGCAGATACAAGACTGACGTAAAAGCACAAGTGGTCAATGTGAGTTCTTTGGAGGATCATTAGTGTCTTGGTTCAGCAAAAAGGTACATCACGTGGTTGTGTCATCCATCGAAGCTGAGTATGTTGCTGCCTCAAGTTGTTGTGCTCAAGTTCTTTGGCTCAAACAACAATTGTGTGATTTGGGAGTTCATCTCAAAGAAATCCCAATTCTTTGTGACAACACAAGCACAATAAGTTTGGCAAAGAATCCTGTTCAACACACTAGAACCAAACATATTGATGTCAGACATCACTTCATAAGAGATCATGTTCAAAAGAAGGATGTCAAAGTCATGTTCATCCCAACTCACTTGCAACTCGCTGATATCTTCACCAAGCCACTAGCAAAAGAACAATTTGTGTTCATAAGAAGAGAATTGGGAATGGTAAATCCCAATGAGTTGTAAGTAATTCAAATGTTAGTTATGTTTTTAATGATTATTATCCACTAACTTAAGCATCGGAGTATGTAGATATGTTTTATGCAGGATGTATATTGAAATCAAAATCCCAAACAATCGAGTGCAAGTAAAGCAGTGAAATGACTCGAGTTCGAGGGAGACAGAGAGCAATCCACCTCGAGAACTGCATGACTCGAGCCTACAATGTGATCGACTCGAGCCTAGCAAGAATTTTCAAGGGTTCACACATACACTCTTGAATTCCGTGTAAGTAACATTACACAAACTCGAGCCTACACTTGAGAACTCGAGTTTGCGTCGATAAAATTTCTTTAAAAACCTGACTTTTCGTCTTCACTCTATCTCACCCTCGAGCCTAAACCTAATTTCTCCCAAAAATTTCTCTCAATCTCCTCAAACGAAAACCAGAGAACATGGCGTCCAAACGATCTGCAACCCAAGATTCCAAATCCTCTGATCCTCAAGAACCCCAAACTGATCAAATAAAAATCTCTCAACGTCCTCCTGTGGTAAAATCGTTTCCCAAACGATTCAAGCATGGAATTGACAAGCAAATTCCTGGTATTCCTATTACCCAAGCCACTCCAATAACCACAGCCAAGATGAATACCTCAAAGAAAGCTTCAACCGACGACACCACCTCGAAGGGGCAAAGAACAGATACACAAGTCTCGAAAGACCACAACTAGTCAAACTAGCTCTCAAGCTCAATCATCCTCCCATCACCAACAACACTGTTCCTCAGGTATCTAGAGAAAACCCAGCCTTATTTGAAATTTACAATCATTCCTCCATCCCTAAAGGATTCTCTAGTGAGGATGTCACTCTATATGGTGAGGATGCCATACGATTCCAAGAAAACTATGAGGCTAAGAGTTTTGCCCTTCTACGTATGTCAATCTAGATGCTTTAAAAGAGGAATGTAACCTTGATCTTACCCACTCGGCTTAGACAATTTGAACCTCTCATATCCATTAGAGCCTCATATAGTCCATCCTTTGTTAAAACCTTTTACTATTGTATGCAAAGTGATAATTTATTGGATGCGGATAGAAATTTGGTTGAGGAAAGGATTACCACATCCATTAGAGGAAAACAGATAACCATCACTGCTGCATACCTTAATTCCTCCTCCAAATCCAAAATCCTCCTCCCGTTGCTTCTCCAAATTATACGAATAGGCAAATTTTTACACTCCTCGGACCCGATGAGCCTGCACACGATGCTTTGAGACTGGATTTCACTCAAAGATCAATGCCTCCTAAGCAAAGAGCGCTTGGTATATATACACTAGAAACTTAGTACAAAAGGGAGGCAATTTCACTCACTTTGCCAAAAAGGACTTCCCTATTTTTGCCTCTATCATAGATCAAGTCCTCATAACATAGGAGATTGGATCTTTAAAGAGATGTTCAAATTTCGTTTCCATGGAAGAAAAACATCCCGATACCCTTTGCAGCCTCATCTCGGTGATTATGTTTCATGAAAGGGTATGGTATTTACCACCAATGAGAAACCCGAAAAACCAGAAAATTTGGCCAACATATCCTAAATTTAATGAGGATAAGCTTTGATCAAGGAAGTGATCATTCCAGAGCACCCTCAAGACCTACTAGAACCAGAGCTACTCAATCTAGAGTTCAAGAAGCTCAAAGTGCACCCCTCCACCACAATCCTTTCCCTCGATTTGGATGAAAGAATAAAGACTTACATTGCCCAAGTTGTTTCGATCTTTCTTCCAAGATAGAATCAGATTCACCACAGGTCAAGAAAGGATATGAGGAGTTCTCGATGCACAAGAAGATCTCATTCTTGAACATGAGATTATCAAAGAGAAAGTGCAAGGTCTCGGGGATCAAATTGGAGATCACTCAAGAAGCATCTCCACTCTTTTTGGTGTCTATGTCCAGCCTCCATGACAAAATGGACAAAATTTTAGAAAATCAGTCCATCAATTCCGCTCGGCCCTAGCTCTTCGGCACCTCCACCTTCTTCTGCACCAATCCCAACCTCCATAGCCCCGAACCATCTACCCATGATCCTATTCTTCGCCTCAACCTCTATCTCATCTAATCCTCCACTTTTCGATGATGACAAAGGGGGAGAAGAGTTGAAGTGAAGAAGGAGAAGTCAAGTTGTCAAGCTGTCATTTATTTTTTTTGAGATATATGTATGCTTGAAACTCTAAATGTCATTTTGTAAACCATTGAATGTTTTAGCTTATGCAATGACAATATGTGTTATGATTTATGTTAAGCTGCTAACTCTGATAGAATCAATGTTTAAATGTTAAAATCTAATTCTGATGCATTTACACTGAACACTTATGCTTCAATGATTTCAAATGATCAAAACAAGTTTTTAAAGGAGTTAATTGTTTACAAGTGTTGTCATCATCAAAAAGGGGGAATGTTAGTTCTTTATGTGTTTTGATGATTAATAACAATTGTAAACAAGTACGAATGTTTTTAAAATGACAAAAGAGTCAAAATCATTGTCACCTCAAAACTCGAGCCTAACTAAGCAAACTCGAGTTTTCTGCAAACAGAGCTCATCAGATATTTTCAAGATAACGAACTCGAGCACGAGTAAATAGACTCGAGCCTAAACCCTCATGATATAATAATAAAGAGTTTACAAACGAGTAAACTCGAGCCCGTATAGACAAGCTCGAGTTTTCCCATGGCAGGAAGATTTTCTAATTAAAATGTATCTCTTTAAACTCCAGAGTTTATTCTTTTTAAGTAGAGTTCACTTGTTTCTATGGCTATAATTTAATGAACACTCGAGCCCAAGTATATGGACTCAAGCCTAATACTTTTGTGTAGAGTTTACTCTATGGTTTGACAAACGAAGAAGAGTTTACAAAATAGGTAAACTCGAGCTCGTTATTGCAAGCTCGAGTTTTCCTCTTGAAGAGCTCCCAAGTTTTCCTTCTTTACAAACTCCAGAGTTTAAGTTCAAACCTCCGCTCACTTCAATAAGCCATGGAATAAATTAAGCTGAACTCGAGCCTAAGAATATGAACTCGAGCCCTTCATCTGAAGAAAGAAAAGCAAGTGTACAAACTCCAGAGTTTGTACTCGTGCTCCAGTCCACTCTAATCGAGCAACCAAAACTCTTAGGCATGAATAGTGTTAAACTCGAGCCTAATCACTAATGGACTCGAGCTGCTTATCTTGTGAGATATTACTCTGTGTGTTCATTCGACAAAAAGCTTAGAGAGTATTCGAACTTGAGCCTACCTTCGTGAACTCGAGTTCACATGGTGAAACAAAATACAAACTCGAGTTTACATCAAACTCCGAGTTTGCTCTCACGTAAGATAAACCAGATACTCTAAAATGCCTTACGAACTCGAGCCCGACTTGGAGAACTCGAGTTTAAGACGAAAGCAAAATGATCACATCGGTTTCATCCCGATTCTTTTAAACTACAAAACTTACCATGTTTATACGAATTGATTGCATTCATTTAGTATATTCAAATATATTTAACCACTCTATATTGAGAATGTTTCGTATTAAATTGGATCAAACGAATCATTGAATAAGCGCCAAGAATCGAAGGCGAATGATTTCACGCGTCCAGGAATTGAATCGGCCGAAATTCAGGACCCAACGGCTATAATCCTCATCAAACTGAATTTCAAATGAAGAACATGCTAAGTTGAGAAGTAACGGTCACATAGCAACTCACCACTATATAAGGAGCTGATTACAAACTTCGAAAGATACGAAAGATAAAGGAAACGAAAAGCAAGCTCAAGAGTTCTTATACATTCAGTTTTCTTTCGTATTGTATTTTGATATACAAAGAGCCTCGTTGTTTATCATTATCTTCTCTCGTGAGAGAGATTTTATACAAATTATTCATTCATTGTAAAAGATCTCAAGTCAAGGGGACTTGGAGATTGGGATTTCGATTACAACTTGTAAGGGGAGTGTATCTAGAGAGAGGATAATCCTTGAGTACAGAGTGTGTATTCGAGTTAAGTGATAGTAGAAAAACCTGAGAGTCCGGGACTGGACGTAGGTCAAGAATTTAGACCGAACCAGATAAACTTTCTCGTGTCAAGCTCTTCTTCCCTATCTCTTTACGTTTAGCTTCACTTGGGTGCAAAGTTATTATAAAAGTTTTAAAATCCCCAATTCACCCCCTCTTGGTGATTTCCTTTCGTTTTCAAGAACAATAATGAATATTGAGTATCACCATTACCCACTCTTGTCTCACCAAGATAACTCAGATGCATCCACTTTGATGGAACATACAAATGGGCGATCTAAGTTTTGACAAGTATTCATTTATTGATGGCATTATGACTTAAGATTTTGTTTAGATGGTATAATTGATATAATTTAATTAATCCTATTAATTCTACTTATATGAATGCAATCACTATGGTATCTCATATAATATCTAAATTAATTATGAGTGATCTAATCAAAACATAATTAAAACTCTAAATTGATTATGAGTGGTCTAATCAAATCATAATTAAAATTTTAAGTTTATTATGAGTGATCAAATCAAATCATAATTAAAAATCTAAATTAATCATGCAATGATCAAATCAAGACATAATTAAAATTGTGACACAACATGACTCATACTTAACCTAAAATCCTCTCAAGCCAATGAGAGGACTTCTCTAAAACAAAAAGAAATACATCAAGAGAAACCTCGTTTCAACATACGAGGGGAGTGGGATGAGAAAAGAATGTACATCAAGAGTATTTAGAGAGAGGCATGACTCGCAGGCCATATTTAAAATTTACAACAATTGTAAAACTCTAGAGCCATGTTGTTCACCATACCCAAACAACATTTGAAAGGTAAATCATCACAACATACATTAATTCATACATTTATGAAATAAAATATTATGATTAAATTTATCATGATTTAAATTCTCTAATTTTTATTATATTATATACTATATATAATATAATATCATGATTTAAATTCTCTAATTTACATTATATTATATACTATATATAATATAATATAATATAATATCATTATTTAAATTCTCTAATTTACATAATATTATACACTATATATAATATAATATCATGATTTAAATTCTCTAATTTACATTATATTATATACTATATATAATATAATATCATGATTTAAATTCTCTAATTTACATTATATTATATACTATATATAATATAATATCATGATTTAAATTCTCTAATTTACATTATATTATATAATAAATATAATATAATATCATGATTTAAATTCTCCAATTTACATTATATTATATACTATATATAATATAATATCATGATCTAAATTCTCTAATTTACATTATACTATATACTATATATAATATAATATCATGATTTAAATTCTCGCGCTACTGACAATCAACCGGGATCCCTACGGCGCCCCCGTTAGAAATTTTTTTAAAAATAAAATATTGTTTTCGAAAATAATTTCCCAAAAAAAAATTGATTTTCGAAAATTTCAAACCCTAACGTGATCGCACGAACTGAACGATTCAGAACATAGCTGTCGTTCGAGCGTGAGGAACGTCCGAACTATTTAGAACGCAACTGACATACGAACTAGAACTTCGATCTCAGCGTCCTGATCGACATCGGATCTAAACGTTTCAGATCCACGCGAATCAGCCACACAGTCCGACTTGGAACCCGTAGAAACCCTAACGTGAGTTTTTGAATTTAAACACATTACTGGATTCGGTTTTAACCATATATACAACACATATATATAATCTCATATAAACCCTATCGCGACGTTTTAAATGCATACAGGATTCAATTAATCATATATCGATTTAAAACACATACATGGATTTGGCTTAAGCATACATGTATCTCATACATAAACACACGTATAAAACCTAATTTAAACGCTCTGTTGAGTTGGCTCTGATACCAGTGTTGGGATCCGTACACGTAGCGGAGTAAAAACTTTTACGAATCCTATCGGAGGATCGCTCAACGACGTTTAAATCAAGGTTTAGGGTTTCCGAATCATACCTATACTGAACAATTGGACTGATGGGCCACCTTCTCGATCAACAGAAGTTGACTCTTCGAAACGCCTTCCTCTACCGGTATCCACACGAACAACCTTCAAAAACACGAACGGAAGCGTGCTAGCGCCTCTGAACTGTGCGTCTCTCTATTTTCTATCTAGGGTTTCTCGCGGCTAATCTAATACGTGAAAGACAGAATATCACCAAGAGGGGGGTGAATTGGGGATATAAAATTTTCGCCAAAATATACTCTGTAAATGCGAGCGATAACAGGGACGAACAGAGTGAAAGGTAGAAAGGTTGAACACAAAAGATTTATACTGGTTCGGTCTAAATCCTTGGCCTACATCCAGTCCCCAGACTCTCTAGGATTTCACTAACTCAAATGATTACACCCTCTGTAACTCTTGGAGCAATTCTCTCTCTAGAACTCACTCCCCCTTACAAGTTGTAATCAAGTATCCCAATCTCAAAGTCCCAATACTTTGAGATTCTTACAATGATTGATAATCAAAGATAAACTCTCTAAAAGAGCAGATATAGATAAACACTGAAGATTTAATGACCGTAAGTATGGTCTGTAAGTATGAAGAGTAAAACTCTTAATCGCTAATTGAATGCTCAGTTGTTCGGTGGTGGAGAATTCAATGCTTCTTCTATTTGTAGTTGAAGACTTTTAATGACCGTTGAAGAGATTAAATGAGCCGTTGGAATATGTCTGTTTGAGTTGCGAACGTTGCTCTGATTTCTTTTAATTCTTCCGATGTTAGTCTGAAAGCTGGAATATTACCAAGAGGGGGGGTGAATTGGTATTATAAAATTTTCTTGCTAGTAAGGAAAAACAAAAGAAACAAGGGAAGAAGAAGGAGATGGACACAAGGCAATTTATAGGAAGTATTTGAAAGTATTGGCGGAAGTATTCGAAAGTATTAGCAGAAGTATTCAGAAATTGTCTCGCAAGAGCTTAGCGGAACTAATCTCTTGAAAGTATATTTCTGTTTTCAGAGTGATTTCTTTGTTGTGTACTTGTGTGTTGAGAGCGTGACCCTTCCTCTATTTATACTTTTGGTTGTAGATGACCGTTGGAGCTTCATCTCTTTGAATTCAAAGCCATTCCATGATTCTTTGCAGAATCCGATTTCCTTGTTTGAAGAATTTGGAAGTTTGATGATGATCATAATGGCAATAATGATTTCGTTTTGCTGTGCATAATTTCTACGCGTCTTGTATCATCATCCTTGCTTCATTTGAATATAATTTCCATTTTTATCAGAAGCTTTGCTGAAAAACGCGTTTGATCATATTACCCAATCAACTCACTTATGATCCTGCACTTAAATATCAGTAATTGCAATTCTATATGGTCAATGGTTAAGAATCAAATCATTAATGATCATATTAAATTGAATTAAATAACAGAATCGTCATCTGAGCTTTCGACAGAACGTACTGGTTTTCTGCGTCAATACTCGAGTATGTGAATTATCATACTCGGGTATATGCATGTGAAGATCATACTCGAGTACATAATTATCATACTTGGGTATATGTATGTGAAGATCATACTCGAGTACATAATTAACATACTCGGGTATATGCGTGTGGCAGACCATTTGAGAAACATACTCGGGTATTCACTTATACTATGTGAGTTTTATTGTATGTGAACCATACTCGAGTAGGCTCTCATCCATACTCGAGTATACTGATAAACTCAGTATATAATCTGCTAAACCATCTGATAGCATACTCGGGTATACCTTATCCATACTCGGGTATTGTCTCTGAAACACTTAAGCGGCTATGTTAGGCATGTCATTCTTGAGTATAATCTTTCCATACTTGAGTGCATGTTTAGATCACAAGATCACACTTAATTCAAAACCTTAAATGATCTCAAGTCTTGTTATCATCAAAACTTTGAGAACTAACATTCTCCCCCTTTTTGATGAGGACAACACCTAGATTTATGTTTTTTATTTTGGTTTTTTTGAAATCACTGAAGTAATAATCATTCAAGGTAAGAAATATAAGATTATAAAGCAATTTCATACTATCATGTCAAAATACATAGAGTTCACAAAATGAGACATGAATCATTACACCAAAGTGCACAAAATATCTCTTAGTCAATGTAGATACAAAACATCATGACATAAGAAAATACTATGAAATAGGCATGCTAGCTAGCTTGATTTTCTCCCCTTTGTCATCATTCAAAGAGGGGAAGTAGGAGCTGCCTGAGGATCAGCAGAGGGTGATGCAGTCACAGGAGGGATGGGAATGCTCTGAGTAGCAGATGTGCTTGCTCCTTCTAAGACATGGAAGAGCTTGTCAAGCTTGTTGTCGACCTTTTCGTGTAATGCTTGAAACTCTTTTCTCACTTCTTCAGTGTGTGACAGGAATTTGGAGTCAATCTGCTGCGAAAACTTCTTCATTTCATTTTCCATGGCTGTGAGCATTAGAGAGTTGAGATCCTGATAATGCTTAATGAAAGGATTGAGAACCTCTTGAATAGATTTGTTGATCAGGTTCTGAACTGCAGCATGAGTGAGAAGAGGAGAGGTAGAGGGAGTGTCTGAGTCAGGAGATTGATTGTCTTCTAGTGGACTAGAGGGTGTGCCTGATTCTGATGGTGCTGATTCTGAGGCACTTGTCTCCTTCTCTCTCCCAGTAGCAGTGGTGAAAGAAATCTTCATGAAGTTAAGATGATACTTGCCAAATAATCTTGGAAATACAGCTTTGTCATCGGGCGGGAGGTACCAAATATCATGGAATCCTAGGATCTGAGAGACAAGATTTGGAAAAGGAATTGTAGTTTTCCTTGAAGTGTTAGATAAGAAATGGGTCATTTCGAAATAATCCACTTTCCCACATTTCGTGGTTCCTTGGCAATGATGGAGGCAAACAGTTCATAGTCTTTATGGACGAAGTGAGTATAACTTTGCCCCTTGTTGACCATGTTACGGGAATAGAGGTACCAAATGACTCTATAGGTATCACACATTTGGCTAGGCTTGAATTGCAAAGGTTTTCCATCATACTCTTCATGAGGAAGCAGGAGTTTGAAGCACTCAAACTGAGACAATTTAGGAGGATCTTCCGGGACATTGGGAAATCCAAACAGGTTATTAAGCACCTGTGATGTAAGTCTGATTCCCTTTCCTCTGACAGAGGTAACCAACACATCTTCATCATTTTTATGAGCTTTTTCTGCTACAAACATGTTATGGTAGAAGACTTTAACAACCTGGGGAGAGTAAGGTGTAGAGATTCCTAACAGAGGCATGTAATGTCTAAGCCATGGTGAAAGATCCAGATTGCATTTTGTTCTAAAATCTTCTATGTCTAAACGAACAGAAGGACAAAAGGATCTGGAACCATAATTCACAGTAAATGATTGATCATTTGGAAGATTTAGAGGGTCTTGACACATACCGGGAGGACAATCAAGAGCACTGATTTGTCCAAATAATTTGGAAGCAAAAGGGTTAACTGGATTCTGTGCATTTGAAGTAGTGTGCCTTTGTGCTCCTTTTTTTTTCTCAATTCTGTCCTCAATAATTTTTGAGCGTTGTTCCTCCAATGTTTTTTCGGAATCATTGATGGATGATGTCTCTTCAGTAGCCTCAGAGGCAGTTTTATCCTCAGTGTTTGGTTCTTTGCTGGATGTGGGTGTTTGAGAACTGGATTGAGAATTGAATTCAGAGCCAAGAGTTTGAGACTCGGATTCAGAGCCAAGAGTTTGAGACTCTGATTCAGAGCTAAGAAATTGCAAACCGGATGGAGAGCCAAGAGATTTAGACTGAGACCCGGATGGCACTTTGGCTTCTGTTTGTTGTGGCGAGTTCGATCCTTGCCGGTAAAATGTGCGGGGTTTCTTCGTCAGTGGTTGATCGTCGGATTCAGTGGAGGAAGAAGCCATTAGGGTTTTTGTTGGAGGAGATCACCGGAAAAGAGTGGGTCAGCCGGAAAAGAGATCACCGGAGGTGATGGCGTCGTGGAGGGAAACTGGAGATTTGAAAAAGACGGAGAGAGACGAGGGAGAGTATGTGCGAGTATGTGGAAGTATGCGGTGTAAGGGTGAGGAGATTTTAAAACTTTGAGTGAATTTCTGGAAATTACCAGAATACCCATATCGTACTCGAGTATGCCACTGAAGTACTCGAGTATGCTATCCTTTCTTGCCAGAGAAGTTCATGCTAGGTTTCACATAGTTCACACAGATGAATTCTAAGATAAATATCAAAAATACCTCATTTCAAGTATGTATTTGTGAATACTTGAGTTTCTTTGATTTGTTGAAATGATCTTTGAGCATCAGGGGAATGAAGTTGTTTCAGATGAAGGTGCATAGTACTCGAGTATAGATGTATCTACTCGAGTATGTTCCATCGCGATAGCCTTTTTGCTTGGTCTGTACTCGGGTATGGAATGATAGTACTCGAGTATCTGTTATCTCAGACGTTTCTCTTTGTTTCTGTCGTTAGGATACTCGGGTATGTATGTGGAATACTCGAGTATTGCTACACCTACTCGAGTATTTGACAGATTGCACGTTTTTCACTGAACATCCTGCAAAACAAAAAACTAGATACTCCGATTCTTAAGTTAGTTCCTCATAAAAAAAATATAAGTAACAATTTTTAGACTACTTACAATTCATTGGGATTTACCATTCCCAATTCTCTTCTAATGAAATTGAATTGTTCCTTTGCCAATGGTTTGGTGAATATGTCAGCAAGTTGCAAATGGGTTGGAATGAACATGACTTTGACATCCTTCTTTTGAACGTGGTCTCTGATGAAATGATGTCTCACATCAATATGCTTGGTTCTTGTATGTTGTACGGGATTCTTTGCCAAGCTTATTGTGCTTGTGTTGTCACACAGGATGGGAATTTCTTTGAGATGGACTCCCAAGTCTGATAATTGTTGTTTTAGCCAAAGAACTTGTGCACAACAGCTTGAGGCAGCAACATACTCAGCTTCTGTGGAAGAGACAGCTATTGTGGTCTGTTTCTTACTAAACCATGATACAAGTGAACCTCCAAAGAACTCGCATTGTCCACTTGTGCTTTTTCATCGGTTTGTAGCCGGCATGATCGAATCGAATAGGTTGTCAAGAACTCTTGTTGCCCTTTTGGAAACCACAATCCAAGCTCCTTTGTGTCTGATAGATAGCGAAAAATCCTCTTGACATGTTCAGCATGAGATTCTTTAGGAGCTGATTGAAACCTTGCACACATTCCCACACTAAACTGAATGTCAGGGCGGCTTGCTGTAAGGTAGAGCAATGATCCGATCATTCCTCTATATTTAGTAATATTGAAATCCTTGCCTTTTTCTTCATCAGCATCTAGTGACGCAGTAGAGCTCATTGGAGTATCAGCACCATTGCAATGTTCCAAACCAAACTTTTTAAGTAAATCACGGAGATATTTGGTTTGTGAAATGAAGATTCCATCCTTTCTTTGTTTGATTTGTAAACCAAGAAAGTAGTTCAGTTCACCCATCATAGACATCTCAAATTCATTCTGCATTATCCTTGAGAATTCTTCACACAAAATATCATTAGTAGAACCAAAGATAATATCATCAACATATATTTGTACAATCAAAATTTCATTTGATTTGTTGGTTTTAATGAATAGTGTTGTATCTCGCCTTGCCTCTATTAAACCCTTGATCTAATAGAAACTTACTTAGTCTTTCATACCATGCTCTAGGAGCTTGTTTGAGACCATATAGGGCTTTCTTTAATCGATACACACGGTCCGGATGATGTTCATTTTCAAAACCGGGAGGTTGTTCAACATAAACTTCCTCTTGTATAAAACCATTAAGAAAAGCACTTTTGACATCCATTTGATAGAGTTTGAAATCTTTAACGCAGCAAAGGCTAGAAGAACTCTTATAGCTTCCGATCTAGCTATTGGAGCAAAGGTTTCTTCATAGTCAATTCCTTCTTCTTGATTGTAACCTTTAGCCACTAATCTAGCTTTGTTACGAACAATTATTGCAGATTCATCTCGTTTGTTCTTGAATACCCATTTGGTGCCAATGACCGGATGGTCCTTAGGCCTAGGTACCAAATCCCAAACTTGATTCCTATCAAACTGATGTAACTCCTCTTGCATTGCTATCACCCAATCATTGTCTGAAAGGGCTTCATCAATTTTAGAGGGTTCGATTTGAGAAATAAAAGTAGAGAAGGTTACTTCGTTTAAGGTACTTTTTCTTGTTCTTACTCCTTGATTCACATCGCCTATTACTTGATCTAAAGGATGATTTCTAATGAATTTCCAGGCTTTAGGCTGTGATGAGCTAGAATTTTCACAATCAGTTTGAGGTTCAGTTTCAAAAACATTTTCGGGATTTTCAATTGTAGCAGGAGTAGTTTTTGAAAAGAACTGATTTTTGAAATCATTTTCTTCATCATCATCCAGAGCCATCTTAGTTTTAGATTCACAAAATACAACATGCATAGATTCTTCAACAACACGGGTACGAGTATTAAAGATTCTATAGGCTTTGCTTCTGTTAGAGTAGCCTAAGAATATGCCTTCATCAGATTTGGAATCAAACTTACCCAGATTGTCCTTACCATTATTATGTACAAAACACTTACAGCCAAAGATGCGCAGATGAGACAAATTTGGTTTTCTTCCTTTGTAGAGCTCATAAGGTGTTTTGTTCAACTTCTTTCTTATATATGCTCGGTTTGATACATAGCGGCCGTGCTCATTGCATCCGCCCAAAAGACCCGTGATGTTTGATTTTCGTTTAACATGGCGCGGGCCATTTTTGTAAGTACACGATTCTTTCTTTCAACCACACCATTTTGTTGTGGTGTTCTTGAGCCGAGAAGTTATGATCAATTCCATGAGCATCACAAAATTCTGAAAAGCTTGATTTTCAAACTCACCTCCATGGTCGATTCGAATAGCTGAAATACACATACCTTTCTCATTTTGCACCTTTTTGGCAAACATAATAAACAAATCAAAAGTTTCATCCTTTGAAGATAAGAAAAATAGTCCAAGTAAATCGAGAAAAATCATCAACAATGACTAACGTATATAAGTTTCCACCAAGACTTTTGACTCTAGCTGGACCAACTAAATCCATATGAAGTAGTTGAAGAGGTCGATTTGTAGAAATTTCAATTTTGTTTTTGAAAGATGATTTAGTTTGTTTACCCTTTTGACAGGCATCACAAATCATGTCATTTTTAAATTGTAATTTAGGTAAGCCAATAACTAAATCTTTTCTCAACAGTTTGTCTAATTGAAGCATGTTAACATGAGATAGACGTTTATGCCATAGCCAACTTTCGTCCAGTGTTGCTTACAAAACATTTTTCAGAAGTAATTTTAGGTAAATCTAATGTATAGCAATTACCTTCTCTAGGAGCTTTAAACAGTATTTTGAGTTTACCTTTGTCAATAGGAAGATCATCTTTCTTGACAATGAGACATTCTTCGAGTCAAAGATAATCCAATTATTTTTGTCAAGACTTTGACTTACACTTAGGAGATTGTGGTTGAGACCTTCTACCAGATAGACATCTTTGATCATGGGTCCTTCTTTTGTGCCAATTTCACCAATTCCAGTAATTTTTCCGATTGGTTGCCTCCAAAAGTGACCTTACCACCATCCTTTGATTTCATTGCTACAAATTTGGCTTGATCCCTGTCATATGTCCGGAGCATCCACTTGTCAATATACCACTTGTTGATTCTTGATGCTCTCAAACAAATCTGCAAAAACAAATTTAAGTTTTAGGTACCCATCTTTTCTTGGGTCCTTTGGGGTTAGTTTGAGTTATAGGAACATAGGTTCCTTTTGGGACCCATTGATAATTTCCAACGTGTTTATTTCTTCCATCCTTTTTGTGAAAGCAAGAAGAGGTATTGTGTCCCTTTCTGTTGCAGTAATTACAGTGAGCAAAAGGGTTTGAACTATGAACTGTTTTCTGAAAGTATTTCAAGTAAGATTTTCCTCCTGTTTTCTCTTACCTTTCTTTTTGTCAAAAATAGGATTATATCCTATTCCTGATCGATCATTAGTAATCCTTTGATTTTTTAGAATAACATTTAGCATATCACTACCTTTAGTGAATTTCTCAAGGGTTTTCGTAAGACATTCATTCTTCTTTTCTAAAGTGATGCATTCATCGCATATGAGTTTTTCAGGAAAAGAAAGATTTTCTATTTGTTGTTCGAGAATTGTATTTTTCTTTTTCAAGGTAAAATATTTATCAGCAAGTTTTTCAAATTTATTTTGAACAAGATTATACTCAGCAAGTAATTCATCGTAGGTAGGTTCAGAGTTAAATACCTCTTGTTCATTTTCTTGTTGCTCTTCTTCTTCTTCTGCCACTAAGCAAATAGTTGCCATTTCTTCTTTCTCCTCATCTTCTTCATCTGAAGAGCTGTCTCCCCATATGGCAGAAACATAGGCCTTCTTTTTGAATCGACTGAAATTCTTCTTTTTGTCTTTCAACTCTGGACATTCTGATTTGAAATGTCCTGGTTTCTCACATTCGTAACAGATGATTTGAGCTTTATCACCTTTATTGCTCGAATTTCCTTTCTGGATTTTATTTCTGAAGCCTTGATCCTTTTTGTAGAATTTCTTGAATCTTCGTACGAACATGGCTATTTCCTCATCATCATCATCATCATCTTCGGTTTTGCTTCCTTTGCTTTTACTGAATTTAGAGCAATACCTTTGCTTTTCTTTGTTGTTAGCCTCGCCCAAGTCTTTCTTGAATTTCAGCTTACTTTCGTATTCGGACATACTCTGAAGTCATTGATTCTCCACGAGCCTCTTCTATTGCTGTTACTTTTGCTTCCCAATCTTTTGTTAAAACATTTAGAATTTTTCTGACCTGAGGACCTTGATCATATGTTTTGCCCAAGGCTGCTAGTTGATTGGTTAGATGTGTGTAGCGAAGTTGGAACTCAGCAATGGTCTCCCCGGACTTCATTTGTAGTAAGTCATACTCAGTGGTCAGAGTATTGATGCGATTTTCTTTGATCCCAGAAGCTAGCACGTACACCTTGAACTTTGATTTCCGAATGAGTAATGTTCTCCGTTGAATCACGGAGGCGGTTGATTGAAGCACCATCGGCAATATTCCTTCCATGATCTTATCTCGGGATGTTAAGCCCAACCGAGACACCGGCTCGATACCAAATGAAAGCTGGAATATTACCAAGAGGGGGGGTGAATTGGTATTATAAAATTTTCTTGCTAGTAAGGAAAAACAAAAGAAACAAGGGAAGAAGAAGGAGATGGACACAAGGCAATTTATACTTGGTTCGGTCCTAATCCTTGACCTACGTCCAGTCCCCAGACACACTCCGGGATTTCACTAACTTTAGTTCAAATGATTACACACTCTGTAACACTCGGAGCAATTCCTCTCTTTTGAATTACACTCCCCCTTACAAGTTGCAATCAAATGACCCAATCTCAAAGTCCCAATACTCTGAGATTCTTACAAGAAATAGTAGTAGATGAATAACTCTCTCTAAGAGCAAATAATCAGAAGCTCTGAAGAACAATATATGACACAGACTCTGTGGAAGTATTTGAAAGTATTGGCGGAAGTATTCGAAAGTATTAGCGAAGTATTCGAAATTGTCTCGCAAGAGCTTAGCGGAACTAATCTCTTGAAAGTATATTTCGTTTTTAGAGTGATTTCTTTCTTTGTGTACTTGTGTGTTGAGAGCGGTGACCCTTCCTCTATTTATACTAGTTGTAGATGACCGTTGGAGCTTCATCTCTTTGAATTCAAAGCCATTCCATGATTGTTGCGAGAATCCGATTTCCTTCGTTTGAAGAATTTGGAAGTTTGATGATGATCATAATGGCAATAATGATTTCGTTTTCTTTGTGCATAATTTCTACGCGTCTTGTATCATCATCCCTACTTCATTTGAATATAATTTCCATTTTTATCGAAGCTTTTTTGAAAAACGCGTTTGATCATATTACCCAATCAACTCACTTATGATCCCGCACTTAAATATCGGTAATTGCAATTCTATGTGGTCAATGGTTAAGAATCAAATCATTAATGATCATATTAAATTGAATTAAATAACGTAATCGTCATCTGAGCTTTCGACAGAGCGTACTGGTTTTCTGCGTCAATACTCGAGTATGTGAATTATCATACTCGGGTATATGCATGTGAAGATCATACTCGAGTACATAATTATCATACTCGGGTATATGCATGTGAAGATCATACTCGAGTACATAATTAACATACTCGGTATATGCGTGTGGCGAGACCATTTGAGAAACGTACTCGGGTATTCACTTATACTATGTGAGTTTTATTGTATGTGAACCATACTCGAGTAGGCTCTCATCCATACTCGAGTATATTGATAAACTCAGTATATAATCTGCTAAACCATCTGATAGCATACTCGGGTATACCTTATCCATACTCGGGTATTGTCTCTGAAACACTTAAGCTGACTATGTTAGGTATGTCATTCTTGAGTATAATCTTTCCATACTTGAGTGCATGTTTAGATCACAAGATCAAGCTTAATTCAAAACCTTAAATGATCTTAAGTCTTGTTATCATCAAAACTTTGAGAACTAACATAGTCTACATTCTTCGTTGACATTCTTTGTTCAATTTGTCCGTTGAGATTCAATCGAATGTTGACTAGAAATAGCCTAGGAATGCTTTATCGTTGCTCGAGGACCTCTTTCCATTTTCATGCTCCGTTTACGCTTAGGCATTAAATGCATCGACACAAGTTTGCTTTATGATAATCTGTTGTTCAAAACTTGCTAATCATGTACGAAACTCAAAGAGACACCGATTAAACTTGGTTAGAATCATTAATAGACAATAATATAAAACACCCATAGCATAATCGGAGAATTTCGTTTACGAAGACGATGATTTCAAAGCGATATGTTTAACTTTCGAGTTATGCCTCGAGTTACATTTCAAAATATTCATTTTATCGTTGGACAACTCGAGTTATGCCTCGAGTTAGGTATAGAAACGATTCAATCAGATTCAAAATAAAATTGACTGACTCGAGTTGTTCCTCGAGTCATCTTCAAAAATGATTTAAGCAGAATCGAAATGTATTGCTTGACTCGAGTTGTTCCTCGAGTTAACTTCGAAAATTTCGAAGCAGAAACAAATTTCAATTATTTGACTCGAGTTATGCCTCGAGTCACTGTATCAGAATTTCAAACAGAGTTGAATTTGTGGCATGATAACTCAAGTTACTCCATTCAAAAATTCAGACCGAGACGATTTGCAACATATTGACTCGAGTCATGTCATAGTAACTCGAGTTATTTCATTCAAAAATGTTTAGACAGAGGCGATTTACAACACAGTGAATCGAGTCATGTTCCAGTAACTCGAGTCATATCAGATAAATTTTTTACTGATATCAGGCAACTACTTCAGAATACTGAAGTACAATTCATGACTCGAGTTGTTAAGTGACAACTCGAGTTATGTTACTTTGAAAAATAATTTTACTCTCAGAAAAGCATGTCTTAAGTTATTTCAAACAAAGACAATATTACAATTGTTAGACATCATCAAAACACATAGAGAACTAACAATACGCTTGACAAAATGTCCGTAGGTTTTTCTAAACCTAGCAAAGCGTATTATATTCAAAATTAAACCTCATTAATTTGAAATTCAAATTTTGAATCTGGATCAAAATATATTAATTAAATCTATACGATAGATCTAATATAATCTATTTATTTAATCCAAATTAAAAGCCTTTCGATTTAATTTATCTCTATAAATTAA
The DNA here is from genome assembly GCA_025563575.1 of Acacia pycnantha. Classification (NCBI taxonomy): domain Eukaryota; kingdom Viridiplantae; phylum Streptophyta; class Magnoliopsida; order Fabales; family Fabaceae; genus Acacia; species Acacia pycnantha. The sequence continues at coordinate 497,024 of JAMWYP010000289.1, forward strand.
ATCCAGAAATGATATCTTTCTATTTAATCAAATCGAGATACTATATCTCAATTTAAATTAAATAAAATATATGATATCTTTATTCGAAAATTAAATCGAGATACAATATCTCTATTTGTTGTAGATATTTAATTTATCAAATAAATTAAATACAAACAAATATTATAATATTATAATATTATAATCTTTAATAAATAATATTATTACATTAATTTCAAATTTAATTTTATATATATATATATATATGTATATATATATATATATATATATATATATATATGTGTGTGTGTGTGTGTATGTATATATATATGTATATATATATGTGTGTATATATATATATATATATATATATGTATATATATAAATCCTAGATTAAATACAGTATTCATTAAATCTTATACACATATAATATTCAATGAATCTGGACACTTTTGCTCGTGTTGGGCTATTCTTGTGTGCGACCCTGCAGGCCCACATGAGATTGGCACTGGGCCAATGTTGTACCAGCCCACAAGTCGCAAGCGGCCTCTAGCGAGACATTGTGACTACCCAATTCATATGGGGATCGATGATATGATACAACCTATCATACAACCATGTCACGTCCCTTTTGTCACGCGATAATTTGGTCAAGGATGAGGCATGGAGTATGTCAACTTCCTGTTCTTGATCATTCCTTTCTCGATTCTTGAGTAGTCTAATTGAGATGGAAACTCCTTTCCATCGTAGTATGGCCATACATTTCTCAGACTGACTCATCGAGGGGCCCAGTATTATCTCTCTACAAATGTGAGGGACAAATTCCATCTTGACCATGAAGGTGGAATATCACCTAGAGGGGGGTGAATAGGTGATTACAAAATTCTTTCGCTGATAGCTCAATAACACAGTCACCCACACAACAGATGTAAATCAAGGCTAAGTAAAGATAGGGAAGAGAAGATTGACACAGAGAATTTATACTGGTTCGGCCCAACTCTTGACCTACGTCCAGTCCCCAGAAACACTCCGGGATTTCACTAACTTACCCAGAAACACTCTGGGATTTCACTCTCTCCCAGAACCACTCCGGGACTTTTACAACCTCAATTACACACTCTATACTTGGATGATCCTTTCCGTAGGACTCACTCCCCCTTACAAGTTGTAATTGAATAACCCACACTTAAGGTTCCACAACCTTAAGATTTACAGCAGATAATCATAGGATAACAAAAACTCCTCACTGAGTAGATATGTGATGAAACTGAAGTGAAGTACAGAGTATTGCAAAAGTATCTAATGAAAGTATTACGAAAGTATCACATGAGAGTATTGCAAAGTATCATACGAAAGTATAGCGGAACTAAACTTTCGAATGTATCTTTCTGTTTGTGCGTTCGCTCTTGTGTGTTTTGAGAGCAGGTAGTACTTCATCTATTTATAATGCTTTGAAGATGACCATTGCAAATGCTGCCATTTTGAATTTCATTGAAGCCCATAATCTGATCGGATTCTTTTTGTGATTCTCATTTGATGACATTACCGTTGGAGCGTCTTGGTCATCCGAGATACTTGCCCGTGATGTAGTGTTTTCTGAAAATAGCTTTAATGAATCATGATTCGTGGTTGACTGTCGGTTTGAAAGAGATCACCCACGATTACGATTTCAGTGTCTTGTTCGTTTTCCATTATTTCAGAATCAATAATCAGATATGCGTGACCCATGGAGATTTCGAAATGATCCTGTACTGTAATTCAAATATTTGAAAAGCTATGACTAGAGGTCGCCACCTGAAACGCGAAACAGAGGTGCTGAAAAGGCACGATTGGCTCGAGTCAAATGATTCTGGCTTGAGTTTTGAGGCAAACTCGAGGTTAAAATTGCTGGCTCGAGTCTGGGCTTCCTCTGGCTCGAGTTTTGACTTTGTGGACCTTGATTTTGCTTGTTTTAACTCCGATTTGAGCCATTCCAACTTTCATATCATCGTGGAGGCTTCTAGAGTCAATCTAAGAACTTTTATGATAATTTTCTTATTCCATTGAGCAAGTTCTTTCATCTTCCAACTCCCTTGATCATGTCAACATTACATCTACATTAAATGTAAGAATCAGTCAAAGTATAAGATAAATGTAGTATGCAGCCTTTTTGCTCTTAAGAATGACATCTGTATAAGACATCATCAAAACTAATCATATCCAACAGACCATTCACATTCCTTAGCATGAAAACCACTGATCCCGATCATAGCCTTTATCATCACCCGGTCAAAGGTGACTTTTGACTAAGTCAAAGATCAGCGACTTATCATGTAGGAATCCATGATGATCTCAGGTCGACAGGCGTTGTGACGCGGTTATACATGAGAAAAGATTATGACTTATTCCATGCAGCTTTCTCATAGTGGGTCGGTCCAGCACCACCTTGTACTCTTACAAGTGCCTATGATTTTGACTCGTATATCCATACTCATCAAAGTCATACTGGTCTTATTTCATCTTCGCTTCTGCACAGATGACCGACCAAGGACATTTAGGATAATCTATATGATATATCCAAGGATCAGTTATCACTATAAACATGCAAATGAAATGATAACTAAAGGAGAATAATTTAACACAAGCATCTAAAGTACAATGACTTACCCCTAGGGCATAATTTCCAACAAGAAGTTCTTTCATAAGAGATCTCTAAGGATTTCCACATTTCCTTAGCAGTTGACAGATTGCAAATACGAAAATATTCCTTTTGACTAAGCGCGCTTTGAAGCATAAGGATAGCCTTATTGTTCATAGTCATTTGTCTTCTATCATTTCCGTCAAATTGAGAATCAATCTTTGGAACGTAGACTTCACCTTCTCTATTGCTTGGAACATAGTCTTCATTCTTAAACACCTGCCAGAGACCATATTCGGTAGCCATCATAAATACTCTGAACTTAGCTTTCCAGAATGAATAATGTTCACCGCTAAAACCCGGTGGTCTGTTGATAGAATCTCCATTAGGCAATATTCCTTTCACTAGGATCTTTCTCTCGGATATTAATCCTTACAACGATAACTCAACTCTGATACCAAATGAAAGGCAGAATATCACCTAGGGGTAAATTGGGTGATTTAAAACTTTTTCGAATTACCCCTGAAAATGAGACACAAAAATAGTGCAGAACAGAGCAGAGTAGGAGAAGGATTGACACAAGAGATTTATACTAGTTCGATCTAAACTCTTGACCTACGTCCAGTCCCCTAACTTTCTAGGTATTTCACTATCTCTTTCAACTGATTACACACTCTGTAAATCTTGAGTAATCCTTTCTCTAGGATTCACTCCCCCTTACAAGTTGTAATCAATACACCCATTCTCAAGTTCCCACTACCTTGAGTTCCTTTACAAAAAATATGAATATAATTTAACTCTCTAACAGAGTAGATAGATAAACATTGAAGTTCAGATATCTGAATATATTATACAGTAATGAATAAAACAGTAAATGCGTTTAGTTCATTTAAGCGTAAGTGTTTTCGGTTGTTCAATCATATTGAATGCTTCTACTTATATTTGGTGAAGGAAATTAACGATCGTTGAGAAGCTTCAAAGAACCGTTGTGAGTAATAAATATAGCCGTTAGTCAATGAAGCTCGTTCGTTACTCACATTCTTTATTATTCAAATGATCGCTGTCATTTGCTGCTTTGACATTCTTTATGTTCTTCTCGTTGATTATTGTAACATTTAATTAGGGAAGAGAATAGGAATGCCTTTAGAATGCTCAGAGAATGGTTGCCCAATTTATACTTCATTTTCTGCAACTTATTAAATGCTTCTGACGTAATCAATGTTTTTTGATTAATCTACATTTAATCTCTCATATAATTAGCTGAAACTCATTAATAAACTGATTAGACATAGTTAGGAGCAATAATGAGTGATGATAAGAAGTAATCAAATCATAAGCAAAGATTTAAGTTTTACGGATATGGTGATTTACAAAACCAGAAAAGCTAACTCGAGTTGATTTCAAGCTCACTCGAGTTCCTGACTCGAGTTGACCATTCCACACTCGAGTCACAGTTACATTTTCTTTGAAAAAATATGTTTGAAACTAAATGAAAAGATGTCTCTGTATGAACTTAGCTTGAGTCTAAAATGTTCACTTGAAGATAGTGACTCGAGCCACACATATCTCACTCGAGTCAACATCTTTTTCACAAATGTTCTTTGAGTTAAGTTTTGAAGATGATTTGAACACAGATCTCACTTGATGTTGGAAATTATGCCCTAGGGGCAAGTCATTGTACTTATCAACGATCCCCATATGAATTGGGTAGTCGCAATGTCTTGCTAGAGGCCGCTTGCGACTTGTGGGCTGGTACAGTATTGGCCCGCTGCCAATCTCATGTGGGCTGCAGGGTCGCACACAAGAATGGCCCAACACGAGCAAGAGTGTCCAGATTCATTGAATCTTAAATGTGTTTAAGATTTAATGAATACTTTTTTAATCTAGGATGTGTGTGTGTGTGTGTGTGTGTGTGTGTATATACATACATATATAAATATATTATTCAAAAATAATAATGGTATTATTTATTGATAATAATATTATTATATATATTTTTTAATTTATTTTTTAAATTAAATAACTATAATAAATTGAGATATTGTATCTCAGATTTATTTTTTGAATAAAGATATTGCGTATCAGATTTAATTTGAACTGAGATATCGGATCTCATTTTAAATTAAATATAACGATATCATATCTTGATTTAATTTATAAATATAAATTAAATCAGAGGGCTTTTAATTCGGATTAAATAAAAAGATTTGATTAGATCTATCAGATAGATTCAATTAATATATTTTTTAATCCAGATTCAAATACGCCTGCTAGGTTTAGAAAAACCTACGGGACTTTTAGTCGAGCGTATTAGAAAGCCGCGAAAAACCCTAGAGCGAAAAATAGAGAGACGCAAGAATACTGAGGCGCTAGCACGCTGTCGTCAGTGTTGAAGGCCGTTCGTGTGGATACCGGTAGAGGGAGAGGACACACGTAGTCTTCTCCTGTCTGATCGAACAAGAAGGCGTTAGCCCACTTGATCAAGAAGCACGAGAAGGTAGCCCACCAGTTCAAATTGTTCGGCAAAGGTATGATTCGAAAATCCTAAATCCAGATTTAAACGCTATTGAGTTTGTATTTCTGAACTATCCAGATTTAACGATGGTCAGGTTTGACTTGATCACGTTCGGACGTTTGAGATCAAACACGTTAAGGACGACTCTCTTTCGTGCGACCATACTCGAACAACGAATCTGGGGGTTTGAAATTTTGGAAATTATTTTTGAAAAAATCACGTTTTTTTGGGAAAATTTTTGAAAACAAGAAGTTATATCGTGATAAGTTTAACCATAATATTTTATTGCATATTTATATGAATTAAAATATGGTGTGATTTAACTTGTTTGGGTATGGTGAACAATATGGCTCTAAAATTTACAAGTGTTGTATTTTTCCAAATATGGTTTGCGAGCCATGCCTATATCTAAACATTCTCTATGTAAAATTCTCATCTCATCCAACTCCCCTCGTATGTTGAAACGAGGTTTCTGAAGTATTTTTCTTTAATTTTATCTAGAGAAGTCCTCTCATTGGCTTGAGAGGATTCTAGGTTAGGTGAGCCATGTTGTGTCACAGTCCTTAATTATGTTTTGGTTTTGATCATTGCATGATTTAATTTAGAAATTATATGAGATACAATAGGAATTGCACTCATATGATTGATAGATTAATTAGATTAAATAATACCCTCTAAATAAAGCCATAATGCCGTCAATTAATGAATACTTATCAAAACCTAGATCACTCTTTTGTATGTTCCACCAAAGTGGATGCATCGAGTTATCTTGATGAGACGAGTGAGTAATGGTGATACTCAATATTCATTAATTGTCTTGACTTAATTGAGATCATCAAAACGGTTTTGGATCTCAAGGCATTAGATGGGATTAAACGTGCCGGTCATATGATGATCGAATCCCATAAACATCTAACAATTACATGTGATGTAATTGGAAAATGTTTGCCTACCTAAATAACTTAAATTTAAGCGTCCTGCCAAAGCAGACTTAATTTTAAGCCAAATATGGGTCTTAGCCCACTAATTATAATGAGGGTTGTTAATTCAGTGGGAGATTACTACTTAAACTTTGCATATCTTTAGTTGTAGAATCATGTAGTTTAGTAACACTTCAACACCATCAATGCGATCAGTCCTTGAGAAGGACGAACTCGATGAGACAAACTCTCTTGACATGTTTGGGAACTTCAGCGTTGATCCTAAACACGAAAGAAAAGAGTATCTCATCAATCAACCCATTCTTGACGAGCCTTTAGCTGCTAATCCAAGAGCTCAGACTGATGCTTATACGAAGCATAAAGATGACTCTGTGGATGCAGGATGCCTGATGCTTGCCACTATGCTTCTAGACCTCAATAGAGATCTAGAACATGTGGAGGCCTCTCGGGATGATTGTTCATCCTACGGAAATGTTCCAAGAATGAGACAAGGCAAGAGAGGTATGAGACCACAAAGGCCTTTCATTCCTGCAAGTGGTGAGAGTGCATCGCTTAGTCCTCATGTTTTGAAGATAAGGGCTACATTGATCACCTTGAGAGGCTTGGATTCCCCATGTCCCAGGAGTTAGCTAAAGATGTGATCTTGAACTCACTCCCAGGAAGTTATAATAACTTTGTCATGGATTACAACATGAACAACATGGAGGAATCAATTTCTGAACTGCATGGGATGCTCAAAACTGCTAAGTTGAGCCTTGGAGAGGCCCAGTTCTGTTTTGTCCGTTCAAAAAGGGAAGGGGTATGAAATCGAAAGCCAAGAAGGCAAAACCTTCGAAGGATAGAGTCTGTTTCTTTTACAATGAACTTGGTCATTTGAAAAAGAAATTGCAAACTCTACCTCGAAGATCTGGACAAGAACAAGAAGGATAGCGGGGCTATCACTTCAAGTATCTATGTCATAGATATTCGCTTTTCTACTTCCTCAATATGGGTATTGGATACTACATGTGGATCTCACATTTGAATAAATGTAGGATCTCAAGGACAGTAAAAAAAATTGTATAGACATATCTATGACATAACTACTAAAAGGTTCAAGTCAAATGATTTGAATCCGACCTATCTATGGCATTGTCGTCTAGGCCATATAAATGAGAAACGCATTTCGAAACTCCATAAAGATGGATTTCTTAACTCATTTGATTTTGAATCAATTGATACATGTGAGTCTTGTTCATTGGGAAAGGTGACAAAGGCACCTTTTACTGGACACAGTGAGAGAGCCACCAATTTATTGGGCCTCATACATACTGATGTGTGTGGAACAATGAATACATCTGCCAAAGGAGGTCATTTGTACTTCATTACATTTATAGACGATTTCAGTAGATATGGATATATCTATTTAATGAAACATAAGTCAGAATCTTTTGAAATGTTCAAAATATTCCAAAATGAAGTGCAAAATCAACTTGGCAAAACAATTAAGACACTTCGATCTGATCGGGGTGGTGAATATTTGAGCCAAGAGTTCATTGACCATCTTAGGAGTTGTGGGATCGTCCCGCAACTTACTCCTCCAGGAACACCTCAATGGAATGGTTTTTCTGAGCAGAGGAATCGAACTTTATTATATATGGTTCGATCTATGATGAGTCAAACAGATCTTCCACCTTCCTTTTGGGGCCATGCCCTAGAAACAACTGCATTCACACTAAATCGTGTTCCGTCAAAGGAAGTTGAAAAGACACCATATGAGATATGGACTGGGAAGAAACCCAGTTTGTCATTTCTTAAAATTTGGGGATGTGAGGTTTATGTCAAACATCAAGCCTCTGATAAATTATCATTCAGATCCTCAAAATGCCTTTTTGTAGGGTATCCTAAGGAAACTAAAGGATACTATGTCTACAATCCCACCGATCACAAAATGTTTGTTATTCGGAATGGTGTCTTTTTGGAAAAAGAGTTTATCTCTAAAAGAACCAGTGGGAGTAAGGTGAACCTCGAAGAAGTTCGAGAGACACAAGACAATGTAGAACCACAGATGGAAACCGGAGAAGACTCATAACAAGTTGTTGAGCCTACTCATGTAACACAAAACCCACGAAGGTCTGATAGAACACGGCTACAGCCTCAGAGATATGGATTTATAATTACTGGAAGCCGTGATGTTTTGCTCATTGAGCACAATGAGCCAACTACCTATCGCGAGGCCATGGTGGGACCCAACTCCGAAAGATGGCTTAGTTCCATGAAGTCTTAAATGCAATCCATGTACGACAATGAGGTATGGGCCTTAGTCGATCCACCTGAAGGAGTAAAAACCGTTGGGAGCAGGTGGGTTTTCAAAGAGAAAACTTACATGGATGGCAAAGTAAATATCTTCAAGGCACGACTGGTTGCAAAAGGATTCACTCAAACTCATGGTGTGGACTATGATGAAACCTTTTCCCCAGTTGCAATGGCCAAATCAATCAGAATCCTTCTTGCCATTGCATCATATTATGACTATGAAATATGGCAGATGGACGTTAAAACAGCCTTCCTTAACGGAAAGTTCATTGAGGATGTGTACATGACACAACCTGAGGGTTTTGTGTGTCGAGAGGACTCGGTAAAGTTTGCAAGCTTCAAAGATCCATTTATGGATTGAAGCAAGCATCTCGGAGAGTGGAATCATCGTTTTGATGAAGTAGTCAAAGAGTTTGGAGTCATTCAAAACATAGATGAACCTTGTGTTTACAAGAAGGTTAGTGGGAACACAGTTGTATTTCTAGTGCTTTATGTTGATGACATCCTACTCATTGGGAATGACATTCCTACCTTGCAAAGTGTTAAGTCTTGGTTAGGAAAGTCTTTCTCAATGAAAGATTTAGGCGAAGCCACTTACATCCTTGGGATTAGGATCTATAGAGATAGATCTAAGAGGCTGATATGCCTAAGTCAGAGTACATACATAGACAAGATACTGCATAGATTCAGTATGCAGGATTCAAAAAGGGGTAATATGCCCATGTCTCATGGCATTGATCTCGGTAAGAACCTGTGTCCTAGTACACAGGATCAAAGAGACCGCATGAGTAAGATTTCATATGCCTCCGCCATTGGATCTATCATGTATGTCATGTTATGTACTCGACCAGATGTGTCATTTATCTTGAGTATGACCAGCAGATATCAACAAGATCCCATTGAGGGTCCCTGGACTGCTGTCAAGAATATCCTTAAGTACTTAAGAAGGACTAAGGGCTTATTCTTGGTATATGGTGGCTTGGAAGGTAAGCTCTGTGTGACTGGTTACACAGATGCAAGTTTCCAAACTGGCCAAGATGATTCAAGATCACAATCAGGATATGTATTCATTTTGAATGGTGGTGCGGTAAGCTGGAAGAGCTCTAAGCAGAGCACTGTAGCTGATTCTGCAATAGAAGCTGAGTATATAGCAGCATCGGATGCAGCTGAGGAGGCCTTTTGGATTAGTAAGTTCATTAATGAACTAGGGGTGGCTCCTACCATCTCAAATCCAATAGACTTGCTCTGTGACAATAGCGGCACTATTGCGCAGACCAAGGAGCCTAGGTCACATCAAAGGACCAACCATATACTCGAGTGATTTCATCTTATCAGAGAAATCAATGATAGAGGTGATACAAAAAATTATTATTATGCAAAGTACCAGGAGAAAGCAAGTCATTATACTTTAGACGATTAAAGTATTCTCCTTTGTTATCATTTTGCTTGCATGTTTACATTGATAACTGTATCCTGGATATATCTAATAGATTATCCTAAATGTCCCTGGTCAGTCATCTCCGCGGGAGCGAAGATGAGGTAAGACAGTGTGACTTTGATGAGGTATGGAGATACGAATCAAAGTCATAGGCACTGTAAGAGTACAAGGTCTTTGGACTGACCCACTATGAGAAAGCTGCATGGAATAAGTCATAATCTTTTCTCATGTATAACCACGTCACAACGCCCTTTGACCTGAGATCATCATGGATTCCTACATGATGAGTCGCTGGTCTTTGACCTAGTCAAAAGTCACCTTTGACCGGGTGATGATAAAGGCTATGATCGGGATCAGTGATTTTCATGCGGAGGAATGTGAATGGTCAAGATGGAATTTGTCCCTCACATTTGTAGAGAGATAATACTGGGGCCCTCGATTAGTCAGTCTGAGAAATGTATGGCCATACTACGATGGAAAGGAGTTTCCATCTCAATTGTTAGACTACTCAAGAATCGAGAAAGTAATGGTCAAGAACAGGAAGTTGACATTTTCCATGCCTCATCCTTGACCAAATTATCGCGTGACAAAAGGGACGTGACATGGTTGTACGATAGGTTATATCGCATAAACAATGACGTTGATCCTCTTACTAAGCCGCTTGCACAAACATGAGCGTCATGTTAGGGCAATGGGAATTAAGGTAATTAATGATTGCACCTAGTGCAAGTGGGAGTCTGTTGGAACTTATGCCCTAGGGGCAAGTCATTGTACTTATCAACGATCCCCATATGAATTGGGTAGTCGCAATGTCTTGCTAGAGCTGCTTGCGACTTGTGGGCTGGTACAGTATTGGCATTTTGCCAATCTCATATGGGCTGCAGGTCGCACACAAGAATGGCCCAACACGAGCAAGAGTGTTCAGATTCATTGAATCTTAAATGTGTTTAAGATTTAATGAATACTTATTTAATCTAGGATGTGTGTGTGTGTGTGTGTGTGTGTATACATACATATATAAATATATTATTCAAAAATAATAATGGTATTATTTATTGATAATAATATTATTATATATATTTTTTAATTTATTTTTTAAATTAAATAACTATAATAAATTGAGATATTGTATCTCAGATTTATTTTTCGAATAAAGATATTGCATATCAGATTTAATTTGAACTGAGATATCAGATCTCATTTTAAATTAAATATAACGATATCATATCTTGATTTAATTTATAAATATAAATTAAATCAGAAGGCTTTTAATTCGATTAAATAAATAGATTTGATTAGATCTATCAGATAGATTTAATTAATATATATTTTAATCCAGATTCAAAATTTGTTTTGAATATAATACGCCTGCTAGGTTTAGAAAAACCTACGGGACTTTTAGTCGAGCGTATTAGAAAGTCGCGAAAAACCCTAGAGCGAAAAATAGAGAGACGCGAGAATACTGAGGTGCTAGCACGCTGCCGTCAGTGTTGAAGGCCGTTCGTGTGGATACCGGTAGAGGGAGAGGACACACGTAGTCTGCTCCTGTCTGATCGAACAAGAAGGCGTTAGCTCACGTGATTAAGAAGCACGAGAAGGTGGCCCACCAGTTCAAATTGTTCGGCAAAAGTATGATTCGGAAATCCTAAATCCAGATTTAAATGCTATTGAGCGATCCGCCTAAGGGATTCGTAAGAGTTTTATTCCGCTGCGTTGTACGGATCCCATCACTTGAGTCATTAAGTGATGGTTTGAATTGTTAAAATACATTTTGAGAATATGATTGAAAGTTACACTCAAGTCACTTAATACTAACTTGAGTCAATATTTTGATTGTTAAAAATATGTTGAATAAGGGACTTTGTATTTTGAAAAATAAATTGAAGTCCACAAGAGTCCACTCGAGTCACACAACACTGGCTCAAGCTGAAGCATTTTCATAAAACATTTCACAAATACTTTTATCCTAAGTCACTAGAGTGTACCTTGAGTCAGTCAAAGTTAAAACACATTTTGACTGAGGTTTCAAAGCATTTGACTCGAGTCTAACAACCTTTAACTTGAGTCAATTTAACAAATACTTAAAACAGCTACTGATTCGATATTTGATCAAGTTAAGGACATTTTTACTTGAATCATTAACTTATTTTCATTTACAATTGTCTATTATCATCAAAACACACATAGAGAACTGACATTTCGCAGACACATGAAAATACTTTCTGATTCAAGATTTGATTGAAATAAAAGTTATTCACTTAGGTGTCATTTAACATACACTTAAGTGACTTGAATAATCAAGTATATATTCTTTAAAGTGTCAATTATCATCAAAACATATTGAATTGGGAACTAACATTCTCCTCCTTTTTGATGATGACAACACTTGTAAATTTTTGAAAGATTCTTTGAGTTTGCAAGTGACAAAAAAATAAATTAAGAGCTCAAAGTAGCAAATGTATTTCATTAATAAGAAGGTCAAGACAAAGGACATGAAAGAAAAACATGCTTAAAATGAAATACAAAGGGAATAAAGTGAACATTACGGACAAATCAAAAAGAGCTAAATACACAGTCACTTCTCTTTACTTTTCTCCACCTTTGTCATCAAGCAAAATGGGGAAGGAGATATCAGAGGATGAAGAAGGTGTTAGATCCCAAGTGTTTTGATTATAACAAAAGATTTAAAGGTTTCAAAACAGAAAGTGATAATAACTAAACAAGAGATTAATCAATTCAGCATTTGAGAATCACAAGTAATCACTCTCGAGAATGAGCTTCTGATTCTCAAGAATGATTTTATGACTCTCGAGAATACCCTCATAATTCTCGAGAATAGCATGGTAAAAACAAATGACTTCATGTTATTTTGATTCTCGAGAAAAAGATTGAATTCTCGAGAATTGGACCAATTCTCCCACAATTGATTCTCGAGTATGCATAGTCTGTCACAACATCACTTCGGGGTATAACATTCATTCTCGAGAATGAGTAAGCAATTCTCGAGAATGAGTTAAGGATTCTCGAGAATGTTATGTGATCATATAAAGATTAAATTGCTTTCTGTCATGTGATTCTCGAGAATGAGAATTTGATTCTCGAGAATGAAAGTGATTCTCGAGAATACCATATTGATTCTCGAGAATGCTCAATGAATGATTAATTGCTTCCAAACTAGTGATTCTCAAGAAAGTCAACTTAACTCTCGAGAATAGATGCAATTCTCGAGAACTTACTCATGATTCTCGAGAATGCTAAGTGAATGAATATGATAATCAATTATCTCTTATTACATGATTCTCGAGAATGCTAAATTGATTCTCAAGAATAAAAGCAATTCTTGAGAATACAAAATCAATTCTCGAGAATGCCTTCCATCTACGAAAACTCATTAACGCCTGATTCTCAAGAATGACATTTCAATTCTCGAGAATAACATCAAAGTTCTTTACGATAAGCTTCTGAACATAGAAATTCTCGAGAATGAGGTAATCAATTCTTGAGAACTCTTATAGGTTTTCCTTCTCAACTCTTGGTCTTTAACTTGATTCTCGAGAATGCTTAGAACAATTCTCGAGAATGTTTTCATAAAAGTTTACGATGAATTTACGAAACTTAAATCTCTTATGGAAATTCATGGGTTATTCTCCAATGTTTATTAATCATCTTAAAACTCATTCTTATCATATCTAATCAATCTTTGTTTGAGTTTTAAAGTGATTAACCAGGAAAAATTTGAATTGGAACGAAAGACGATCCAACGTGGCAGTACATTAAATGCAAGTCAGAGAAACAGAGCAACATTAGGAATAAACGATTGCAGCAGACGAAAACATTCTTCCGAGGAACACTTATTCCAGCTTGCACTATGATTATCTCTCTGCACAAGGTCATAACCGCCAAGAGCATTTAATGAAGCAACGTTCGAATATTTCCAGTCATTCTGCTTCTGTGTCTAACAGAAATACAGAGAGGCACAACGGCTATTTCTTGAAGCTTCACAACGGCATTAATGGCGTTCACTATAAAAGACCAACACATTCAATTCCGCCACCTACCGAAACATCTTGCGCATTCAATTTGAGTCTACTGTATTTATTGTTTCAACTGTTTCATTAGTATCTTCGGATATCTAGCACTTCAGTGATTATTATCTATCTACTCACTGAGGAGTTTTTGTTTCTTAAACATTTATTTGATTACAGTTTAGTTGGTATAACTTAAGGTTGTGGAACCTTAAAGAGTGGGTATACGTTTGCAACCAGTAAGGGGGAGTGAGTCCAAGTGAGAAAGGATCATCCTTGAGTTGTAATCATATTTGAAAAGATTAGTGGAAATCCCAAGGTGTGCTTGGGGACTGGACGTAGGTCAAAGTATTAGGCCGAACCAGTATAAATCGCTCAGTGTCCATTTACTCTTTCTGTCTCAGTTTAAATTCTGTCTCTGTGTGTATCTTCGAAAAAGAATTTTGAGATCACCTATTCACCCCCCTCTAGATGATATTCCACTTTCATTTGGTATCAGAGCATAGGCTTCTCAGTTGGGCTTAACATCCTGAGAAAAAGATCATGGAAGGAATATTACCTAATGGTGCTTCAATCAACCGACCACCGGGGTTCAATAGCAAACATTACTCGTCCTGGAAAGCAAAGTTCAAACTGTTCGTGTTGGCAACCGAGTATGGTCTCTGGCAAGTAATAGAGAATGGAGACTATGTTCCTACAAGAACTGAAGGCGGAATCGCCGTTCCAAAGACAGAGGAGGAATTTGATTTGAATGATCGAAGAAAAATCACACTCAACAGCAAAGCCGTTCTAATGCTTCAAAGTGCCCTTAGCCAAAAGGAGTACTTTCGAATATGCAACCTGTCTACTGCAAAAGAAATGTGGAAGGCGTTGGAGATTGCATATGAAGGAACCTCCGGCATCAAAGAAAATCGCATCAATACTTTGACTACCGAGTATGATTTACTTCGGATGATTTGACTACAAAAGGACAGTAAGAAGTGTGAATGGCTAATATATTTTCAAAAGGTTTTAGCCACGGGGATAAATCTTTGACGATTAACCTTAAGTAGAGGACGAAATCACATGGGCCATTCTGGTCTTTTTCGAGATAGTAACCACAGGCTCCTTGTTCCTTCAATTTATCAGCAGCTTTTGAACGAGTCTTAGAAGGCTGATTTGAGGGTTCCTTGTTCACAACCCCTTTAGCTTTGGGTCTCGAAGGCTCCACTTCAGTTATAACCTTTGGCCGATAACGCTTTAGAGGCTGTTTATCACATCTAGGTAATTTTGATAGAGGAGGAGATGAGGAATGTGTCTTATCAAGATTAGAGGAAGAAGTATTTTTATTGAGAGATTTGCTGGGATTTTTGGATCTCATTTTGTGAGATTGCTTGAGTTAAGGTTGCAGGTTTAGAGAGTTTTAGAGAAAGAACTCGAGGGATTTGAGAAAGTGGAGAGAAAAAGATTGTGCAGGTATCACTTCATGACTCGAGTTACCTCATCATGACTTGAGTATTCATATAAAATTCGCTTACCTGGACTTCAAGTGTGTGTTGTGAACACTTGAAAAATTTCTTTCACTCGAGTTCCTTGAACACACTCAAGTGTCCAACTCGAGTTCTTCATTTTTCACTCGAGTTCTAAGTAGATTTCAGCATTGTGAGCTCTTTGACCTCCGTTGACTCGAAACACTCGAGTTATCATTAACTGACTCGGATTGGTTCTTTCAGTACTCGAGTGAAGATGATTTTCTTTTGAAAGCATAACATGTTTGAAGCAGATGTTTAAATTGAGACAATCACTTTCAAAGCATAACTCGAGGCTAAAAATACTGACTTGAGTTGTTTACTCGAGTCAAGTTTTTATAACTCGAGTTGAGAATATTTGTTCACAAAATGAAGATTTTGAGTTATATTGAAAAATGAGTTTAATTAAAGGACACTCGAGTCTTGAATTGTTTACTCTTACGGATGACTCAAGTGCACAAAATTATAACTCGATTTTCCAAAATTTGTTCATAGAGATAGAGGTTGAGAAATACATTGAAATTGATTTTGAACAAACGAAACTCGAGTGCTGAAATGTTAACACTAAAGATTAATTTGAGTGTATAAATATTAGCTCGAGTTAAAGATT
Source organism: Acacia pycnantha (assembly GCA_025563575.1). NCBI lineage: Eukaryota > Viridiplantae > Streptophyta > Magnoliopsida > Fabales > Fabaceae > Acacia > Acacia pycnantha. The sequence continues at coordinate 512,952 of JAMWYP010000289.1, forward strand.
TTGACTCTTCAAAAACATAACTGAGTGCAGGAGAAAAGTTTTGAAAAGATAAAGTTTAGCACTCACCAAGTCAACTTGAGTTTAGTGCTAGTGACTCGAGTTTCTACCTTTGATTCACAAGTCACAGAAAAACAGTTCACTCGAGTTATGAACCACTAACTCAAGTCTTTCAAAATTGAAAACTATTTTGACTAAGATTTTAAAGTACTGACTCGAGTTCTTGAATTAGAACATGAAAATACTTTCTGAATCAAGATTTGATTGAAATGAAATTTATTCACTTAAGTTCCATTTAACATACACTTAAGTGACTTGAATCATCAAGTCTATATTCTTTACAAGTGTCAGTTATCATCAAAACATATTGAATTGAGAATTCAATATTTGCTCTCTGAAAATGCTTACTCGAGCACATTTTGACTCTTACTTTAGCATGAGGAAATGTGTACTCCAGCATGGTCATCCTAATGCTTTTTCGAAGTGTCAATTTCAAACTTACGTGAGCACACCAAAAAGTGTACTCGAGCATGTTACTCCAGCAGAGACTTTGTTATACTTGAGCATATATGAGATAGGGGAGGATGAATTGGAGGTTTGATAATTTTGGTAGTGTATGGGAGAGGGGAGCCATGAAGGAGGAGGGGAGTGTTAGTTCTTAAAATGGTTTTGATGATAACGGACAATTGTAAACTCAAGAGAAGTTTGTCTTTGTAAGTTGAAAACTTACTGTCAAAGGCAAACTCGAGTTTTGGTTGAAAACTCGAGTTTTGGCCTGACAGTGAAATGCTCAAGTTTTTATAAAGAAATACAAACTCGAGTTTTGGCCACATAGAGAGCATTCAATAAGTTTTCACCTGCTCGAGTAAGCTCTTGACTTTGGCACTTTTAACTAATTCAAAACCTTATTATTTTCAAGTCTTCTTATCATCAAAACATATAAACTGAGAACTAACATTTTCCCCCTTTTTGATGATGACAACACTTGTTAATTTTTGAAATCTCTTTGAAAAAGTTTTGAGATAAGAAAAGAAGAATATCAAATGCAATAAAATTCAATATAAGAAGAGTAAGCACAGGAACTAATGATTTTCATAAACTATAATCTTTAGTACACAAAGTCATTAGAATTCAATACATAACCAAATGATAAAGACAATACAATAAACAAAATAAGCAAAAGCAGTAAACAACAGTAATCAATCCAGCCATATGTCTCATGTCTCACAAGTCTCACTCTCCCCCTTTGTCATCAAGAAAAAAGGAGGGAAAAGTGATGTCGGATGGAGGAGCGAGAGAAGATGAAGGCTGAGGATGAGGTATTGTAGTGGTGGAGGAGGAAGTGGAGGAGAAATACTGGTGAGGAGTGAGTGTAAGGGCAGCAGAAGTGGAACGGGCAGAGAGTGGATGAGAGAGAGGTTCAAAGGGTGCAGGAATGGTGATAGGTAGTGATGGTGTTACACCCCTACCGGCCTCGCCCTTTCGGGTGGCGAGTTAGAGGGATTACTTTTATCTGTTACCTTTCCTTGGTTATTATATCATTTAATTATATATCAGAGTACACGCAACAGAGCATAAGACCGGTTTGGACTACCTACTATATTGGTAAAAGTGCGATAAACAAAAAGTAAATGGCCCCGGAGGGTTGAGGGTATAGTCATCCAAAATAATATACAGTCATCCCAAAAATAAACACAAGGTATAATAGGGCATTCCCTATTCTTCAATCAGCACTATTATGCCCTACTTCTCCAAAAATGTTCTTCCAGCTTAGGCACGATCCCCTGTATTTACAGATCTATCTGGAGTTGAAAATTGAACCCCAGAGTAACTATCAAACTCACGTACTATATGTGTATAGTGTATGCATGCAACCATGACATATAAAATCACAGATAAAATGCCAAACATACCATATATGCATTCAGAAACATAACACAATAACCAATCATCACGAACCGTCGAGCTACCTTACCAAGACAAGCCCTAGATTTACCAGAATCTCGACCCATAGAGCCGCTTGCACTAGGCCAGCCCCGGACCAATCCTCAGCACTAGGAACACAATAGTTAGGGACTTGAACCCCAACATGCTCTGTATGCATATTTGGCAACACAAACATACATGGCAAGCAAACATACAACAAACACATATCAAGTACTTGAGTAAACAGTTACTACCTGTGGGATGTGTACCGTCTTAAAGTTTAATGATGCCTGGATGCCCTCCAAAAATATGACTTAACCCTATACAATATCAAAATACCTTATTTTTAATATTTCCAAAAATACCCTTACATTTTTCAAGAAAACCGAGCCTTAACCAAGAATTTTTTGAAATTCCAGTAATTTTTACCCAACTTTAAATTTTTTTAATAAATTCCTAAAAATTCTAGTTGGTACGAAATCAGTGGCATCTGAACCCTTAGGATGTCGAGTGTACAGTAAAATACTCTCAAAGTCCAAAAGGGTTCTTATTTTGATCTGTAGCTCAAAATCTTCCCTCTGGTAAAAAAAATACTATAGTTTCCAGAGCCTTTTTCAAAAATTTATTTCTCCCAGCATATTAATCAAAATGGTATCAAATTATATATCAAAATGATGCCCCAGATGTCTAGTTTATGCTTATAAAATTTCATAGCAAACCGACTCCATTTAAATATGTAAACATTTTGAGTATGAGACAACATAGTAAGCAGTGACATGACTGTCGTCACTGTTGTGTTGAAATGAAAAGCGATGTAGTTGGTAATTATGTTGATATAGAAACAGAAACTGATAGAATGGTCTAGAAATTTGAACCGGTTAGTCAGATAGTATTTTCCAGTTATCGTGCTAAGCCAGAGGAAAATGGTTCGAAAGCTTAGAAATGAGGAAGCTCAAACATAATAAATGAGCAGAAGCTTGAGGCGATAAAGCCCGGTATGCAAGTTTGCATGGGGCGGTGTCCCTGGGCTGTAAGACCTATGATGCTTAGCATTGTGTGGGATACTGATTGGCATAGTAACTTTAGACCAGTGTGTCTAGCGTACATCTTAAGGCTGGCAAAACATTTGATCAGTACCAGGCGATAGATGAGATGCCTAAGGCCTGAGGGTGATTCCCTTTGTAGTAAGGCTAGAAAATCTAGTGTTTTGGTAATAGAATGAGCCGAAAGGTTAGTATGTAATAAGCCGAGAGGCGGAATGAGTAGGGCAGTGAGGCCTGCATAATCAAGCGCTTAGAAAATGGACCTGTGAGTCCTGCATGTTTGGATACTACACCTGAGTACTGGATGAATAAGAATGATATAAAATCATATTGTATACTTGGTAAGCATGCATATAAAAGGGATAGAAGTGCCTAAATGGAAATGGAAAAATCTAGAATGACTTGGAAATAAAGAAAGGAGAAAACATGCAAAAAACCAAGGTACATGCTTTTAACCATTGAATAAAAGGGTGTTTTGGGCAATTTAAGTAATTTGCACATGGTAATTTATAAAAATTTGACTATATGGGCAGGAATGGTGCCACATGCCCTTGGTCTAGAAGACTCTTGAATCTCCTTGGGAAAATATCAAGAAACCCTAGTACATGCTTTTAACCAGCGAAAAATAGCATGAACTGGGTAATTCACTGCACCTAGAACCATTATTTAAGGACACTTCCTCCCCATTTCTTGGCTGCAAGGGACGTGCTCAAGGAGTGCTAGGAAGGTCCAGCCAAGTTTATACACCCGGAAGAAGTAGCCGAAACACCAGTTAAAGCTCAAGATCGAGGTAAGCTCGAACTAGCTCGTATGACTTGAAATTTAGGATTTTCGTCCAACTGATTTGAGCATGAAGTTGTGATGTGATTTTGATATTTTTCAGGATTCCATTGAGTTTAAAATGATATTTTGTATGGGAATGGGTTAAAGTTAAGATTTACGAACCCAAAAACCCCGAAATCAAAGAGGAACAGCTTGCTGCTTGGTTCTGGAATTTTGGGCAGTGATGCTTGTTAAACGATTTTAAAATAGTAAACTAAGTCTTTTTACATTGAAATTTTACATTCATAAAGTAGACATCTAGGGCTTCATTTTGATACAAGATTTTGTAATTTTTCGAGTTTCCTACTAGGAGAAATTAATTTTTGAAAAACTGCACAAAAGACTGGAATTTCTCTCGGACCAGCAAGCAAAGTTTGGCTATGTACTGAAATATGAACTCTTTTGGTCTTTGAAAGTACTTTTAACATAAACTAGACATCTTAAGGGTTCGATGGACATTGATTATATGTCAAACAGAATTTTGTAGAATTTATTAAAATGTTTGAATTTGGAACATGTGTGTCTGGAATTTCAGAGTTAGGGTTGAATTTTATCAAAAGTAAAAGAAGAGTTTTGGGAAACACTGAAAATGAAGTATATTGGTTTTTCTAAGATAAAAACCCATCCGGAAGGGCTTTTGGGCATTGTGAAAATTTAAATCTCTGAACAACCACCAGGTAGTAAATGTATACTCACGTACTCTACGTTACTGTTGTATGTTTATATGTCATGCTTGTATTTGCCTAATATGCATCCAGAACAGTTGGGGTTCGAGGCCCTGACTATTGTGTTGTTCCTAGCACTGAGGAATTTCCAGGGCTGGTCTTGTTAGGCGGCGCGACAGCTATGTGAATTTTGGGGCTGGCCTGGTTCAGGCGGCTCAACGGCTATGTGAATTCCGGGGCTGGCCTAGTTCAAGTGGCTCAACGGCTTGTGATTCCGAGGCTTGCCTTAGTAAGGCAGTTCGACGGCTTGTTGATATTGTGTTTGTGGTTCTGAATGCATATTGGTATGTTTGCCATGTGAATGATATTTCCTGATTGTAATTGCATTCATACACTGCATTTATCTTCCCAGAGAACACAAAGTTAGGAAAATTCCTCTCTAGGTCCTCTATTATTTAGCAAAGAGGCTCAGAGTCAGTCTTATCTTGTGAACCATCGGACATGGTGTCATCAGATAATGGATCAATGTCTTCATGCATGGCTTCATCAAATCCAACTCCAACGTCACGTCGAACACCTTTCAGCTTGTCCACAAAAGAAATCGATTGATTGCCTAACGTAGAGTCATGTTCTCCCAACCTAGGCCATTGATCTTCATAGGACTCTTTCTTTCCACTCTTAATCTTCTTTGAACTCCTTACTAGCAAATCTTCCTCCTCTCTGGAAGAGGAATCAACGAGTTACCAAAGCCAGAGAGAACGAGAGCGTTCACAACCATTTATTATTGTTACCCTTCCTATACCATTGATACATTTTAAATTTTGAATAAAGACATTTTAAGAAAACTAATATAATTAACTAATGTAACTATTATTCTTAGTCTCTTCAAAATTAGATAAATATGTTTTATAATTAGTATAGGAGGGAGTAGTACCGTACTCAATTTTCTCTGACAAAACATGGGCAACCAAAATTACTTCCCTCTACTTCATAGGCAATTATTGGTGAGGGCATGTAGGCAACAGGATAAAGCAAAGAGGCAAACAAACGGGACTTGGCTTCCATCCACTTCTCTTACCATCCTCTTCTCATCATCTTCTTCATCTTAACCGTTAGATTAAAATCTCAACGGCTCAGATTTAATCTTTTATAAAAAATATTATTTTAAATTATTTTATTGATATTTTTTAATAATTTAATTTTTTATTAATATTTTTATAAAAGATTAAATCTGAACCATTGAGATTTTAATCCAACGGTTGAGATGAAGAAGATGATGAGAAGAGGATGGTAAGAGAAGTGGATGGAAGCCAAGTCCAATCTTGGGATTGGCTTGTAATCTTGTGTCATATTCTTAGGGAGCTTAATGGTATAAAAGATGTGCTAGCTAAATCCGATTTAGATAAATCCATTATTTTGAGTGATTGCCGTTTATTTTTACGAGCTAGGATTGATCAAGAGTGTTTGAGAGTTATTCCCTATCATGTAACTTTCCTATTTATTTATTTGGCTTCTATCCATCCAAAAAAAAAAAAAAGGTCTAGTACACAGTACAACACAGGTTCCTACCATGATCACCTAATTAGCATCAGAGGCAAAATTAAAATTAAAAAATTATATTTGGCAGTTCACCTTTACATCAATGGTTTGTCCTCGCGTGAGCAGAATTAGACTTCACAATTAGCAAAAACAATAAAATACGGCTTCTGACAACTGTTTTGGGGTGGGTGACTAATACCACCGTAAACACACTTTCTTCAGTATTCGTTTATTCTTGTTGGGCTAAACTTGTAAAATGAACCACAACATAAAAAAATAAGAAAAAGAATTGATATTGGATAAGGAAAAACAGAAAAATAAAACATTCATTTGAAAATATAACTCATAATGAAACAATAGCGCCACGTCGCTCAAACCAAATTTGGGAGCCGCCTCTAAACTCCAACTACCCCCAAATTTCTCTATATAACTAAATTCCAAAAACTTTGGCGCAGATCAATATACTTAAGAAAGATTTGAACTAGTTGGAGCTCCAAAACCCCCAGCACCACGTCCAAAACCAGGTCTCCCACCAGACCCCTGTTCCATGAAATCATAATTACATGCATGTAAACGTAAATTGTAATTGTAAATATAAATGTAAAATTTGGATACACCGTAGAGCAAAAAATAAAATAAAAGTAATTTGAAATTTGCTTTTCCGCTTGCATCAACGCAGGGTATAATCAGAGTTTAACAAAAGTTTATCAAAATAAAATCAAGGTGATTTGAAATAGAAAATAGGAAGCAGCTTCCAGCATGGTTTCATTCTCATGAGCTTGTAAACAAGATTATGGATATTAGGAATCCATCACAAACATAGATGTTCCATGCTTCAAGATTATGATCAACAGAGTAAAACTGTAGAAACTACACTTAGAATGTTACAGTGGAAGCATGAATATGAATATCAAACATTGGCGGCGGAAGCATGAATATGAATATCAAACATTGGCGGCGGAAGCATGAATATGAAACATGGGAGGTTCTATTGTACCTAAAACATGACGTTTTAATTAGGACCATTTAAATTGGTGTGCTCTTCGCTCTTAGTCAATGACGCATGGATGAGGCATAATGAAGTAAAGCTATAACACTCACAATGTCGCAGTGAAACCTAAATATAAATCAGGAATGCCACAAACTGGCAGCCTACACCAGCTATGGTAACTCATGCAAGTTATCTGTAACATCGCTGCTAAATGCATGCACTATGCAGCAAGGACCAGGCAATGGAATAAGTTTCAGCCCAAACAAATGCATTTCCACAGTAAGGAATAACTGATCTTACTAAGAAGATGGTTGAAAAGAAAAAACATATTGTGTATCCTTTTATTTATTTACTTGTAAAGTTAACACTAACTTTGCCTGTAGCAACTGAATCTATGGAAAAAGTATTTTCAGCTATGAAATACATCAAGATTAAGATTGCACTTCGTAATTGAATGGGGGACGAATGATTGAATAATTGTTTCGTGCCTTATATTGAAAAAGATGTATTTGATAGCATTGATAATGAGATAATTATGATGGAATTCCAAAAAATAAGGCCTAGAAGGATGACATTGTAATTATTTTTATTGTAATATACTTTTGTTATTAAAATATATGTACTTGAACTTATTTAGTACCCAGCCTTGTTATGTCTAACAACACTTAACTTTATTTTTCCTTGACCCAGCCTTGTTATGTCTAACAACACTTTAACTTTATTTTTCCTTTATATTCTTTTGTTTTCTAATACATTCTATTCTGGTGGGGCAGCCCACCAATGGCCTTCAATAATTTTTTGGGTCCGCCCCCTGGCCCTGCTCCATGAGCAATTTGGGCTTCCACTCCCTCAAATCTAATCTTTCGTGTAACGCCCTAAATCTAGTGATTATGGCATAAAAAGCCTAAAACACACTTACCCCAAAATAAGGTCTGTAATCAGCCGGTGCTCCACCTTTGTCAGCGCCAGAGTCACCACCAGGTCCTCGGGGACCTCCACGGTAGCCATCACGGTCACCAAATCTCCGTTCTCCTTCGAATCTAGGAGGACCCCTGTTCAAAATCATATACAGTTACCCAGTTGCACTCAATACAGAATCATAACAACACATTACAATAATGAACACATAATACAAGACTGAGAAGTACATTAGAACGGATTCAATTATGAAAGAGGAATTCACCTTGGGCGATCGCCAGGTGGGCCACCAAAAGGTCTTCCAACAGGCTTAGCTTGTTTCTTCAAAGTAGAAGGGACGATTTCAGAAGGAAGATTGAGGTAAGTTCTAAGGAACTCGATGCCATCATTGGTGAGATACCAGTAATAGTGCATCCAAGCGAAGGTCTCACGGACATACTCCTTCGACTTGAAGCTCTGCATCAACTTAATCACCTGAAGATTTGGCACATCAATCTCCAAGTGTTTTGGCATATTGAAGTCCTTCTTCGCATAACAAATACCCTCTGAACAAAAATAACGGATTTTAAACACAAAACGGAGGTATGATTCAAAATAGAAGGAAAATAAAGGGTAATGAACGGACCTTTGAAGAGGTATTTGCAGATCTCTCGGCGGTTCTTCTCGGGAATGATCTAGAACAATCGTTCATGGAGGGCACAAATCAAATCGAGCAAATATGAAAAACCCCAAACAATAAGATTACTTTTAAGGAAAAAGTTGAGATAGAACACAATACCATGGTTGCAGGAACAGTGGTGGTGCGGCGGCGGCACAGACCTTGTGTGTGGCGGAAAGACGGGAGAGTACTTCGATTTTGTACAAGAGTTTGGAAAACCCTAAACCGATATGTTTTTATGTGTAATTCATATTCATATTCCATTCGTCTGGGCCTTTTCGGTCTATCAATATTGATGGGCTTTAATATTTCATGATATTGTTTACGGAAATCTGATTTTCCAGTTAAAGAGAGTTGGCATAGATGATAAGGGATTTGGTCAAGTCCCAAAGGGATGTGTTCGATCCCCACTGTCGTCGCTGAGACTCCTTTGGTAGGCGATCTCGTCAGTTCCCATTAAGTGCTCAAAGAGCCCGTGGCCGTGCCCTAGCCTTGGTGGGGGATTGATGTCAAACCCCTCCAAAACCCTTTTATATCAAAAATAAATAAAAAAATAAAAATAAAAAAATCTGATTTTCCTACAACGATCATTTTTCCCTTTTACCTGCCAATCTCCCTTCTCCACTCTTATAACATGAAACAATAACCCTTTGTTTTTAAGTTTAACTGACAAAGAGGTTGGACACTTTCACCAAGAGAAAGAAAGTTTGATCTTGGAGTTGGTCAAGACGCTGGGAGGTATTCTAGCTATTGGATGCTTAGGTAAATGCTTGAGGATAATAAATGGTTCGCCCTGTCCAACATTTGTATCACCTAGGAGGAAGAGAGATTTTGCCCTACCCTTGGATCGTGGGTAAGTCTAACTCCTTTCTTAAAATTTCTTTAGGAAAAAAAAAACATGAAACAATATGCCCAAATTTAATAATTTATAAATATATAGTTAAATATTTTAAATTAAAATATGTATATAATAAAGATATTGTTCTGGTGTAGAACTCTGATGTCCGGCCTATTGAAGGTCCGGTGATTTGATATAGGATCTGTGTGCCCTTCCTGTATGCTTATGGGACAAGCGTTCAGGAGAGGGTATGATCACGGTACACAAGCAGGCGTTTCGCCTAAAGGGTCTTGTGTGTGCCGTGTGATCAATATAGATAAGTCGGGGCTTAGAATGAATGTACTCGGCGCCCGTCTCCTTCCTCTGTATATATAGAGTATACGGTTAGTTAGTCCTTGGCCGCCACACCGTACGTGTCTGTGCGTGTCCGGGATCGTGTGTGCATGTCCGGGATCGTGGGTGCATGTCCAGATCGTGGGTGCATGTCCAAGGTCATGGCCGGGTCCCACGGATAGTGGGTTGCCCCTGTACTAGCCGGTGAGATAATGGGCCTAGACTAGGTCCGTGCAGCTTGCCCCCAAGCTCGGTTGCTCAGGTCTTTGAGCAGCCGAGTTTAGATGTTCGCTTGACTGAAGAACGGAAGTCCGAGTCTTTGTTGAAGTCCGAGTCTTTGTTGATCGCGAAGTAACATGATATCCTTGCCCCCCAGCCGGGTTGTCCAAGTCTCTGGTCAACCGGGGTGGACATGTTGCTGAATCCTGATGTTGCATCGGAGCTGCCACCCCCCGTTTTACTTTGATAAGGTGTCTATCAGAATTTCAAACAACCTCGGAACTACAAGTCTTCGGTTGAATTGCCCCTGCACATGTGGTCCGGGTTATGTTTGTTTAAATTTGTTGTTCTTCGACCATCCGGGGTCCGAGCTCGCCTCTTGCATGGTCGAAAACTCCAAATGTGGGTCCTTTCTCAGAGGCTGATTAGCCTAACCGGTGAGCCGGGATACTTGACTGTGAACCATGCCCCTTGTGCCCGGGCGCTTTCATTGTCGATTCCTCTTCTATGTTATCATTAGCCTATGCCAGTGGCGTCCCTCGACCGTCGTGAAGCCGACTGAGGGGTCTTTGGCCTATACTACCCTTGGCGTAATTAATGCCACGGCAGACGCGCATTAAATGAAAAGGTCACGTCATCCTTGCTAACGAATGGAAAAGGCGCTTTTGCCCCGTCGATTGGGTTTGATCTGTCTCGTGAACCATCTTCATTCCACAACTTTCATCGATCATCTCCATATTTTAGGTAGGTATTCTTGTTTCCTTGCCTCTTTCTTTTGTTCTGCTCTGATCTGCCGTTTCCCTATAAGATTGCGTCTGTATTTAGTTGAAGTTCTGGGTAGATTCCCTTATTGAGTGGATTTTCGCGTAGTCCTGTTTTCAGTTCCTTCATTTGTGCAAAACTCCCTGTCAAGGGAAAAAGCCGTTGGTGGCTTTGGGGCGATGAATCTTCTCGTCCAACGTCGCAAACCGTTGCTTTAACCGATCACGGTGGAGGCAAGGGAAAAACTTCTGGTGGTGGGCAGGCGAAAATCCGAGATGATGCATCATCGGTTAGGGGAAGTCCGAATGTTTCCTTCCCGCTTCTTCCCAATCCAAGGGTGTTTAACCCGAGCTTCGACGTGTCCGCTTCTCCGGCCTTCCGAATAGCCGCCTAACAAAGTGGCCGGCTCGGGTCCTAGGGCCGAGGTTGATTCCTACATCGGGCCTTGCTACGGCGCTTGTACGAATGCTCACGACTTATTTCTTGTGGGGATTCCTCGCCAGCCCGACGTAATTTTGGGCTCCTGCCGACATAATTTGGTCCGGCTCCTCAAGCTTCATCGCCGAGTCCTGTTGACTTGGATTTTAATCTTAACACAACTGTAGAATCCCGCCTTCAATTATTGACATCGGGTATGCTAGGAAGATTCGATCTTGCTTATATTTTTATTTGTGTTAGGTATAATGGCGTCGTCTTCTTCTTCCCACGCTTAGGTGAGTCAGAGTCTGGAAATGCAAACCGCGCTAGCCCCCCACAGGACTTAATTGAACAATTCCCTTGGGTTACCCGCGAAGTGTTATCCTATCGGTCGAAGCTGACCATAGAAGACTTGGAAGGTCTTCCAGTTCAAGATACTAACACCTACTCTCTTTGTCTCCCTGAAGTGGACAGGATCAAAGCCGAGGGGGAGGCGTCCTCAACACATCTGTCCGCGGAGATAACCCGGCTGCAGGAGTTGCTACTGGGTTCAGTGGTGGAGGCGTTTGAGAATTCTCTTGCCCAGATCCGGGCTTTGAACCCGGGGGTCGAGCTCAACACTACAGGGCATCATTTCCGGTCTTATGTGACTGACGGGCAGATTGTCCCCTATGTGGAACCTCCTGCTAACTCCGAGACCCGGATAGATGGCGATGCGGCCGTGCTGGAGGCCGAGCGGGAGTGAGGAAGTCTCGACCGCCCCCAAGCACATGGATTGATTTCTCTCTTTTTTTCTTTTTAATTTGTATAATCGTCCAGGTTGTGTTAGGCAATGACTTTATTGAAGCATTGGCCAATATGGCCATTTTTGGCTACGATTAACAATAGATGGTAATTTAGCCACCATAATGCATCGTATAAAAATATAACTTTACCAGTTATCGCGGTTGACTGGGCCAAGGTCTTATGAAAGTAAGCAGAATATGCGAACGCACTTTTTGGTCATAAGACCATGATGTTTTAAAGTGCTAGTGTTTGCACTGTTTTATAAAATTCCTGGTATTGTAACCGGGTCATCCAAAGGTAAATGAAAATTGCCACCTGCCCGGGTTCGGTTTTGTCCCGATAGCGTCCGAGCATTTTGACCTGATCAGGGTCGGCATGACATTTTCTATTGATACCCGGAGTAAATAAGCGTGTCTAGGCTGCGATAGCTATCCGGACTGTTTTCTTCAAATTGAAAAGCTAATAACAATTGAATCTTGAAAAAGACAATGTTTGGAATTCAACAAATACCCTCGAACGAGAGTTTCATTCATATTCGACAAAGCAATTGTTGCGAAGGGAAAAAGAGCGAGGCCAACGTTGAACAAAGAACATAATGGAAAACGATGCTTTAAGAAAAACAAAAGATAAGCCTAATCGAAATATGCCTTTAACTTGTCCGCATTCCATGTTCGCTTGATTGGGGCTCCATCCAAATTTTCCAGAATGTAAGCTCCTCTCTCAAGAGTTTCCCGAACACGATAAGGTCCGTCCCAATTAGCCGCAAGCTTGCCGTCTTTGGAATTCTTGTTTCCAATGTCGGCCCTTCTAAGTACCAAGCAACCGGTGGAATGTCCGTGGTCTAACCTTCTTGTTATAACGAGCCGCGATCACCGCTTCATTGCAATATCCCGACAATGGGAAGTGACCGGGCCTCATCGGCGGATCCAACTCGACTGCTAACGCTTCACTATTGGCTGCTTCTCCTTGTGATAAAATGCTCTTCCTGCGCCAAGACATCATCCCTATTTTTCAACAGGAATCATAGACTCAGCATACGTTTCTTCAAACCATCAAGGATGACCTTATTGGCGGCTTCAGCTTGCCCGTTGGACTGCGGGTGTTCCACGGAAGCAAAGTGATGTTGTATTCCGTATTCATAAATCAAATCACGAAATCCGACTCCAGTGAACTGAGTTCCGTTGTCTGTGGGATGAGTCCACGTTCAAGATAGTCTTCTATTGGCTTTTTCCAGTCAGATTCAACCGAAATAGCCATCATGCACACCGGATCTTCGAGATTTTGTTGGACAACCGTGCGGTGACAACCAGCCTGCTTAGTGCTTGCCAATTTTGATAAAATGTCGGCTCTTGCGTTTTCTCCTCGAGGAATATGGGTAACGGTTGCTTCATCGAAGCCTAACATTAAGTCCTTGGCTTTTAAGAGATACTTGGCCATTAGTGGGCCTTTAGCCTGATACGAACCCTCGATCTGAGCCGCCACAAGTTGGGAGTCGGTGAAAACCTTAACTCTTGTGGCCCCATTTTCCTTGGCTTGAAGAAGCTAGGCTATCAAAGCCTCGTATTCTGCTTGATTGTTCGACGTTGGGAAGTTAAGATGCAACGAATGCTCAATTGTAACCCCCTCTGGACTCTCAATGATGACTCCGGCTCCACTTCCTTTCGTGTTCGACGATCCGTCGACATACACCTTCCATTCGCCAGACATCGTATCATCGGTCCTAGTAGCCGGGGTGAGCTCTCGATGAAGTCGGCCAACGCCCGCGACTTGATTGCATGGCGAGCTTCATAGGTGATGTCGAACTCGGAGAGTTCTATCGCCCAATTAGTCATCCTCCCCGCTAGGTCCGGCTTATGTAAGACTTGTCGAATTGGCTGGCTTGTTCTAACAACAATATGGTGACCCTGGAAATAAGGTCTTAACCGACGGGCCGCAATAAGCAGAGCGAATGCCACTTTTTCTAGCTTTTGGTATCGGATCTCGGCATTCTGCAGGGTTCTGCTGACAAAATATACAGGAATTTGTCCGTGTTCCGCCTCTCTTACTAAGGCCGCGCTGACGGCTTCCTCGCCGATCGACAAGTAAAGGAAAAGACTCTCGCCAGGTTGAGGTTTTGAGAGGACTGGAGGATTGGCCAGACATCGCTTTATCTCTTCAAATGCGTCATCGCACTTTGAATTCCATTCCACCGATGCCTCCTTCTTTAAGAGCCTGAACATGGGTAAAGCCTTCTCCGCTGATTTTGGCAAAAACCTGGTTAGGGCGGCCAATCTTCCGGTTAACTGTTGGACTTCTTTTTTATTACTCGGAGCCTTCATCTCCATCACCGCCCTACATTTGTCCGGGTTGGCCTCAATGCCTCGGTTAGTCAGCATGAAACCCAGGAACTTTCCAGCGGGGACGCCAAAGGCACACTTGGCCGGGTTCAGTCGGATTCTGTAGGTTCGAGTTTGGCAAATGTCGCTCCAGTCTTGTATATGACGTTCTTTGGTCCAAGGTTTTGACGATCATGTCATCTATATACACTTCCACATTGCGACCGATTTGGTCTGCAAAGACCTTATTCATCATCCTTTGATATGTAGCTCCAGCATTCTTCAATCCGAAAGGCATGACATTGTAGCAATAGTTAGCTCTTTCAGTAATGAAGGCTGTTTTTTCCTGATCCTCCGGGTACATCGCTATCTGATTATATCCGGAGTATGCGTCCATAAAGGATAGGAGCTGGAATCCTGAGGCGTTGTCTACCAGTTGGTCGATGTTTGGCATTGGGTAGGAGTCCTTCGGGCATACCTTGTTCAAGTTCTTGTAATCTGTACAAACTCTCCACTTCCCGTTTGGCTTTTTACCATCACCACATTTGATAACCGGGTTGTATCTTGAATTTCCCGAATAAATCCGGCTTCAAGCAATTCTTGGATGTGAATTTCCAACGCTTTCCTTTTTTCTGGTCCGTGGTTCCTCTTTCTCGTGACACTGGGATTGAGCCCGGATAGACTTCTAGCTTGTGACAACAAAACTTCGGGTCTATTCCAGGTACCTGAGATGAATCCCAGGCGAAGACATCCCTGTTTTCCTTCAGGAACTCCTCCAAACTACTTCTAAGTTCGGGAGATAGGTGTTTGCCAATCTTAGTGGTCTGGAGAGGGTCTCCTATCACCAGATCTTCCAGGTCTCCTGCCGGTTCTGGGCGAACCTCCTCATCGCGGATGTCCAATTCCACAGTATTAACTTCGTCGTCGGGAGAATCCCGGTCCGAACGGTCCGGATAGCTGCTTCTTTGGGGCTGCGATGAAGACCCGCCCTCCCCAATTCTGACGGTCTCAAAATAGCATTGTCGAGACTCTTTTTGATCCCCCGTTACCGTGACCACGGTTCCTTGGTTGCCTATCACCTTGAGCTTTTGATGCTTTGTAGATACCAAAGATGTCCCACTTGTGAATGGTTGGTCTTCCCAATATTATGTTGTAAGGTGAAACGAACTCGGCCACTATGAACCGCACTCTTTCGGACTTGAAGGCGTCTTTGACTCCAAGGGTGAACCCGAGGTCGATAAACCCTTCTGACGCGATTGTTCTCCATTAAACCCGATGAGGGTTGTCTTGCAAGGCTTTAAGTCGTCCCGGTCCGTGCTCATTCTTTTGAACGCCTCCCGGCTTAGTATGTCGGCCGAGCTACCGCATCCACAAATATCCGCTTGACTCGGCGGTTGACGACTGTTCCGGTTATCACTAGCCCATCTTGATGGCCGGGACAACGTCCCTGAGGTCGTCGCTTGTGAAAAACAAAGGCGGTCGTGCTACCTCAGTGTGATGTTCCTTGAATTTTGGTCTGTCTCTGACGGATAGGACTTCTCGAAGGTATTTTATTCGTTGGCTCATAGTATCTCCGCCCCCGCCCATTGCTCCGCTGATTACGTTACAGTCGAATTCAGCTTCTGGAAATTCGTTATCGACTTCAGGAGCCTTTCGTTTATCTTCCTGCTTTTTGAACTTTCGGGGGGCTCTATGACATACCGTTGAAGTTTGCCTTCACGAACAAATCGTTCGATTGCATCCCGGAGCTCGTAACATTCATCGGTTGTATGACCTCGACCATCATGGAACGAGCAATATTTAGACTGGTCTATCCCGGATCTTCGGTAGGACAGACGAGGCCGATCGACCTTCTTCATCTCGGTTGTTGACACCTCCTTCCATACTTGAGATCGAGGCACCGTCAGGGCTGAATATTTCTCGTACTTGCTCCGCTGATCAAACTTGCCACCCCGGCTCTTGTTTTCATTCCCCCTTCTCCGGGTATCCCTATTCCTGTTGTCAGAGAAGTCTCGACCCCTGGGAGGGGAGGTTCTATCTTGGTCCCGCCTAAAATTGGGATTGTTTGCCATTCGCATCTCGCCGACGTCCAAGTACTTCTTTGAACGGGTTATGAAGTCGTTGAGATTCTTTGCCCGCTCCTTTAAAAGATTCTCAAAGTGACTCTTTATCGAGGCCGTCCACTAGTAAGTGAACGTGTACGTCCTCGTTAAGTCCACGCACCTGTAGTACCGCATGATTGAAGCGGTCAAGGTAACTTTGGAGCAGCTCTCCCGCCATTCTCGATTTTGGAGAGAGAATACCGGGATTTTGGTTGCCGCTTGCTAGTCGCGAAGTGCAACTCAAAGGCCTCGGCCAGGTCTTCAAAATTGTGGATCGACCCAAAAGGAAGAGTGTGGAGCCACTTCAACGCCGGCCCTTTTAACGTCGCGGCGAAAATTCGCGGCACGATTGGTTCCTTGAGTCCTCTGACCGACATGTGAACGTCAAAGTCTTCTAAATGAGTCGTCGGGTCTTGTGTGCCGTCGTACTTTGTCAACTCGCCCAAATTCAGCTTCTCAGGGAATCGGGCGTTCTGGATTTCCTTTGAGAAGAAGCTGTTGTGCATTTGGCTGACATACCTCCGTCGCTGGAAACCAGTAGGATGAATCGTCCTGTCACCTCGATGGTTCCTCGCCTAAGGTCGACCGGTTGTCCTCATGGTTTAGTTCGTTGCTGGGAACCAAAGGTTCCTCTGGCTGAGATAGCCGGTCCTCCTCGTCCTGTTGATCGTCTTCGTACGGGTTGATCGGTTGCTCATTGCGGGGTGGTTGTCGTGGTGGTTGACGGGTGTCTCCAGCTCGGTCCGCCTCCGATTGTCTCTGGCTAGAAGCACGAGTACTAATCCTCATGGTCAAGGGAATTGAAGTTTACCAATCCCCACGGTGGCGCCACTGCTCGGTGTAGAACTCGATGTCCCGCCTATTGAAGGTCCGGTGATTTGATATAGGATCTGTGTGCCCTTCCTGTATGCTTATGGGACAAGCGTTCAGGAGAGGGTATGATCACGGTACACAAGCAGGCGTTTCGCCTAAAGGGTGCTGTGTGTGCCGTGTGACTGAATATAGATAAGTCAGGGCTTAGAATGAATGTACCTGGCGCCCGTCTCCTTCCTCTGTATATATAGAGTATACCTGGTTAGTTAGTCCCTTGGCTGCCACACCGTACGTGTCCTGTGTGGGTGCATGTCCAAGGTCATGGCTGGGTCCCACGGATAGTGGGTTGCCCCCTGTACTAGCCAGTGAGATAATGGGCCTAGACTAGGTCCGTAACAGATATAAACAGATTAAATTTTAATAGTTTAAAATATTTAATAATATCATAATAATATTGTTAAAACATTTAGTAATATTTTATTAGATATTATTTCTAAACTATTCATTTCTTAATCTAAGTGTGGAGATGAGATTGTTAAAAAAAATAAAAAATGACCAATTATTTTTAGATGATCCAAACCCAGCTTATCCTCATGCATGACTTTATAAAAACTAAAGTCTTCCTTCTGTTTATCGGTCTTTTTCTTTTGTTTTCAAACCCATACTTTAAAAAACTAATTCTTAAAACAAGTTTTGAAAATAAGAAATACTCTATTTGGAAAATGATGATAAGAAAATTACATTTGAAAAAAAAATTAGAAAAATACATTTAAAATATCAAAGTCTTAAGGGTTTAATTTCCTACTATAGTTTAGTTTAGGTATTGACTACACATTATTAAAAATTCATAACTCATTTTAGTAAACAAATCATTCATTTGTGATTTTTAAATTTTGAGTTTTTTTTTTTTTTTTAGAATTCTCTCTTGAAAATATATATTAAAATTTGTTTGAAATAATGGTTCTTAACATCAACTCAAATAATAAGAAATTGAAAACAATGGTATGATTCAATTACTTAATATATTATATATTGACATTATTTTATATAATTAATATCTTATTATATTAATAAAAACAACAAAAACCTTCATTAACTCATTATATGAAATCTGTTAGATGGATCACTAATTAAAGTGACGGAATTTTTCCAGTTAACATGTATAATTAGAGAAGCAATTAGAGAAACAATGTGAAGAATTTGAAGAATCTTGTATTAATATCAATAAGAGCAATATGTTCATACAATATAACCCACTTGGGTTTAACAATGATCATCTCTCATTTGAAGGTGATTAACAACAAACTCTAACTCTAGGGATCTAGGAGGGACTTCCCTCTTTAGAAAGAGAGATTCAAATTAACATCTCTCTGACATGGTGAAAGCTCCACACTCAACACACTTACTAAATCACAATGACTAAGCCCTTTATATAGAATTGGCCTTAACCAACTAATCAACTATTCCCTTATATTTCTAACACACCCCCTCAAGTTGAACACTACTTAACAAAGTGTTCAACTTGAACAACACAAAAATAAGAGGATAAGGTGAATTAAATTGACCAGTTTTCAAACAACAAAAAAATACAAAGATTTCTTCATAACAATCTTCTTCATATCCAATTCTAAAATGCTTTACTTTTGGAATGCTTCAGTCTCTCTGCAATCATTGGTTCTCATTTTGTAGTGCCACCCAATATTATTAAGATACGGAATCAAATTTGATAGATGAAGAAGATGCGCAACACGTGGCCTTTAATTGGTAACAACTAATCACCTCCTCGTCCTTCTTGTATTGTCCCGCTCATAACTGCACATGCACATTCTGGGTGGCCCCCACTCATAACTATTATCATCATTATCTCATTTGGACTTGAACCTGGTTGACACTTGTATCAAACATCTTGAAGCCATTGCTGCCATTAAGACCTTAATCATTGAGCTCATTAGAACCAATCCAGCAAATGGATGTCTAGTTGTGGAGATGGTACTCTAGCTGATGCCTTTTCAAGAGCACCTGCCATAAAAGAAGATGAAGACAAACCATTTTCTGCCCCTAAACAAACTGCATTCCAAACACCCACTCACTTTAAAATCAACATCTTTGCAACAACATAATGAATTCTGGTTCTAAGACATAAATTGGTTTTCTTCTATAACTTGTTTCTTAACACCAGCACATCCATCATTCACTACACCATCGGAAATGCATTCTTGAGATGCAGAGTTTGATACTGGAAACTTGGCAACAAGACTTGTCAAACCCTTTTCTTGACTTCCAATCCTCTGAATTCGATGCTAATGCCGCCAATATGAAAACCTCTTAATGTCCCCATAATCTTGCAGCATGCTTCACAGGTTTCATGCATCTACTATGTCCTAATGGGGACCTTTTCTTAGCTTATGTAGTTGATAACCCAAAAGATCATACAGGCAACATCCTGACCTTGCTGAAACACCCTTGAGCTCAACATTATTATGCTATTATAAAGACATTTTCTGCTTCCAAATCTTTCAATCGCCAAATCAAGAAATGACGCACATATCTGTACCAATTTCCTCAATTCCATTTGCCCACAAATACATCATCTGTTAGTTCTCTATGAGTTTTAATGATAACTGACAATTGTAAACTCAATATCAAGTTTTGTCTTTGGTAAGTTGAAAACTTACTGTCTAAGACAAAACTCGAGTTTTGATTTTGCAAACTCGAGTTTTGGCTTGACAGAGAGTAGCTCAATTTTCACAAGTTAAGAAAACTCCAGTTTTCATAGGCAAACTCGAGTTTGTATCAAACAGAGAGCACTCCAAGTTTTCACTTCAAGGCAAACTCGAGTTTAGATTTTGAAAACTCGAGTTTGTACCTTACAGAGACACTTCAATATTTTCTAAAGAGAACAAAACTCCAGTTTCCATTTGGAAACTCGAGTTTGGCCAATACAGAAAGTTCTTTGAGTTTTCAAAGTAATTTGGAAACTCAAGTTTGCTTTTGTAAACTCGAGTTTACAAGTCACAGAGAGCTATGCTCATTTCTGAGTTTATGAAAACCCCAGTTTCAATTTCAAAACTCCAATTTTCAATTGACAGAATATTTATCAAAGTTTTCTCTTATGAGGAAACTCGAGTTTGTATTTGGAAACTCGAGTTTCCACAAGACAGAGAGTTTTCATGATTTTACTCACTTTGAGAAAACTCCAGTTTTCACTTGGCATGAATTTTCAAATGTTTTATACTTAAAGAGACAACTCGAGTTTTGTATTGAAAACTCGAGTTTGCACCAAGCAGAAAACTTTGCTTTATTTCAATGTTTTGAAAACTCCAGTTTGCTATTTAAAACTCCAGTTTTGAGGTTTTGGACTGAAACATGTTTTTCACTATAATAGTCCAAAACTCGAGTTTGTCATTAATCAACTCGAGTTTTGCCTCAGCGCTCAAAGTATGATTTTAAACTCAAAAAACAACTTTCTTCTCTGTAAGAAGAAAACTCGAGTTTGCTAAATGGAAACTCGAGTTTCCACTTTGAGCACAGTGACAAACTCCGCTTGGATAAACAAACTCGAGTTTGTGTCGCTGGTTTTGAAAATCAAACTACACGAATTTGCAAAACCTTTATGTTTGATTCTAATACTTCATATCATCACTCATTACTATTCCTAACTATGTTTAATCAGTTTGTTAGTGAGTTTCAGATGATTTAGAAAGGATTAAATGAAGGATTAGCATAAAGCATAAAGTGATGTTAGAACACTAAATGCAAAGTCCACAAAACTTGCATCCTTTTGGACAATCATTCTCCACACGTTTTGAAGGAATTAATGTTCCCTCTCCACATCCAGTAGTTGCTCTTCCAACGGATTAAAAGTCAAGAAGTCAAGCCTGAACTTCTGTGCAGCTGGATTAACCAAAGAGTAGAGAGAGAAGAAGACTAAACCGTCACTAATCCACCTTCAATGTTCCCAACGGTTACATGAGGGATTACAACGGTCATTTAATGATCTCTAGCTATAAATAGAGATGCATTCAATTCTTCTCAACAACCAATCTGTGAGAAAACGAAAATCATTAAAGTTTCAATTACTCTTTGAGTTTTCTTGTAAGAAGTATCTTTTGATACATTGTACTTCAGTGTTTATTCTTATCCACTCTTAGAGAGAGTTTATTGATTGTAAATCATTTATTGTAAAGAATCTCAAGTCTGGGGACTTGGAGATTGGGATATTGATTACAACTTGTAAGGGGGAGTAAGTTCTAGTGAGAGAATTACTCTTGAGTTGCAGAGTGTGTAATCAATTGTGATAGTGAGAAATCCCAGAGAGTCTGGGGATTGGATGTAGGTCAAGAGATTGGACCGAACCAGTATAAATTCTTTGTGTCTTGCTTCTCTACCCTCATCTATCAGCTTGTTGCATAGGGTAAAACGTATGAGCAACCCGTTCAAGTGAGGAAAATTCTAAATATCCTCAGCAAAGAATGGGAAGCCAAAGTTACATCCATTGAGGAAGCCCGTGGAGAATCAATGAGCTCTATAGCAGCTTTGTTTGGCAGTCTGTTCGAGTATGAAGGGAAGATCAAGTTCAGAAAAGGACTTGATGTAACACCCCGAATTCTGAACCCCGAGAACTGGGAATAAGCCTAAAATATGGGGACGATTAAGCCCAGTTCGGGAAGAGTCCCAAGAATGTCAAGAGTTAGGAAACCTCTCTGGGACTAAGTAACTTGGCCATACGGGTCAGTGGACCTAGTAAGTATAAGCCGTGGAATTAAAGTGCCAATGAAATAGGGGCACAAAAGGCCTATACGGTGTAAATCCGGTGGAAAGGATGCCACCTAACTACGTCCTGGGGTATAGGACAGTTAGTTGAGCGAAAATGTACCAGTATAAGTAAGTACACGATATTTTCAGGGCAGTTGGGTATGCCCTGCGTTTTTGGGAAGACATTGGTATCTGTGAAGAAAACTCGAGTAAACCTGGGCAGGATCTCGAGCAAGCACCGATAAAGTAAATGTAATAAAGCAAAGTCATAATGACTAATGATGACCTGCTTTTGTGTTGGCCAAATAGAATGGTGACACATGTCCCTCTATGATTATAAAAGTCGAGTAATGATGCTAGTAGGACACGTGGCGTTTCGGGGTCATATGTTGGATTTTCGGTAGCACAAAGTACGAGGTAATTATGAGACCTTAAAATATACATTTCTTGCTCCGCCTGAATAAAGAAAAATGTGCAGTCATCGCAAGGAAAAAGGAAACAGATGATCCGGGCCCACACAAGTCCAGTTGAAGGGCACGAGTTACGAGGAAAAGTGTAACCGGCAAAAATGAGCTAAGCGGGACTGGTTAGGGTTTCCTGGAGTCGTGCCCAGGCCCAGGACACTGAAAAGGGAAAAAATTTTGGTGGGCCCAAAGGAGAAAGAAAAGGTCATGTCATGTAATTATGAAGAAAGATAAAGTCACCTCAAGTAATTATGATGAGAGAGAAAGAATAAAATAACCCGATTTAATCTGGACCACATCTTTTCAAACTGACATGACCATAGATTGACATGTAATTATGACTCATAAAGACCATTTATGGCATATCTAGGGGTAGATTTGGTGGGCCCCACTGGTTGGAAGAAGTACAGTGCAAAATGACCGTTTTACCCCTAGACCTAAAACCTACACCTAGTAATACTAAAAACCACTATCAGAGGCAACTATGGAATTTCACCTTAGGGGAAGATGGGAGGCACCATTTTTGAGCCCAGAACCCTCTAGAACCCTTGAGAATCAATTAAAGGAATTATAATTAAATCCGAAGAATTTTCTCGACCGTTGGATCGTAATCAAGTTGGATAAGGGCCCCACCCTTGGAGTCTATATAAGGACACCTCCTCCCCTCATTTTTCCATGCCCAAGGACGTGCTTAAGGTGCTGGAGAAGGGTTCCCAGCTGAAGGTGGTGGTTCCAGAAGAAGAAGAAGTCATACGCAACCGAAATTCTAAGGTAAGCATCTCACCGATAAACTTGAAGTTATCGCTTCTGCCCTATAGTGTTTTTGTGGAGATGCAGTAGGATTTTGGTACTTTTGAGGTTTAAATTGAGTCCAAAACGTGATTTTGTGTGGGGATAAGTCAAGGTTACTTGTTCCGAACCCGAAAAAGCTTAAGTCTTCAAAGAACATAAATCTGCCGGCTCTTACGGTTTCTGGGCAGCGTGTGTTCATCAACGGATTTAAAAGAGTAAATGGGATCCTTTTTCTCTTAAATTTTACATGAGGAAGTAGACATCCTAAGGATGATTCTGATATAATATTTTGTGTCATTTGGATTTTCCAACTGAGATTTATTTAAAGTTGAAAAGGACCTAAAAACCTGGACTTTTCTCTGGACCAGCGGCTTAGTTTTTGAAATAATAAAAGGATATGAACCCCGAGGACCTTTGGAATTATTCTTATGGTAAACTAGACATACTAAGGGTTCAATGGCCACTGATTTCGTGTTAATACGATTTGTATGGAATTTATTATAAATCGGCAAAGTTAGGTCAGCATTTTTGGGAAATCCTGGTACTATGCGAATTTTAGGAAACTTGAAGTAAAGTTTGAATGGGTGATTGAAAACATGATGTTTGGCTGTATTTAGGGTGATAGTACGTGTGGCATACATATTCAGTACCTAGAGAGGAGTTTGCAGATTACGAGAAGTGACAGGTAGTAATTGTTGACTTGCATACTCTATGTTGCTTTTGCATGTATGTTTTATCATGATGTAGGACATCGGGCTGTAGTGCCTCTGCTGTAGTACCGAGATCGAGCTGTAGTACCTATTGGACTGTGTGTCCTTAGGGTTTCTGCTACAGTACCAAGGGCATGTAGGATCGGGCTGCGGTGCCTATTGGACTGTGTGTCCTTAGGGTGTTGCTGCAGTACCAAGATATGTGAGGTAGGTAGGGCCTATGTGACTGTGTGTTCATAGGTTGCTACTGAAGCCTCAGGAGGGGTAGGTGGTTAGGGTTTGGCCACCCTGACTACTGAGGCCCCTGAGCGCGCTGTTCCGAGGGGCTTGTCTTGACCATGCAGTCCTACGGAGATGCTACATGTCAGTTTGTTATGCTAGAGGCAGGTCTATTGTTACTTCCTAATTGTGATTTGAATTGCATGCATTGTATACATATTGTATCTGAGTCTAACAGTTACTCTGGGGTTCAACTTGAACTCCAGACTGGTTCAAAAGATACAGGCGTAAGGCAGTAGCAGTTGGTGAAACTTGAAGAAGGTGGGACTTGATGCGGGAAGATGAAGAAATAGAGGATGCCCTGTTACTTTTTGCGTACTTCTACATTTGGGATGATTGTATGATTTATGCTCGTTGTTTAGCATTTGTTTTGGACGATTGTACCCTTAACCCTATGGGGACTACTTTATGTTCTTGTTTGTACATTTACCAGTATATTGTAAGTTGTCCAAACCGATCTTATGCTCTTCCGCGCACACTCTGATGTATGTTAAAAAGGAATAAAGAACAAAGGAAAGGTAATAACCGGAAAGGATCCCTCTAACCCGCCACCCGAAAGGGCGAGGCTGGTAGGGGTGTAACACTTGATGAGATGAATGTCAAGTGTAAAGGCATTGCTCTCAAGACTATTAAAGAAGCTAAGGAATCCGATGATGATGATGAAGAAGAAGAAGATAAAGAGCTGGGCATGATGGTCTGAAGATTCAAGAAATTTTATAAGAAGGACCAAGGGTACAAGAGATTTCACAAAGGTAGCTCCAGCACCGAGGCAAAGAAGCCAATCATTTGCTACGAATGTGACAAGCCTGGCCACATCAAGTCTGAATGCCCTCTGCTGAAGAACAAGGATAAAGATAAGAAGAAGTTCAACCAATTCAAAAAGAAAGCCTATGTCTCAGCCATATGGGGAGATAGCTCATCTGATGAAGATAAAGCTGATGAGGAAGAAAAAGCAAATATTTGCTTAGTTGCTGAAGAAGAAGAGCAACATGACAACAATGAGGTATATGATCCGAAACCATCTTATGATGAGTTATTTGCTGAATACAATGTTGTGCAATCTGAATTTGAAAAACTTGCAGAAAAATACATTTCTACGAAAAAGAAAAATGTGACTCTTGAAATGCAAGTTAAAAATATTTCATATGAAGATATGCCTTGTGAAAATTGTCCTGATTTGGAGAAAAAGAATTTACATCTTACAAAAGCACTTGAGAAATTCACTAGAGGTAGTGAGATGCTCAATGTCATTTTGAAACAGCAAAGATTTACAAATGATAGATTAGGAATTGGTTACAAACCAAATTTTGACAAAAGAAAAGGCAAAAAGAAGTTTGGAGAAAAATCTTACATGAACTATTTTAGAAAATCCGTTCATTCTTCAAATCCTTTTGCACATTGCAATTATTGCAATCGAAAAGGCCATACTACTTCTTCCTGTTTTCATAAAAATGAAAGAAAGAGTAAGCCTATCGAGAACTATCAATGGGTGCCTAAGGGATCCTACAAGGTTCTTAAGACACAAAGTAACCCCAAAGGACCCAAGAAAAGATGGGTACCTAAGACTTGATTGCTTATGTTTTGTAGGTATGTCTAAGAGCATCAAGGTCCAACAAATGGTACATTGATAGTGGATGCTCTAGGCACATGACGGGAGATCATTCCAAATTTGCTTCAATCAAGCACAAGGATAGTGGCAAAGTAACATTTGGTGGAAATCAATCTGGAAAGATTGCTGGGATTGGTGAAGTTGGAAACAATGAAGGACCACAAATCAAAGATGTCTACCTTGTGGAAGGACTTTGTCACAATCTCCTCAGTGTAAGCCAAAGTACCGATAAAGGTAACTTAGTTATCTTTGATTCTGAGGAATGCTTGATAGTAAGTAAGCATATTCTCTCTTTAGACAATATAAAATCAAAAGCTATTTTTAGAGCTCCTAGAGAAGGCAATTGTTACACACTTAACCTTTCTAGAGATGACTCTACTTTTGAAAAATGTTTTGTTAGTAATTTGGATGATAATTGGCTATGGCACAAGCATTTAGCTCATGTCAATATGATTCAACTTGACAGATTGCTCAAAAAGGATTTGGTGGTGTTCCAAAACTTCGTTTCAAAAATGATATGATTTGTGATGCTTGTTAAAAAGGAAAACTAACAAAATCATCTTTCAAATCTAAAAATAAAGTTTTAACTTCTAGACCTCTTCAATTACTTCATATGGATCTAGTTAGACCAGTTAGAGTAAGAAGCCTAGGTGGCAATCTTTATACCTTGGTCATAGTAGATGATTTTTCTAGATTTGCATGGACTATATTTTTGTCATCTAAAGATGAAACATTTGATCAGTTTGTTGTTTTTGCCAAGAAGGTCCAAAACGAGAAAGGTTTTATCATTTCAGGAATTCGAACAAATTATGGAGGAAATTTCAAAAATCATGCCTTTGCTGAATTTTGTGACAATATGGGGATTGATCACAATTTCTCAGCCCCAAGGACTCCTCAACAAAATGGTGTTGTGGAAAGAAAGAATAGAGTCCTCACTGAGATAGCAAGAGCTATGCTGAATGAGAACAACACTTCACAAGTGTTCTGGGTTGATGCAATGAGTACGGCTTGTTACATCTCAAATCGTGCTTACCTCTGAAAGAAGGTGAACAATACTCCTTATGAGCTGTATAAAGGAAGAAAGCCAAATCTGAGTCATCTACATGTGTTTGGATGTAAGTGCTTCATCCACAATAATGGTAAGGATAACTTGGGAAGTTTGATCCCAAGGCGGATGAAGGTATATTTTTGGGTTATTCTAATAGAAGTAGAGCTTATAAAGTCTTTAACATTCGTACTCGCATTGTAGAAGAGTCTATGCATGTTGCATTCTGTGAATCTAAATCTGACAAATCCAAGGATGATGATGAGGAAAATGTTTTGAAAAATCAATTATTTTCGAAAAACTACTCCTGCTTCTATTGAAAATCTTGAAAATGTTTTTGAAGTTGATCCTCAAAACAATTTGGAAAACCCTGATCAACCTCAACCTAGAGCTTGAAAATTTATAAGGAATCAACATTTAGACCAAGTCATAGGTGATGTTAATGAAGGTGTAAGGACCAGAAGTAGTACTTTGAATGAATTCACTTTTTATGCTTTTATTTCGAAAGTAGAACCCTCTAAAATTGATGAAGCCCTTTCAGACAATGATTGGGTGATAGCAATGCAAGAGGAGTTACACCAATTTCATAGAAATCAAGTTTTGGATTTGGTACCTAGGCCTAAGGACCATCCGGTCATTGGCACTAAATGGGTACCACTCTGGTCCTATTTATAAGTCCAGTTTGATCAAATCTCACATACCAAGGAAAGTTAGGTATCTCAATGATTATAGAGCATATTTCCAACTTTACCCTCATTTATGAATGGGTACTTTTAAAAAATTGTCAAATCTCTCTCATCTTTTTCTCTTCCCAACATAGCTAGTCAATCTCTTTCATCATCATTAATATGGGCAAAATTGTCACAATCTCATTTATTTGGTCAAAATGGACTTATAAATAGGACCAAATTTTTTGGTCAAACTGGACTTATAAATAGGACCAGAGTGGTATTCAAGAACAAACGAGATGAATTAGCAATCATAGTCCGTAATAAGGCAAGATTGGTTGCTAAAAGCTATAATCAAGAAGAAGGAATTGATTATGAAGAAATTTATGCTCCAGTGGCAAGATTGGAAGCTATAAGAGTTCTTCTAGCCTTTGCTTGTGTCAAAGGATTCAAGCTTTATCAAATGGATGTGAAAAATGCTTTTCTAAATGGTTTTATTCAGGAGGAAGTTTATGTGGAACAACCTCCCGGTTTTCAAAATGATCATCATCCAGATCATGTTTATCGCCTTAAGAAAGCCTTTTATGGTCTTAAGCAAGCTCCTAGAGCTTGGTATGAGTGATTAAGCAAATTCCTTCTTGATCAAGGATTTGTTAGAGGAAAAGTAGATACAACTATTTTCATTAAAAGTAATAAGATTGGTGAAATTTTAATTGTCCAAATCTATGTTGATGACATTATTTTTGGAGCTTCTAATGATGTTTAGTGTGAAGAGTTTGCTAAGAATATGCAGGGAGTGTTTGAGATGTCCATGATGGGAGAACTCAACTATTTTCTTGGTCTGCAAATCAAGCAAAAGGCAAATGGAATTTTCATCTCTCAGACCAAGTATCTCAATGATCTGCTAAAGAAGTTTGGAATCGACCAATGCAATGGAGCTGACACTCCAATGAGCTCAACCACATCTTTGGATGCTGATGAAAAGGGCATTGATTTCAACATTACAAGATATAGAGGAATGATTGGTTCATTACTCTATCTCACCGCAAGTCGCCCAGACATCCAATTCAGTGTGGGGATGTGTGCAAGGTTCCAATCTGCCCCCAAGGAGTCGCATGCTGAAAATGTGAAGAGAATCTTCAGATACCTTGCTGACACAGACTCTTGGATTGTGATTTCCCAAAGGTCAACCTGAACATTTGGTGGCCTACTCAGATTCAGACCATGCTGGCTACAAGATGGATAGAAAGAGCACAAGTGGCCAATGTCAATTTCTTGGTGGCTCACTTGTATCATGGTTCAGCAAGAAGCAAACAACCGTCTTCGTATCATCAACTGAAGCTGAGTACATTGCTGCATCAAGTTGTTGTGATCAAGTCCTATGGCTCAAGCAACAACTCTCTGACTTGGGAATCAATTTGAAGGAGATCCCAATATTGTGTGACAACACAAGCACACTAAGCTTGGCCAAGAATCCAGTTCAACATACAAGGACCAAGCATATTGATGTGAGACATCATTTCATAAGGGATCATGTTCAAAAGAAGGATGTCAAAGTCATGTTCATTCCAACCCATCTTCAACTTGCTGACATCTTCACCAAACCATTGGCTAAGGAGAAATTTAATTTCATTAGAAGAGAATTGGGAATGGTAAATCCCAATGAGCTGTAAGTAATTCTTTTCCCAATGTTATTTATGGTTTTGATGATCAGAAACTAATTTGAGCAGCGAAGTATCTAGTTGCATTTTATGCAGGATGCTTGAAATACTGAAAGTTTGCTGTCAAGAGACGCAAACTCGAGTTTTGAAACCAAAACTCGAGTTTGTCGGGGCCAGAGAAGAAATTGTGAAGTTGGGCAAAATGGAAACTAGAGCCAGTAAGTATGAAACTCGAGTTTCGGGGAAACAGAGAGCAACATGTCTATTGAAGAAATGGAAAATCGAGTCAGTTAGTATGAAACTCGAGTTTCGGTCAGACAGAGAGCAACACACCTGTTGATGAATAATCAAAAATCGAGTTTGTAAGTTGGAAACTCGAGTTTTGGTCGTGGAAGTTCAAAAGTTCATAGTACACTTTTGAAGTCCAGGTAAGTTTTGGCGCTTTATTTAAAGGGTGATTGTTCATGTTCGTCTACACTCGCTCCAAAACTCAAGTTTTCTCCTGTTCTTCTCTCTGCCATTTTTGATTCTTCACCAAAATCCCCAAACCTAAACCCTAAATGGCCTCCAAATCAACTGCTCCTGTGTCTCCCAAGGGTCCCGATGATGAAGGTTCGAAGTCTTGGTCTCCCTCTCCTCCTCCTCAGCGACCCCGAAGGATGAAGTCCACCCCCAGGAGATTTCACTATGGGATTGATCGATCAATCAGAGGAGTGAGTGTCAACATTCCTGAAGCTTCGACGAAATTGAAAGGGGTTTCTTTTAAAGAACCCTCTGTATCTCTATCCTCGAAGAAACCTGCATCCGAGGAAGGAACAAGGAAGAAGAAAGTTGGGGAATCTTCTAAACCCCCTAAGCCCATACGATCGAGGGTTTCTTTTGCCTCTCAAGAAGCTGACAAAGGTGCAGTATCATCTTCAGCTCATCAAGAAGCACCTACCATCGAGCCCGAGGCAATCACAGAAATATACAACCACACCACTCCACCTCCAGGGTTTGCTTCTGAAGCCACTGTTTTATCTCCTGAATTAGCAGCTAAGTTTAAAGAATCCTTTCTTAATAAGGAATTATGTCCCACAGTGTCAGTAGACTTGGCCAAACTTAAGGAGGATTGTAACCTGGATTTGTATCCTTGGTTACAAGACTATGAATCTTTCATTTCATTATCTGATCCTTTCACTGCAAACATAGTCAAGATCTTTTATTTTAATATGGTCTATGACAATATCCTGGACTCAGATGGTGAATTAGTTGAGGAACGAGTCACCACAACTATCAAAGGTGTCACCTTCACCTTCTCTACCTCTACCATTAACTCCATCCTCAAAATTGCTAATCTACCTCCTCCACCCTCAGTCAAATTTACTAATAGGGAGATATTTGAAATCCTCAGACCCAATGAGCCTATCCCAGAGACTGGTCTACATCGCCTATCCTTCTCTCCTATGTCAATGCCATCAATTCACAGAGTCCTATGGTACATTTACTCTAGGAATTTTATCTAGAAAGGTGGAAATTACACCCACTTTGCACAGAAGGATTATCCTTTGTTTGCCACTCTTGTCTCTAAAACTCCCATAAA
Source organism: Acacia pycnantha (assembly GCA_025563575.1). Classification (NCBI taxonomy): domain Eukaryota; kingdom Viridiplantae; phylum Streptophyta; class Magnoliopsida; order Fabales; family Fabaceae; genus Acacia; species Acacia pycnantha. The sequence continues at coordinate 543,661 of JAMWYP010000289.1, forward strand.
CCTTGGCCATTGGATCTTTGACGAGATGGTTAAGTTCAAATTTGCCTCTCGTAGGCCCTCTCATATACCTTTTCCATCTCTTATCTCTGTGATCCTCTTCTATCACAGAATCTGGTTTCTTGGCCCTCCTGACTCTACCAGAACTCCTCCTTCCTTTGGCAAATCACAATTGAATTATATGAAGATCAACTTTGAGGGTGAAGGATCAGTTCCCTCAAGGGCTCAAACGAGATCAAGAGCTTCTCATGCCAGGGCATCTCAGGCTCAAGCTCAAGCTCAAGAAGCCCAGTCTACACCTACTGATCTAGATGCAAGGATTAAAGGTATTGTAGATGCTGCTATTGCCGCTCTGTCCATTCGCATTGATTTTGAAGTAGGCAAGTTAATAGCTGAAGTAACCAGAGGCAATCATGAAATGGTGGATGCTCAAGTAGCAATGAAGACAAAGGTTGACTCTTTCCATACACACATCAAGGAGAAGGTTGATGATCTTACTGATCATATGTTGGATCATGATGTCAAGCTCAACTCTCTCATCGGGTTCAATGGATTCTCAGTGACAAGGTGGATAGACTACTCAAGCACCTTCCCTCTTCCTATGGATTTGGTGGTTCTCCCAGTCCTGATCCTGAACCAGATCCTGAACCCTTTTCATCTCCTCCCTTTGCCTTCACTGTTCCTCCGGTTCCCACTTCATCACCTTCAGTTTCCGCTCCTACTATCACCCCTATCATCACACTCACCCCAACCACTGAAGTTGTACATACCTCTTCTTCTCCCATACTAGAAAATTTTCCCCACTCACCTGCCTCCATAGTCAAGTTAGACTCCCCTCCTTCTACTCCTCTCCATGACCCATCTATCTCAGCTCCATTCCCTTTTGAAGATGACAAAGGGGGAGAGAAACAATAGTAGAATTTAAGTTTGAAATAGAGTTGTAGATTGTTTTGTATTTCTGCTACTAGATTGTTTTATGCTTCTGCTATTTCAGTTTCTGTAGTTATGCATTTCAATCTATGTATTGTATTTTGAGCAATGAAATGAATTGCATTTTTATTTATATGCTTCTGTTGATTATCTCTGATAAATCACATTTAATGTTTCAATGTCTTGGTTATTTAAGAATGTTAAATGCACAAACTTTCTCAAAATCAAAAAGTATCATGAAGCTTAAAAATCTGTAAAAATCCATTTCAAAATGAGGATTCTGTCAAATTCTTGAAATTTTAGTTTACAAGTGTTGTCATCATCAAAAAGGGGGAGAATGTTAGTTCTCTATGGGTTTTGATGATAACTGAAAATTGTAAACTCAAGAAGAAGTTTTGTCTTTGGTTAGTTGAAAACTTACTGTCTAAGACAAAACTCGAGTTTTGGCTTGACAAAGAGTAGCTCAATTTTCACAAGTTAGGAATGTTGGGATCCGTACACGCAGCGGAAGGAATCTCATCCATTTTAAATTTTACGAATCCCATAAAGAGGATCTATCAACGACGTTTAGATCAAGGTTCGTTAGAGAAACCGTACCTATACGAGCTGGTATGCGTCCTTTCTCTAACACGTGGGCTAACACCATCTTGTTCGACCTTTGCAAACACGTGGGCTAACACCTTCTTGTTCGACCTTTCCAAACACGTGGGTTAACACCTTCTTGTTCGACCTTTGCAAACATGTGGGCTAACACCTTGTTCGATCAATCTCTAGGAGCCGACTCTACGAATCCACTCCCTCTACCGGTATCCACACCGAACAGCTCTCCAACACGTACGGCAGCGTGCTAGCGCCTTCTTACTTTGTGTCTCTCATTTTTCTCTTTAGGACTTCTTTTGAGGCTTGTTCGTTCATACTTTTAATACGACTTAGATCCATATCCATTTATAGAGTTTCTAAAACCCTAATTGGGCCGTATTAAAATATTCAAGACTAATATCAATTAGTCCTTGAATTTCGAATTTGGATTAAATAATTTAATTAAATCTGATACTGTATCTCAACTCAATTAAATATGAGATATCACATCTTTATTCGAAAATCAAATCTGAGATACAATATCTCTATTTGTTTTAAATATTTAATTTATCAAATAAATTAAATGTAAAACAAATATTATATAACAATATCATTATTAAATAATATTATTATTTAATTTCGAAATTATGTATATATATATATACACACACACATATATCCATCCTAGATTAAATGTTGTATTCATTAGATCTTAGACATATCTAAGATTCAATGAATCTGGACACTATTGCTCGTATTGAGCTATTCTTGTGTGTGACCCTGCAGGCCCACTTGAGATTGGCAGTGGGCCAACATTGTACCAGCCCACAAGTCGCAAGCGGCCTCTAGCAATACATTGCGACTACCCAATTCATATGGGGATCGATGATACGATACAACCTATCATACAACCATGTCACGTCCCTTTTGTCACGCGATAACTTGGTCAAGGATGAGGCATGGATAATGTCAACTTCCTGTTCTTGACCATTACTTTCTCGATTCTTGAGTAGTCTAACAATTGAAATTGAAACTCCTTTCCATTGTAGTATGGCCATACATTTCTCAGACTCACTCATCGAGGGCCCAGATTATCTCTCTACAAATGTGAGGGACAAATTCCATCTTGACCATTCACATTCCTCCGCATGAAAACCACCGATCCCGATCCAAGCCTTTATCATCACCCGGTCAAAGGTGACTTTTGACTAGGTCAAAGATCAGCGACTCTCATGTAGGAATCCATGATGATCTCAGGTTAAAGGGCGTTGTGACGCGGTTATACATGAGATAAGCTTATGACTAAATCCATGCAGCTTTCTCATAGTGGGTCAATCCAAAGACCTTGTACTCTTACAAGTGCCTATGACTTTGATTCGTATCTCCATACCTCATCAAAGTCATACTGGTCTTATTTCATCTCGCTCCCGCGTAGATGACCGACTGAGGACATTTAGGATAATCTATTAGATATATCCAGGGATCAGTTATCATTATAAACATGCAAATGAAATGATAACTAAAGGAGAATACTTTAAATAACATTAACATTTAAAGTACAATGACTTGCCCCTAGGGCATAATTTCCAACAAGGAAAACTCCAGTTTGCATAGGCAAACTCGAGTTTGTATCAAACAGAGAGCACTCCAAGTTTTCACTTCAAGGAAAACTCGAGTTTAGGTTTTGAAAACTCGAGTTTGTACCTTACAGAGACACTTAATATTTTCTAAAGAGAACAAAACTCCAGTTTGCATTTGGAAACTCGAGTTTGGCCAATACAGAAAGTTCTTTGAGTTTTCAAAGTAATTTGGAAACTCAAGTTTGCTTTTGTAAACTCAAGTTTACAAGTCACACAGAGCTATGCTCATTTCTGAGTTTATGAAAACTCTAGTTTCGATTTCAAAACTCCAGTTTTCAATTGACAGAATATTTATCATGCATGATCTGAATCTGTATAGGCTACTAGATGCTCATGTTGATATTTGGGAAACCACAATCCAAGAGTCTTTGTATCAGCAAGATATCTGAAGATTCTTTTGACATGTTCAGCATGAGACTCCTTGGGGACAGATTGGAATCTAGCACACATTCCAACACTGAATTGAACGTCTGGACGACTTGCAGTAAGGTAGAGTAATGATCCAATCATTCCTCTATATTTAGTAATGTTGAAATCGTGCCTTTTTCATCGCATCCAGTGTTGCAGTTGAGCTCATTAAAGTGTCTGCTCCATTACAATCTTCTAAACCATATTTCTTCAATAGGTCTTTTAAATACTTAGTCTGGGAAATGAAGATTCCATCATGGCGTTGCTTGATTTGAAGACCAAGGAAGAAATTAAGTTCTCCCATCATAGACATTTCAAATTCTCCCTGCATTGTCTTAGCAAATTCTTCACACATAGCATTATTAGAGGCACCAAATATAATGTCATCAACATAAATTTGAACTATTAATATATCTCCAAGTTTATTCTTTTTAATAAAGAGAGTTGTATCTACTTTACCTCTAACAAATCCTTGATCAAGAAGGAAATTGCTTAATCGCTCATACCAAGCTCTAGGGGCTTGCTTAAGTCCATACAAGGCTTTCTTGAGATGATAAACATGATCTGGATGATGTTCATTTAGAAATCCTGGAGGTTGTTCAACATAAACTTCCTCCTGTATAAAACCATTTAGAAAGGCGGATTTCACATCCATTAGGAAAAGTTTGAATCCTTTGACATAGGAAAAGGCTAAGAGAACTCTTATTGCTTCCAATCTAGCCACTGGAGCATAAGTTTCTTCATAATCAATTCCTTCTTCTTGATTATAGCCTTTTGCAACTAACCTTGCCTTATTACGAATGATTATGGCGGATTCATCACGTTTGTTCTTGAATACCCATTTAGTGCCAATGACTGGATGGTCTTTAGGCCTAGGCACCAAGTCTCAAACTTGATTTCTTTCAAATTGGTGTAACTCCTCTTGCATTGCTATAACCCAATCATTGTCTAAAAGGGCATCATCAATTTTAGAGGGTTCAATTGTAGAAATGAAAGCAGAAAAAGTAACTTCATTTAAAGTGCTTCTTCTGGTTCTTACTCCTTGATTTGCATCACCTATCACTTGATCTAGAGGATAACTCCTACTGTATCTCCATGATTTTGGTTGAGTTTGAACACTGTTTTCACAAGAGTTTTCACAATGGTTTTCAGTTTCGAATCCTTTTGCAAATCTTTTTCAGTATTTGTTGAAACAGAAGTTGCTTTTGAGTCAGGTTGATTTGAGATAGGAAAATCATCATCATCCAAGGACTTATTAGACTTGGTTTCACAGAATACAACATGCATAGATTCTTCAACAGTGTGAGTGCGGGTATTATAAACTCTATATGCTTTACTTCTACTTGAATAACCCAAGAATATACCTTCATCAGCTTTGGGATCAAACTTACCCAAGCTGTCCTTACCATTATTGTGGATGAAGCATTTACATCCAAAGATGTGCAAGTGAGCTAAGTTGAGCTTTCTTCCTTTGTAGAGCTCATAGGGAGTTTTGTTCAATTTCTTCCGGAGATATGCCCTGTTTGATATGCAACATGCAGTGCTCATAGCATCAGCCCAAAACACTTGAGATGTTTGATTTTCATTTAGCATTGATCTTGCCATTTCAGTGAGCACTCTATTCTTCCTTTCAACAACTCCATTTTGCTGTGGGGTTCTTGGAGCTGAGAAGTTATGATTGATTCCCATACTATCACGAATTCTCCAAAGGCATGATTCTCAAATTCTCCACCATGATCCGTACGAATACCGCAATAGAGAATCCTTTCTCGTTTTGGACCTTCTTGGCAAACACAACAAATTGATCAAATGTTTTATCTTTTGAAGACAAAAGAATGACCCAAGTAAACCTTGAGAAATCATCCACTATAACCAAGGTATAAAGATTGCCACCAAGGCTTTTTACTCTAGCTAGTCCAACTAAATCCATATGGAGTAATTGAAGAGGTCTATTAGTTGATATTTCGTCTTTGATTTGAAAGAAGATTTGGTTTGTTTACCTTTTTGACAAGCATCACAGATCATGTCATTTTTAAAAGAGAGTTTTGGTAAACCAATAACCAATTCCTTTTTCTGTAGCTTATCAAGTTGAATCATATTAACATGTCCTAAACATTTATGCCATAGCCAACTTTCATCTAAGTTACCAACAAAACATTTTTCAGAATCATAATTGTTTTCAGATAGATTAAGAGTGTAGCAATTACCTTCTCTTGGAGCTCTGAACAATGCTTTGGATTTAATGCCATCTAAGGAGAGAATATCCTTACTTACAATCAAACATTCTTCTGAATCAAAGATGACTAAATTTCCTTTGTCTATGCTTTGACTCACACTAAGGAGATTGTGACATAATCCATCCACAAGGTAAACATCTTTGATTTGTGGTCCATTGTTGTTTCCAATTTTACCAATACCAGCAATTCTTCCGGACTGATTTCCACCAAATGTTACCTTGCCACCTTCCTTATATTTGATTGAAGCAAACTTGGATTGGTCTCCTGTCATGTGTCTTGAGCATCCACTGTCAATGTACCATTTATTGGGATTTGATGCTCTAAGACAAACCTCTTCGTTATCTGATTCCTCTTGGGCCACAAGACAGAGATTTGCGCTTTCTTCTTCTTCTGCCTCATCTTCATCAGATGAGATGTTGCCCCATATAGCTGATACGTAAGCTCTTTTCTTGAACTTATTGAATTTCTTTTCTTTGTTCTTCAGCTGAGGGCATTCTGATTTGATGTGGCCAGGTTTTTCACACTCATAGCATATGATAGGTTTCTTAGTTTCAAGTCTTGGAACTACCTTTGTCTTGAGAGCCATTCCTTTGTTCTTGATATTGATCTCATCAAGTCCTTTCTTGAATTTGATCTTCCCTTCATATTCAGAGAGGCTGCCAAACAATGCTGCTACAGAGGCCATTGATCCACCACGAGCTTCTTCAATTGCAGTGACCTTGGCTTCCCATTCCTTGGTGAGAACGTTTAGTATTTTCCTCACTTGGACAGGTTGTTCATATTCTTTTCCCAATGCAGTGAGTTGATTAATCAGATGAGTGAACCTGAGTTGAAATTCACTAATAGATTCTCCAGACTTCATACGTAGTAAATCATATTCAATCATGAGAGTATTAATGCGATTTTCTTTGATTGCATTCGTTCCTTCATGAGCTGTCTCAAGAGCATCCCACATTTGCTTAGCGGATGGCAATGTGCAGATTCTGAAATATTCCTTTTGGCCAAGAGCACTTTGCAGCATGTGGATTGCTTTCATGTTGAGGGTGACTAATTTTTTATCATTGTCATCATACTCTTCTTCTCGCTTGGGGGTTCTGACATCAGCTTGTACTGAGGATGGAACATAGTTACCTTTCTCAAAGACCTTCCAAAGACCAAACTCAGAGGCCATTACATACACCCTGAACTTAGCCTTCCAGAAAGAGTAGTGTTCTCCATTGAAACCTGGTGGTCTGTTGATTGAGGCTCCATCGGGTAGAATTCCTTCCATTTGATCTTTTGTCTAGGATGTTAATCCTTCAAATAGACAACCGGGCTCTGATACCAAATGAAAGTGAAGGAAATCACCAAGAGGGTGGTGAATTGGGGATTTTAAAATTCTTTTCTATTCACCCTTATACTAGATGCAGCTGGATATAAAGTAGAGATAGGGAAGAAGAGCTTGACACAGAATGAAAGAGAACTGAAATAATAGAGAAGTATTGAGCTTTGTTTTCGTTTCTGCTTGTTGTGTCTCTTTGTATGTTTGTATGCAACTCTATATATAGCAGTGAGTCTTCTCATGACCGTTTCTTCTTTATTCAGAATTCTCTCCATTTGAATTTATTTGCTATTTGAGGATTCTAGCCGTTGGGTTCATAATCTTTCCTGATTTTCGGATGATTGATTTGCAATGAAGGTCTTTTAATGTTCATCAATTGATTTGAATAACGAATCATTCTGGGTAATCGTTGTGGCAATCATTTCCAAGTGAGGAACTCTTCTTTATGCCAGAATCTCTGATTGTTGCGTGAGATAAATGCTGTCAATCAATTGTGGATCCGACACGAGCTCGAGTTTGCAAGTCTAGGCTCGAGTTCGTAAGCCATCTGGGATGTCAGGTTCAACTTCTGTGAAGTGCGAACTGGAGGTTCAGAGGAAAAATCTGGAGTTTGTAGTTTTTTTTCAGAGGCAAGCTCGAGTTCATGGTAGCAGGCTCGAGTTCGGAGCACAGTAGGTCATTTGTCGCGAGAGCCATCTGAAATCAAAACTTTACAAAATGGCAAGCTCGAGTCCGTTAGTGAGCAGGCTCGAGTTTGACATTGTTCATGTCAGACAAACTTGAGGTTTAAAATATGAACTCTAGAGTTGGTAAGGTAACTTTACTCATATCAAGGATTAGGCTCAAGTTAGAAAGACTGGGCTCGAGTTTACTAAAAAAAGATGAACTTTGAAATTAATTGGCCAGAGGCAAACCTGAGGTTTAAAACGTCAGGCTCGAGTTTTGAAAAGATGGAAAGTTTGAATGCTCTCTGCCAAGGGAAAACTCGAGCTTGCAGACGCAGGCTCGAGTTTACATGTTTTGTAAACTCTTTTATGTCTTTCAAACTATAGAGTAAACTCTACATAACAACCATAGGCTCGAGTTTATTTATTTAAGCTCGAGTTTGCAACATTTGTAAGTTAGCAAACTCTACTCAAAATACAAACCGTGGAGTTTTGAAGAAATGGTTTTCAAATGAAAAGTTTTCCCTCCAGAGGCAAACTCGAGCTTGCTTATGCAGGCTCGAGTTTACTTATTCGTAAACTCTTTCAAAACCTTTTCTGGAGCTTTTAGGCTCGAGTTCAAGAACACAGCTCGAGTTCAAAATGCAAAGATAAGCCGTCTTGCTCTCAGTTAGTGGCAAACTCGAGTTCACCTATCTAGGCTCGAGTTTGACGCTGACAGAATGTTTTTGTCTTTAAATGAAATCATTTAGCTTGTCAAAAACATTTGCACTTGTTTACATTTGTCAGTTATCATCAAAAGACATTGAGAACTAACAGGAACTAGTCGTTAGAACTTTTGCACAGCTTTCGATGTTCTGACACAAATATGAGATTTTGAGATTTGCTTCTAATCCTTCGTTTTAATCATCTGAAACTCACTAAAAAATTGATTAAACGTAGTTAAGAATAGTAATGAGTGATGATATGAAGTATCTAGTTCATATATGAATATTTTGCAAATTCGAGAAAACTGATTTTCAAACAGAGCATCAAAAACTGGAGTTTTCAACTGTTCACTTAAGTGCAAACTCGAGTTTTGAAACACAAACTCGATTTTTGGTCTTTCTCAGGTAAATGTCGCGATTGAGATTCAAAGAACATCTTGAAATAGAAGAAAAACTCGAGTCATTAAGTGACAAACTCGAGTTTTGGAGTTGTTCTGCCCTTGGTTGCTCTCTGTCTGATGGAAACTAGAGTTTTGGTCTCACAAACTCGAGTTTTGAAGATGCTCTGACGTTCGTTGCTCTCTATGTGATGGAAACTCGAGTTTCCAACTTAATGACTCGAGTTTCGGTCTTTCCCAAAATCATATTTTGCTCTCTGTCCCCGCCAAACTCGAGTTTTGGTTCCAAAACTCGAGTTTGCTTCATTTGATAGCAAACTGTGCAATATCTTGAACAGACAGTCAACTTTCGAGGGCCATATCTCCCCGGTCGGAACTCCATTTTGGTTAGTTCAAGGCTTGATGGAAATCACTTTGAGTCTACTTTCCAATTCCACCAATTTCATCTCAATTGGATTTGTATTTTATGAGATACACGCAAAACATTGAAGGTTGATCTGCTGAGTGGCGTGAATTTCATTGTCAACTTCATAAAATCATAGCTCCTTCATCTAAAATATTTTTGGCTTGAATTGTATATCAAAATGACGCATTGGGAGTCTAGTTTCATATGCCACTGGTTTCACCTCAGTCAGATTTCTGGTTTAGGAGATATCATCAAATTACCATACGTCGCCCGAGTAAAACGTGAAACAGAGTTGCTGAAGACCGCTGTAAACTCGAGTTTTGACTTGTAAACTCGAGTTTTCCTTATCCAGAGACGCCAGAGATGCTGAAGACATTACAAACTCGAGTCAGTTGGTGATTAACTCGAGTTTTGAGTTCCAAACTCGAGTTTTGTGTCCTAAACTCGAGTTTTCTCATACCAGAGGAGCAAATCATTGTAGCAAAGTAGGAAACTCGAGTTTTTAGATTTGAACTCAAGTTTTCTCATCTTGGAACTGATTTTTTGCTGGTTTTAACTTCGAATTGAGCCATTCCAACTTCCATATGATCTTGGAGGCTTCTAGCATCAATATAAGAACTTGAATAATGATATTCCACTACATTGTACAAGTTCTTCTTTCTTCAATTTCTTCTCTCCTTCTAGATTATCCCCCAAAATCATTTGATAATTTCTTGCTTCCTTGACATTATGATATTCCCATTATATTGTTCAAGAACTTCTTTCTTCAATCTATTTTCTTGATCATTTTTCATCATTCAACTTGGACTCATCATTCTTTGCAAGTTCTACCTTATTCAATATCTCATCTTCTTCTTGAACTTGACATTCTCTCCAATTTCTTCTTTCTAAAATCTCTTATCTCCTTCTTGAGCTATTATTCAACTTGGACTAATCTACATTAAATATAGTAGTTAATTGATATAGGAGATAAATATATCATACAAACTTTTTGCTCTTAATAATGACATCTATATAAGACATCATCAAAACTAATCAAAACCAACAATATGTAGCAGAATTAAGTGAATTGCAAACAAGAATTATGATATGTACCTATTGATGTATGGTGCCAAGTAAAACTTTTTGATATTTCCACATACCTTCTGTGATATGTATTCCTGCCTCTCCTTTAAGGATGTTGTACTTATATAGTCTGGGCACAATAATTCAAACTCATTGCTTCTTCCCAATTCACCCAATTTATGATGTATGCACCTACAATAATGACATCATGGAATTAGTATATATGTAGGTGTGTCTAAATGATGCATTTAAATTATGTACTCATAAGAGAATATACTTAGTTAAAATTATGAGCGCAATTGCATTAGTAAGCTCCTGTTTAGGAACCAGCAGGGACAGTATATCATATGTGTCAATGAAAACCGGTTGCTTATCAGGGAGGCCTACAACTTCATTGACAAGCCACGATCTAGTTCCAAAAGATCCATTGAATACCATAACGACAATTTTTTCCTTGGCATTCCACTTAGGCGTGTCAACAACTTCAAGGGTTGGAGCTTCAGGAGGGGTTTTGATCGGGATTTGATCATGTGGAGTAGAAACACGTACAAGCTTCACTGGCCATGAGATGAAGCATCCCTTGATATCACTCACAACCTTCAGGTCATCAATTGGGAGAGGGACAAGGGCATCAGCAATGATCACCACTTTAAGTAACACTCTAACTTCATCATCAGCCATTTGTTGGTGGTGTACAGTTAATCCCAAGTTGTAGACAGTCCCATGTGCAACTAATCAGCTATCAGGATCCTCCACATAAAATTCACAAGGTTCAGGACCCTCTGACTGTCCAACAATGCAACTCCCTTTAGTTCTCTGTTGCATAGGTGCAAGTGAATCTGGCAAGGGAACACTGGCCTCATTGCGTGAGCTCACAATCATCATCATTTCCTCCTTCATCTTGCTCAGCTGGGCTTGAAACATTGTAGTCAATGAAGCTTCTCGCTCCTCTGCTCACGCTGCTGCTTCCTTACTCGCTTTGGCCACCATATGTTCTATCTCCTCCTAGGTAACCATACTTTATTTATGGTGTTTAGATGATCCAAAGTCTTGGCTTAGGCCTACCCATCCTCCAATTCCCCTTACATGCCTCACATGAATCAGTTTTTCAGTCGTAAGGGTCAGAATATCATTCCTCCCGTCCAACAAAAATGATCCCTCTTCTTCTTTCTTTTTAAGTTCATTCTATAAGATACAAATAACGAGAAGTTTAGTAATGAAACATATTTAGTAACTAAAAAATAACAATAATGATACTTACAATTCTTTCAGCAATTATATGAGTTTTTTCACTCGTGTAAGCCCCACTTCTCTTTTGGCGACAATACAACCATAACTCTTCACGACGTATTGGAGATGGTAGATCACATATCGCAGAAGGATTGGATTCAACTTCTTGTTCCAATCTCTTTCGCTTGGCTGCCATCAACTCTTTTTTAGCCTTTTCATAACCACCACGAGAAATTCTATTAGGGTAATCATTCTTTATACTTGTCTCTTGTGCTTGTTCCCTTTTTCTCTCTGAATCAAAATTCAAAACAACTATTAATTATGAATTCCAGACCATGTCACTAACAAAAATTAGAGAACTTCTGCTTGATATGAACCTTAAACACTAGTCAAATTCACTTCATCAAGTTTCAAGACTTGCATAGAACTAAGACATGCTCTTCTGATGCAAGACAAATGATGGAAATGTATGATTCTATTCACACGCCAAGCCATCTAACTAACAGGATTAGATGAACTCATCAAGAAATGTATACTTGTACAAGGATTAGGGTGAGGCTTACCAACTAGAACGTCGATATGAATATAATTGTTAGATAGTTGGGTCTTAAACTTCCTCCAGCAATCAGCACAATACAACAATGTCTTGTTTTTCAACTTCTGATTGTCAGGAACATTGTATGTTAGCCGGATAGAGTCCCAAATAAGATCCTTTACTTTCGCCTTGTCGATATTTTTCCACTCATCTATCAAGATGCTAGGCTTGCTACATGCTAGCAGGTTGACATAACTCGTATATGTGCTTTTATTAGGGCAGAAAGGATTCAAAATTTCATCATACTACTGAATCTCGAGCTTTAATTTTCCCCGACAATTCGACTTAGGACAAGCTCTTTCAATCGTGTGCCTCTTCTATCATGGCGTAAAGGCCGGTTACGAGGCTCACTCTGATATGAACAAGGTTCGCTCTGACTCACACCAGTTACACCAGTAACTAGCGTTCCACGAACACGACTAGAATCGTTTTCTTTATCCATTTTCAAGAAAGGAAGAGAGGTTGAGAGAGGTGGTGCAAGAGAGGAATGCGTGAATGAATGAGAGAGTAACAGAGGTTAGTGGTGGTGGGTGAGGAACAGAGGTTTCACAACACGAAGAGAGATTCAGAGAGAGCAACTACAGGTTTCAGCGCGAAGAAGAGATTATATTTGGCGCTGTAATATTAAAACCAGGTATATTTAGAAGTATAAGATTTTTATAAAAAGTAATTGATATTTCAATTTAAAAAAAAAATGTTTAAGACCGGTTGTTTTGGAAACTAGTCTGAATAATATATTTAAAACATATAAATAAATGATCCAATCTAAGAAGTTTTTTATATTTACAAAACTGCCACTGGTCACATTTTTAAAAATGAAAGTAAGGGGTTGTGGAGATATTTGGAAAAAAAAAAACAAAAAAGAAAATGCTACGGCAAAAAATATGATATACGAAAAAAATGTTGAAAAATAAAAGTGTCAAACCGACTAATAAACCGCGTCAAAAGTTGACACGTAACAGAGAGAATGCATGAGTCACCTCCTCCCGCTCTCCGCAGATTCTTTTAAATCTGAAGCAATGAGCGTCGCAACATGCAACCACCAGCCTCAGCCTAAGCCGCCATAGCCACCCCAAACTTCTCTCTCGGGATCCGATTATTTCGCTATTTTCTTCATTCTCACTCCCTCAAAACAGAGAGCCACACAGCTTCACAAGCGTCACGCGCTTCAGGGACATCGTTCTTCTTCTAATCTTCTCTCGTCTTTTCAATCTTCTTCCCTTAATTGGGTTTCTTCTTCCTCTGAAACGCAAGAGAAGAGGAAGACAAAACAAAAAAAGAAAACTCCTTTTATTCTTTTTTGTTTTATTTGGGGAAGAAATGGAACAGAAAGGCTTGTTGATCTCAGCGTTAAGTGTTGGTGTAGGAGTTGGAGTGGGCATTGGGTTGGCTTCTGGGCAAAATGTAAGCAAATGGGGAGCTAATACTTGTTCCTCAAACGCCCTTACTGTGGAAAAGATAGAGCAAGAAATGCTTCGATTAGTCGTTGATGGCACAGAAACCAAAGTCACCTTCGATCAGTTTCCTTATTATCTCAGGTCACATACCCATCAACACATCGTTTCTCGTTTAATTCTTTCTTAACCCTTTCGTGTTCATGCATTTCAAGTTTATTTTTTGTTACTAACCGCCCACAGGTGGTTTCTCATATGTTCCTGTACTTCAATCACCATCCATTTCTGGGTTGTTTATATCTTCGCTCCTGTTTCATTATTTAGATGTTTGCATCTTGTTTGTTAATTTGTTCAGTTTACGTGATGATGACTTGTTAGCATAACTAAGTTTGAAATTTTTAAGAAGGTATAAGCTTGATAGCATGCCTAAATACTATATCTGCTATGCTAAGTCATTTTTCTCACATAATTGACAAATGCCTCAGGAATGACTTGAATTGGATAATCATATGCAATTCTATTATTCTTGACTGCATAGTTACATATTTGTTTCTCTCCTTGTCTTTCTTCTGTTGGCTGGAGGAAAAGAATGTGGTAGATATTCTGTTGGGATGATTTATATTGATTCTTTACTGCATCCCTATCCCAAGGCTTTTCGTTTTCTTGAAATTGTCAGAGTATAATTTCTACGACTGTCTTCTTTCTTACTCTGTTAAACATTCATTCCTTATGGTATGGACACTCTTTTTAATGAGAATCACATATATCAAATATAACTTTATGCCAAACAAATAAGTGTTTTTACTCGATCCTGAGCCATCCACTTTTTTTTGGACTCTGAAGGCTCCATCTGATCATACACATATGAGTCAGAAGTTCTTTTCTTTCTTTAGCAAAAAGAATCTCAGTTCTGGTTTCACCCTTTCCAATCTTTATACATTGACAGTGAGCAGACACGCGTGTTGCTGACAAGTGCCGCTTATGTCCATTTAAAAAATGCCGAGGTCTCTAAATTTACACGTAACCTTTCTCCGGCAAGCCGGACTATTCTACTCTCTGGACCAGCAGGTAATTTGCTTGGAGTTCCTTTGTTTTCTGAGAAATGATTAATATGTTTTTGTATTGACAGTCACATTCAGACTAATTAACTTTTCTTCTCTTCTGTACAGAACAGTACCAACAGGTGCTTGCCAAGGCTTTAGCTCATTACTTTGAAGCAAAGTTGCTGCTGTTAGATTTAACCGACTTTTCGTTGAAGGCGAGTGAGAGAAATTTTTGTGCTATTCTATCTATGCTTTCTCCTTTTGCTCTTGAACTTAATGGTTATTTTTTCATCTGTGCAGATTCAAAGCAGATATGGTTCTGGCAACAAAGAACCCGTAAGCTCTTTCTTGTTTCTCTTTTGCTTCATTCAACTGTTTGCTGGATCAAGTTTATGCATCATATAATGCTTGATGCTCTTACAGGGAACCGTTTCTGAGTATCATAGATCTGTTCTCTAGTTACCTGCTCTTTCTTGAACTAACATCAAATAACCTGACTTATTGCCTTTTCTGATTCTAGGTTTTTAAAAGGTCCACTTCAGAGTCAACTTTGGAGAGACTATCCGGCTTATTTGGGTCATTTTCAATTTTTCCTCAGAAGGAGGAACTTAAAGGTACAAACTGATTAACTTCTTTGACATGTGAAGTAGGAAAAACTTTTTGTTTATCAAAAGCTCTGTTATTCTCTAATACATTATTGGGCTGTGTATGCTTCGGTTTCTAGAGTCTGTTTTACATCTTAAAAGGAGGAAAGTAAGAAAAAAAAAATGGTAGTTTTAACTTCAGAACAGACATACTGTGAAAGGTTTCAGACACTAAATAGGGAAGACAGACTGATACAATTGGCTTTAACTATGGTTGGTTTCATGTTTTATTATATTCTGATGAGCCTTCAAATGGAAATCAAGAAACAGTACTTATTTCTCTGACCTTTTTTACCGGGGCAATAATGTTGCATTTGTGTGTTGGTCAAGGTAAATGTCATTAAACATAATCGTAAGATCCATATGCCTGACCAAGGGCTTGTAGTTGCAGGAAAAATCATCAGACAAAGCAGTGGAGTGGACCTCAGATCAATGTAAGTAGACTAGATGATCAAGTATTTATTGAATATGATAACCCACAAAAAAAAAAAAAAATCTAGTTTGTTTTTATCATTTCCTGGTACATTATTTCCTTTATACTTGCAGGGGGGGTGATGGGTCTTGCAATCCTCCTAGCATTCGTCGGAATGCTTCTGCCTCTGCAAATATCAGTAGCCTTGCCTTGCAAAATACTCCATCTAATTCAGGTTACGTTCTAAAATTTATGCAATGATATCAATGGTGGCTGTTGGCTTCAAAAAAAAAAAAAAGTTTATACAATCGTTCTCACTTGGTCACTGTTCATTTCTTTTTCCTTTTTGTCTCACTTCAGGTTCTCTTAGGCGCACAACCAGTTGGTCTTTTGATGAAAAGCTTCTTATTCAATCTCTTTACAAGGTACTCCGTAATTGATGGAACTGCCAGCATTGATATGTTACCATACTATCTAAATTAGAATACCGGAGTCAATATTCTTCAGAAAGAAAATCATAAGCGGATGCTGCACTTGCAGGTTCTCAGTTATGTGTCAAAAACTTATCCCATAGTGCTGTATCTGCGGGATGTTGAGAAATTGCTTAATAGATCACAAAGGACTTATAAGTTGTTACAAAAAATGTTGGAGAAACTATCTGGACCAGTATTGATTCTCGGTTCTCGAGTTCCGGATCCTGGTAATGACTACAATGAGGTGGATGAGAAAATTGCTGCAGTCTTCCCGTACAACATTGTAATTAGACATCCAGATGATGAATCACATCCTCTAAGCAGGAAGACTCAACTAGAAGAAGATATGAAAAAGATACAGGTTCAGGATAATAAAAACCATATTTTGGAAGTACTTTCAGCCAATGATCTTGATTGTGATGATCTAGATTCCATATGTGTGGCAGACACAATGGTTCTTAGTAAATACATAGAAGAGATTGTTGTTTCAGCAATTTCTTATCATTTAATGAAAAACAAAGATCCAGAGTACAGAAATGGGAAACTCGTTATTCCATGTAACAGGTGAGGAGACCGACAACCTTGATATACACCAACTGTCCTTTTTTAAAAAAAACATTTTCTTACTATTTTTTTTTTTTTGCCAAACAGTTTATCTCAAGCATGGAGTGTATTCCAAGAGGGAAAATCCAATGGAAGGGATACATCAAAATTGGAAGCTCAAGATGTTACGTCAGAGGTTTGTACTATTTGTCAATGTTTAAGCATTATTAAGCTTGGAACTATAATTATGTTTATACATTAATATCTATGATAAATTTTAGGGAAAATCTCGCTCAGGGCCCAAGTGACCAAGATATTCTCAAAAAAGGCCTAAAGAAAAGTTACATGTCAGAAAAGGCCTTAGGGCCTTTTGGGTATTATGTCAGAAAACAAAATTATAATGTTGTAATGATATAGTTGTTAACGTGTAATGATATAGTTCTTAACATGTACTACCTCCGTCCCTAATTATAGGAGCAATTTAACCGATTTTGGGAGAATTAAGGAGAGGAGTTAAATTAGTTAATTTTACTCATTTTCCTAAAATGTCCTTATATAAATTTAAAATGACACAAGCTGCCCTAATTATAAGTGTTTCTAATTTGTCTTATGTTAGATATCCATGACATATTAGTTTATATATGTATATTAGTTGATTTTATATAGCCATGTGTATACATATAGATCTAATTTTCTTTCCACACGCTTTCTAATTGAAATAATGGTCTTGCTATATAAACATACATGTGTGTGTCTATATGTGTATACATATAGATCTATCTACATACAAAGAGACACACACCCATATATCCACACACACACACATATGTTTATATGTGTGTGTGTGTGTTCACACATATATATCTACACATATATATATTGACACACATAAACACAAATATACATATATATGTAAACACACATATATATAATGCTCCTAATAATAAGTATAAATAGGGGTATTATAGGAAAAAATTGACAAAAGTTAAAACTTGCTCTTATAATTAGGACCAAAACCAACTCCAAAATTTGCTCCTATAATTAGGGACGGAGGGAGTACTAATTTAGTTGTTAAGATATAGTTGTTAATGTTATACTGATATAGTTGCTAACGTTTTCAGACATAATATCTAAAAAGATCCTAGGGCCTTTTCTGACATGTGACTTTTCTTTAGGTCTTTTTTGAGAATATCTTGGTCACTTGGACCCTGAGGGCCTGAGGGGTATTTTCCCTAAATTATAGTAAGTCAGTACATTCACAATCTGGAAGCAATGTACCGCATTTTTTAAATTTCATGTAATGTATGGGAGAACATGTCTATCGTTATTATGTCTGGATCACCTTTTGGTTTTCCCCCTCATTTTATTGATTCTTCCCTTTGTACAGAAGGAAAGAGGGGAAGGTGCTACTGTGAAACCTGAAGCCAAGTCTGAAAACAGAGCTCCAGAAAAGAAAACCGAAGAAGCAGCAACAGCTTCAGTGGAAAAGGTTGAGAATGCAGCTTCAGCTCCTCCAGAACCCAAAGTTGCTCTAAGCCTCAACCGTTGAATTTATCAGAAGAAATAAAATTTACAGTGTTGAAAATTTTTATGTCTGAATATTGCTTTTTTGTGATCTTATAGGAACCTCCTCCAGATAATGAGTTTGAGAAGCGAATAAGGCCAGAGGTAATACCAGCAAATGAGATTAACGTGGCGTTTGCTGATATTGGTGCCTTAGAAGAGACTAAAGAATCCCTTCAAGAACTAGTGATGCTTCCATTACGAAGGCCAGACCTTTTCACCGGTGGCCTTCTGAAGCCTTGTAGAGGAATATTGCTGTTTGGTCCACCTGGCACAGGAAAGACAATGTTGGCTAAGGCCATTGCAAGGGAGGCTGGAGCAAGCTTTATAAATGTGTCTATGTCTACCATAACATCCAAATGGTTTGGTGAAGATGAAAAGAATGTTCGAGCTCTGTTCACATTGGCGGCTAAGGTCTCACCAACTATTATATTTGTTGATGAGGTCGATAGCATGCTTGGCCAACGCACAAGAGTTGGAGAGCATGAAGCCATGAGGAAAATAAAGAATGAATTCATGACTCACTGGGATGGCCTTATGACAAAGCCAGATCAGCGCATTCTTGTTCTTGCTGCAACCAATAGGCCCTTTGATCTAGATGAAGCCATTATCAGGAGATTTGAAAGAAGGTAGCTTTTCTCTTTTTCTCTTACTACTACTCTTTTAGTGTATGTTGAGATGTGGGAAATACAATCAGATAACAAATACAGTGATTATGAGTGGAATTCTGCTGACATAGATTTCAATTTTTAATAAACAGAATTATGGTAGGGCTTCCATCTGCAGACAACAGGGAAAAGATTTTGAGGACTCTTTTGGCAAAAGAAAAGTTAGATGATCAGCTTGACTTTAAGGAATTAGCAACTATGGCAGAAGGTTACACTGGAAGTGATTTGAAGGTATTTACCGCTTCTAATATTTTCTGATGTTATTCTCAATGGTTTTAACCATCTTCTATTAATGCTTTTGCTATATGTATTCATCATTTTGAATGGTTTCAACACAGAACCTTTGCACAACTGCTGCTTACCGGCCTGTACGAGAGTTAATTCAGCAAGAGAGACAGAGGACTCTGGTAACAGTGCAGTTTGTTAATAAATCCAATGGTGTGCTCTTTATGATAATGGGTGATGACTCTTGATACTTATTTTGTCTTCCTCTTGCAGAAGAAGAAGCAGAAAGCTGCTAATGTAGATGTACGAGGTAGACAAGGGGAACATTCAACTGCAGAAAAAGCCCTAGGTGCTGTGAATGCAAAAGAGGAAGTTGAACAGGAAAGAATTATTGTCCTTAGGCCATTGAATATGCAGGACTTCAAAGAGGCGAAAAATCAGGTCACAATTCTCTTCCATCTGAACTCCATGGAGTTTTCTCTCAACTACATTGGATGATGAATGAAATAGAAAATAGAATGAAAAAAGATTGTGGTTTCTCTATTTAAAATGACAGAGTTATATATAAACTGTTGAATAATGAATATAGACATACAGGAATAGTAAACTAAAGAAAATAACTTTCTTTGATATGCATATCAAACAGGGTCTTAAAATTCTTCATGTTTCAAAATTTTTTGAACAAGGTTGCGGCAAGCTTTGCACATGAGGGAGCGGGAATGAATGAGTTGAAGCAGTGGAATGACTTGTATGGAGAAGGTGGTTCCAGGAAGAAACAACAGTTAACTTACTTCCTATGAGATATAAATAAAAGGAAGAATCCACAACCGAATCCTTCTTGTAGGACCATACGCCTCCCTTCCCAGAATTTGATGATATTGAGGAGGCCATTTTCCACTGAGCAAACATCCTTCAAGATATCAGTAAAACTTGATGATGAGTGATGTCTGTGGTGTACTTTAAGCCCTAACAAGTCATTCTAAGATATCAGTAAACGTTAAGTGTTTATCCATTACTCCATGGATAAGCAATGAAACATTAGTCAATAGTTTAAGGAGTAATATATATGTGTGTGTGTGTGTAGATATATGTATATAGATATATGTGTGTGTGTGTATACATATATATAGTCATTGTTATAACAGTAAAACTTGATGATGAGTGATGTCTGTGGTATACTTTACGCCCTAAGACATCAGTAAACGTAAAGTGTTTATCCATTGCTCCATATCAGTAGTTTAAGGAGTAATATATATAGATATATATATCTCTATATATATGTATGTGTGTGTATATATACAAAAACACACACACATATTTATAGTTATATATATAGATATGTATATGTGTAAATATATGTGTGTGTATATATATATATATATATATATATATATATATGTTCCAACAAGAGTCAATCCATGTGGCACAAATATCACGGCGCATCATTTGGGCTTGGAGGTTAAAGCCCACAAATCCAAATCTTAACCCTAAGGTACATTCTATAAATAAAAGGTAAACCCTAAAGGTAGAGACATCCTCTCTGGCTATTTACAATTCAATCGTTACCGCGTATACACACCACCCCTTTGGCTAACTCCTCCAATATTTCCGAACTATGTTGATTCACTTCCTAGGTCAAGTCAAACCTTGTCAACAAACAAGGCTACACATCTCTGTTGCCAGATAAAACAATATATATATATACCTATATGTGTGTGTACATATACATATATGTATGTATATATACATACATATATGTATAGATATATGTATGTGTGTATATATAGGAAGATAGATAGATAGATATAGGGTTAAGGTGCAAAAATAGATATGTACTTTTGTCAAAAGAGTACCCAGTAGAAATACTTTTTTAGGTGCAAAAGATACTATGTGGTTACAAAAGTGGAGCAAAATTAGCATTGACCGTTAGTTGACTTTTTCGAACCGAAAATGATGACGTGGATGTTAATGCTTTATAAATTACAGTTCAGCCCGGATACATTTCAAAAATTTCAATTTAGTCCTCTATAAACTTTTAAAATTTTTATTTAAGTCCTGGTCAAAACTTGCATTTTGATCAGGGCCCTTCTTCTTCCTCGGGTATACCCAGATTCCGGTGATCCTTCTTCTTCCTCGGAGGTGCACTTCTTGTGGGGCAAAAACCAGATTGCAAATCCACAATTGCACCAAATCGGAGCCCTAATAATAATAATAGCGCTACGGATGGAAGACTCGAAACTGTGACCCCCAGAAACTGGCAATTCAATGCAGTAAATGATAAAAAGCTGTTTCTCTGGTTTTATCAACAAAAAATATTTTAAAAAAAAAACCAGCACAGCTTGAATTTGTGAGGACATTTTCCTGATCCCATTTTAAAAAATCAGAACCGTTAGAAGGAATTCGCGGATTGCGTTAGAATTTGGATTATCTACTCCTCTCTTTTTCTTTAGCTCAATCTATCTCTACATGAGAATCTAGAGGAATGAATTCAGCATTTTCGTAACATGAATCCAAGCGTTGACTGGTATAAAAAAACAGGCTCAAAGAATACAAATGCCACAGCGACGTGCGCAGAAAACAAAAGAAACTTTAAATTGAATTTTACAAGCGATCCAATTCAAACCGTAAAACCAACAAAGTCTCCAGCAAAATGAGAAACGCTAAGCACCTTATAACAAATATAAACACAGGTATATATCGAGGGCGAGAAAAACAAAAGGAGGGAGAACGATACCAAACGGAAACCAGAGAGAAGCCCGACTGAAGCAAAAATTCGGCAAGCTGCAGAGAAATACCGAAACGGCGCCGTATGCAAGCCGCTGCTGCTAGCTTTTCTGGTCGGGCCGTCGGGGTCTTCGGCTAACGGAGGAAATAGGAATGTCGTCAGCCTGCCTTCAATTTTAGCCGGATCCAACGCTAAAATCTGCAATCAGCGACGAAGATGAGAGCCGAGGGACTCCGGAGCTTCAGATCTAAAGCTGAGATCGAGTGACACTGGAGCTTCACTTTCTTCTGCTTACTCTTCACCTCGCATGAACCCTTTTCTCCAGTTCTTCTTTTCTCCAATGCCCGATAAGTCAATTCTATTTTTAGGTCGACAGCCACCGGGGGTTCAGGTCGTGAGGTTGGTGGACGAAGAAGGAAAGAGGGAAGACGAAGAAGAGGGAAAAGAGGGAAGAGGGAAGAGGATGGACGAAGAAAAAGAGGAAAGAGGGAAGAGGAAATGGGTCAGAGAGGGAGAGGGACAGGTGGCAGAAGTGAGAGAATGAATAACACATTGCAGTATTTTAATAGAGAAGTCGATCCCACTGCCACGTCAGCGTCGACAACCAGCCAACTAACGGTCAATCGCTAATTTTGCTCCACTTTTATAATCACATAGTACTTTTGCACCATAAAAAAGTATTTGCTACTTGGACGCTCTTTTGACAAAAATACATCTCATTTTTACACCTTAACCCGATAGATATGTGTACACATATACATATCTATATAGATAGATATAGATATAGATATAGATATATGTGTGTGTGTGTGTGTGTGTGTGTGTTTATAGTCAGTTATACAGTAGCTTAGTTTGTATGATCAAACAGTTGATGTTGTTTATTTGATTGTTGGAACTTGTGTTTCTTATGAGTTGATATGGAGAAATATTGAATGTGCCCCAATCTGCAACATCATTTATTTTTATGAAAAAATTGGCAAGGGAATGGATAGAAATGCTTCTAACTAATGACAACATATGGGATCAGAATGGTTTTAATGACATTATGCACAGACAGTTAGGACTGTCTATTGATGATGTCAATGGTCTTGTTTATGCATTTGATGGAAATCTGAAGCTGAGATTTTGCCTGCAAGTATTTTTTGTAGTGGGCATACATATTTTATTCATGTATGACTATTTAATAGCTTTTACCAGTTTGGTTTCATTTTCTTTTTGTGGTTTGTATGCACTATGCCTTCATGTACTTGCATTGGCTATTGTAAGAAGTTATGAAAATTCCTGGATGAAAGCTTAACAAACAATGCTATATGTAATGGCCATTGTAAGAAGTTGCACAGTTTAACATTTACATTGTATATTGTTACTGTAACTTGAGATATATTAATAAGGATGGAAATTAATCTTCTTGACATTGATTGTAGGTGGAGATGGCTGTTGTCCTATGAAAAAGAGCAATTTCCATCCTTCCAAAAAAATTCTTCTATGCTCTCCCAAGCTCCAAAAGAAATGTGCAACAAGCTGTGCAGCATTGATGCATCCAAAAAATAGGCATCAAAAGAGATGTCTGCTTTAGTCAAAAAAAGATATCCACCAAAAGAGTCTGATCTATGTTTTAGTTTCCTGTATGAATCAAAAGATGTAATATGTGAGAGTTGTATCATGTACATGTAGTGCAATATTTGTAAATGGAAATGTTGAAATGAATAAAATGTTAACATTTTTCACAATGTCTTTTTTTATCTTTCTTTTCAATACCTTGAGAATTGCTTGCATTGAGATATACTGCTTCAAGTGATGGGAAGTCACTTTCTTCATTTGCCTACACTTGTAAATATCAATAAATATGACTTGAGATATCATAGCCATATGAAATATAAGTAGTGACAAATTTATCAAATCATACCATTAATAAGTTTGTAAATGACAACGGTTGGGATGTAGATGGTGAGAAAACATATTGTGTTTGTGTAGGTTCTATAGGATGAGCATGTTGTGTTACCACATCCTTCTTTGTGTTCACTTTTCTTCTCTTATTAGATGGTTGAGCCTCTTGAACACCCTACACAAAATAAATACAAGATTAATAAAAGCTTGTATGTTTAATATAAATATAAATGAAATCAAAACTTAATACATGTTCCTCTGGAGCAACTTTTCTACGCTTGTTTAAATTCCTTTCCCTCCAACCTTTGTAGCGTTGCTTTCTTTTTCTTCCTTCTCTCTTTTTAAAACCCTTAGGCATACTTTTTGATTCTATGGTTGGTGCTACACTTGGCTCAACAATATCATCTTCATTGCCATCGGGAATATTATTTTTTGCTTCATTGATTACCCCCTGAAGATGCTCATATCCTTCACGACTCTTAGCAGCTTTTCTTGCCAAACTCACAAAATTATGCACTAAATCTCTATATCTCTGCGTGATTTCAAGTTTAGGATCCAATTGTATCTCATTTCCTGTAGTGTCATGCACAACACCACTCCTTGCCTCCCTAGTCCATCGCTTGAGAATGTATTGCTCAGGCATAATTCTCACACCCTTTGTCTCGTATACTTTCAATGCATGACAACACAATATCCCTGTGGTCTCAAACATCCCACAAGTGCAAAAAATTCATGTGTGTCAGGCTTAAAAGCAATTCTCCACTCCCCCTCTTCATCAATCATATGGACAAGTGTATACAATTAAAGGCTCTCTCTCATCATGTTCGAGTTAACTTCACAAAGAAATTGGAGATCCCATTGTTCTTGGAACATGTCAAAGGCACCTGGGGTATAAGTTTTTGAAAGTTGACGCAATATTGGTGCACTTGGATTTACTATCCTAGGTATCTTGTTCCTAGAATCAAACTCCAACTTCAATTCCTTGTCTCGTTTCTCTGAAACAACTCTGTCAAAAGTGGTGAAGAATTCATTAATGTCTAAATTTGGTGACGTACATTGCTTCACATCAGCGTTTATACTTTCAGCAAGTTGTGTGCTCCTCATTCCTAATGTGCAAGAAGTCTTCACATAACACCAAGCCCATTTCTCCTTAATATCATACATGGATTTCAACCACCTATTTTCATGAACATCATAAGAAGATAATAATTGGCTCCAAGCTTCTTCAAACTTGTCAACTTCTGTAATTTTAGACATGCATTTACAAAAAGCAGTCAAAAAATGCGACCCACCTTTCATCAAGTTTCCAAGGTGCTTAATGCCATTTTGTTTTAAGTGCCAAGTACACAAACAATGCTTTGTATCTGAAAGAACTTCACTCAAAGCTCTTGCCATAGCTTGATCTTGGTCTGTAAAGACAGTTTTAGGCTTCTTCTGCATTTGAGCATCCAAAAAAGTTTCTAACACCCACTTGAAGGACTCAATAGTCTCATCAAACATTAATGCTGCTCCAAAAATAACCGCACTTCTATGATGATTAAAGCCTGAAAAAATTGCAAGGGGTCGATTACCACTATTTGTACCATATGTTGTGTCTAAAGCTACGACCTCACCAAAATGTGCATAATCTATTAACATTCCAGCATCTGCCCAAAACACATTAGTAATATGTTCTTCTATGTCCACCTGATATTTGTAATAAAATGCAGGATTTATAGCAAGTTGTTGTTGAAAATATTCAAATAAGCACCTCACCTCTCCATACTTCAAACTTCTTTTCTTTTTAGACTGAAGGTAGTTTTGCACATCTATGCGAGTATATCCAACATTTTCTTTACCCCCAGCATATGTACTCATCAAGTCAAATGTAGCCTTTTGTTGGAGACCAGACTTCCTTGCAAGGTCTATTTCACAAGCATCAACTACTGATAAATTTCTTTGGGATACCAACAAGTGCACTGTATCTTGGGTATGGAGGGGATGATTGTGTTCTTCATCAAATCTAGTGATTTTGAACTTCTGATTAATACGAGAAACCACCATTAGTGCCTTACAATTAGTCCTTGTTTCACCTCGCTGCCTAGAAGATTGTCTCTCTCCTTTTCCTTCATCTTTTAGACCCTCCTTGCAACATACATACCTGTATGTTATAATTTCACTAGTTTTTTTGATCTTTGTACCACTATGCTTCCTAGCTCCAAATCCAGTTCTTCTAGCATAATCATTCCAAAACATCCATGCTTCTTCTAAATTTCCAAACTCCTTTCCTATTTTTGGTTTCAATTGATCATCATCCATTATGATTCACCTATGCACAAATAAAATAACCATATCTTTAAAAATGATAATTTTTGTATAATGACACAAAAAAAATCATAATTTTTTTGTTCTTTTGGAGACATGGCTCACCTTTTTTTCAATCAGCTCACACAGAATTCCAACTCGTATCCAATATATTACATAAATCATCAATAACATGCTATTAAATTCTGAAATCCTAAAGTCTTATAATTTATCTACCTTTTTCACCTAAGAAAAAGTAAGTCGAGCCAAACCACTCACCAACCGAATCTTGTTGAACCGCCCGCATTTGGATGATAGAGACAAACGAAAGAAAAAAAAAATATAAGACATTTCATTTAGAACTGAACTATATACACAATACACTACTAGATACACACTAGTGAGTTCATTAAGTTCAGCAACAGGTAAACACCTCCCTAGATCAACAATAATAAAAGTATCACAAGGAAAATGCAATATAAAAGTATAACGCTTTCTTGTGCATGAACTGGCCGAGCAATAGAAAATATTAAGAACTTTTGTGTCTCACAGCAAACATCCTTAGCCAAAAAGCAACCTCTACTTATAGATGCATCATTAAATAGGAATATAACAAATTGCTCTGGAAGCCAAAATTCTCTGTCAAATCTATAAATCCTAAGACATTGACCTTAAGCCTTAAATCTGAACAGAAGCTAATTATCTGAAGATTGTTGAACCTACCATGTGAAAGGCAAAAATGAAACATGTAAAAAACGTTACTAGTAAAAACGTTCCCCACAGGCTTGTTCCGAAACATTCATTTTCAAATCACTGCAATTGCAGAGTCTGCGTTCTAGGAATTCTCTGCCCACAATAGCAGAGCAAACCTACCTCAATTAGTCCCCATTCTTCATACAAAATTACCAATTTTTCCCACTCAATCTTTCAAATTTTCTTGCTTCCCGAACTTTTTCATTCCTTCATAAATATAGCAGTGAAAGGCAAAAATGAAACATGAAATTCCTATCTGAAAAAGTGAGTTGGGAAGTTAAGGATTGGGGCTAAACCAAGAACAGAGGTTCTGATTGTGGCTCAACTAAGGGCAATGCTGTCATTTAGAGGAGAGTTCTATTTCCCGCGCTGTTTCCTCCTCTGCTATTCATGTTAATCTGATTGCTTCCATTTTGTTGCTATTTTCGCGGGAAATTTTACCAAGCAAAGGATGGCACGTGCAAGCTTCTAATTATAAGATATCTCTCTTTTATACAATCAGGATTTATGTATTTTATGGAAACGCAGCGTTTTGAAGAGAAGCAGGTAAGAAGCAGGTAAAGACAAGCAGGTAATGTGGACTTGTATTTTACTGTGTACTTGGATGGAAAACTGGGGGGAAAACCTGACACAGACACGTAGTGAGCCTCCAGGCCATTAAAGTGATAATTTTATTAATATGAAAAAAATGCAGACACGTAAGGAAACCTTGAGCGAACTGCTCGAGTAAAGTGGGGAGCTAGATTTGAAAATGAATGCAAGGGTGAAGCAGATTGCACAAGAGGGCTAGGGTTAGTCCTGTAAAATGCGATTTTGTCTCCAATATCTTTCCAACCTTGGGGGCAATTTTTGGGGTAAGAGCATATGGCACCACAACCTTTTCTCTCTCCCCAACTTTTTCTTCTCTCATTTTCTCTCATGTGATTTAAACAGATTGTTAGGGACCTAAATAAGGCTCATATCTAATATATGGTCCAACAAGGGCCAATCCACATGGCACAAATATGACGGCTCATTACTTGGGTTTGGAGGTTTAAAAGCCTACAAAACCAAACGCTAATTCTAAGGTACACTCTATAAATAAAAGGTAAACCCTAAAGGTGTAACACCCGCTCTGGCTAAATGCCTATCTATTTATCAAACTACGTGGACTTTGATCCCTCTTCAGGGTACGTATGCCCTAGGCATTGATCTAGTCAAGTCCAATACAAAAAATATCAACATACTAGTCCATTAGAGCTAGACAGATCCTGTTCTTAAACAGAACATTGGCGCTGCATGTGGGACCGGTAAAATTTGACTCTGTGACCAAAGATGGTCAATCAAAAGGAGCAGTTTACCGGTCTTGATTGACCATCTTTGATTCCAGGGTCGATGATAAATCTAAGTTTCTTGCCTATGCTTCCACTTGAACTGTGCGAGACATAGTTCCAAGAGCAAAGAAGAGAATGTACAGTCACCAAAGAGAAGCCTTTGAACTTTTCTGGAAGAATCTAGCTAGTGGAATTATTCTTGACCAGTTGGAAAAGCAATTAGATTTTTCTAGTGGAAGCGACTGCATAATTTCTCACGCGCCTGGCACTGGCAAAATTTTCCTCACCATTGCTTTTCTTAAGGCCTTCATGAGGAGATACATTAGTTGCAGGCCCACGATCATAGCTCCCTGCAACATTCTTAATATATGGGAGAGAAGGAGAGCAGATGATGGTTATTTGCAAAAAGACCGTTGAAGTTATTCAAATAACTGGGAAAGAGCTGGGTCCCTTAACTTCACCGACATTAGTGAGTCCCTGGATCAACTCTGTTAATTGTCACGTTGGTGGGCTTTTATCTTTAAATATATTCTGTGTTGCCTCAAGATAAGCCTGCTCCACAAGCTAATGCAGTGAATGATCCTGGTGTGAAAACAACAAAAAAGGAGAAAATCATTAAACATATACCTAAAAAGGAAACGCGTTTTTCTCCGAAACGCTGGGAAACGGGAAAAAAGCGAATCGAAGCCATTAAATTTTGTCAATGTCAGTTTTGTAATTTCTAATTAAACAGAAGGGTATTTTCTAACTGAATTTTTTTAAAACAAAAATGCTTCTCCCCAAATCTACATTCGATAGTCTCGTCTCCTTCCCTAAATCGACATTCAACAATCAACACCGACAGTCTCTCCCCCAAATCGAGTAGCCTCCGACTCCGACCTCCGTCTCCGTCGCTGTTCCAGTGTTTTTCCGTTCTTCTCGCGCCTAAGAGGCTAGGACTCGTCGTCGTCGTCGTCGACTCACGATTGTGAGTGTTTCGCTGGTTCTGTTTCGTATCGGTGTATGTATTGTATATTTGTATTGTTTCGGTTTCGTTCGGTTTCGGAATTCTGGTTTCATTCTTTGGTGCGGTATATTCTTTGTTTTGTATTTTGTTTCGGTTTCTGTTTCGAAGACTTAGTTTACATACATAGCAACCTTTCGGCTCTTATCAAGAAACACTTTAAAATACAATGAAGGAGCAAGTCATTATTGGGACATTAGTGGAGATGCAGTTGATACCTTTAATGATGTTGGAGCTTTAGATGTTGCTTCCTTTCTCTAGATGAGCCGAGTTGGTGGCAAATGTTATTAGTGGAGATGCACTTTAATTATGCTAGTGATTTATCTTTTATTATATTTTGTTAATGTGAAATACACTGTTAATATTATAAATATTATTTAATACCAAGACGTTTGAACGTTTGAAAAATTGGTATTTTTGAAGTAACGTTTTGATGTCACGTTTGACAACGTCTCGAAAATGCCGTTTCGGTTTGGTGCCTTTGTCAGCTCAAGTGCAAGCTGATACACAAATTAGCCAAGCATATTGATGCACAAACTACAGCTAAGCAGACTGATGATGCCAACAACACAGTGATTCAGGCAAACTGAGCTGGAAAGACGGTTCTTAAAACTTTGTTTCCTTTTGAGTAAATACATTTTCTGGTCTCTGACAAAAAACACGAACCCCATTTTGGTCGCGGACAAAAAACCGACCCTTATTTGTCCTTTTTGTGGAACTAAAAAGGATCTTTTGGAAATTTGTAAGGGATCAAAATGTCCACCAATCGACCCTTACTCGTCCTTGGACTAAAAATGACCTTTTTTTTGTCAGGGACCAAAATGGGGTCCGTGTTTTTTGTTAGGGACCAGAAACGGTATTTACTTTTTCCTTTTTTATTTGAATCACCTGCCATATCTTGCTTCCCAGGGGTTGCAGGCTTTGACTCCATCAATTATCTTGCATGATAAATTAATGCCTCCCGACAAAAAGAAGAAAACCTCGTCAAATTTGAGAAAGGAGGCAGAGGAGAAACATGCTCGTGCTATGAGAATATAGAGACTATTGTTATTGAGTCCTTCCAAACTCCTTTTGAAGAGATAAAGCCTGCTACCTCTTATGCACTTGGTAACAGTGCTACTGGTAATCTTCCCAAGTACTTGCCTTTTATCTTGAACCAGATTGATAATCAGCAGAAGAAGCAATACCTATTATTTCACTCTTTGGAGGAGATTATTGTGAGGCAATCTGCAGATAAAGTAGAGTTTCAAGAGTCTTGTGTTGAGAAAATACTTAATTTGCTCTTCAACCATTGTTAGTGTTGATCATTTACTTAATTCCAGGATTGCCAAGGATTGGGATGCATTTTTCATCATTGTCAACACACTCTTCAGATTTTTCTTTCCCAGAATTAGTCAAATGAGATTCATTCGGGTTGCTTAGCTCAAGATTCTCAGAGCACTCATCCAGTTAAGGTTTGTCATGCACTGGACTTTTTGCCTTTTCTTCATCAAACTTCTGATTTAGAATGATTATTGAGCTAGCCACGGAGACTACTATTTAGCCTAGTGGACATGCATCTGTCATCAACTTTGAATCATCTACCGACAATGAGCTTCAAGTCATTTGCTCTGATTCTTCTAAAAAGCAATTTAGATATGATTGAATCTTTCGACCTGATGATAATCAAGAGGTTGTTTCTCGCACGAACAAAACGTATTGTTACATCAGTGTTGGATTGGTTTAGTGTTTGCATTTTTGCTTACGGCCTACCAAGACGTTGGAGATTAAGCAAGCAGCAGATGGAATCCAAGAATTTCCAGGATTAGTTGAAGT
This sequence comes from Acacia pycnantha, assembly GCA_025563575.1. Classification (NCBI taxonomy): domain Eukaryota; kingdom Viridiplantae; phylum Streptophyta; class Magnoliopsida; order Fabales; family Fabaceae; genus Acacia; species Acacia pycnantha. The sequence continues at coordinate 574,583 of JAMWYP010000289.1, forward strand.
TAGTGTTTATGGAATGGAGGAAGAGGGGGTTCACAATGTGGTGGCGGAGTGCCTCGGTAAAACTGCAGTTATTAAACTAGCAAAACTTGTTCCTGCACTTAAGACAATGACAGACACACAATTGTGAAGCAAGAACTAATAAGGATTGTTGATCTTGGTCCTTTCAAACATACTGTGGATGATCAATTCCAAGTCAGATCACAAAGTGTTGGTTCTGTACGAGGTTGACAAGGCAGATAACAGCATTCAACATATGATCAAATGGATAACAGATCGCTAGTCTGATACATGAAAACTCATAGTTCGTGGCAAAGATGATGTGGACATTCTTAAACCAGTGAAAAACTGGTTCAAAATTATTAATATTGATGCTCCACCAACTCATGAAATTATGGATCTTCTTATTCAAATAGCAAAACAAAAAGAAACTGATCCGTCCATGAGCTTTGTTGTAGAGATACTATCTGATCCTTCACATTCACGCTTATTCTCAATCAGGGGGAAATTACAGAAGTTTCTGGTGGATTTTGTTCACCCCAAGCAGATTCTCCGGAAACTGATAGAACAACTCCTAGAAGGAATTGACAGCAACTTAAAAAGGGAGCTCTTCTACTGGCACGCTTATTTTAACATGAGACTCCCCATTGAAGCAATGATCTGGGGAGCAGTAAATATGGAATTGAAATTCTTCTTTATTGCCACCCCATTATTCTGCTTTAAATGCAGGATAGCGTCATGTTAGCAAAGTTTCCCAGGGTGAGAAGGCAAATCTGACTGGGAATTTGGTGCCTCCCTCTTACGGAGCACTATCAACATTTAGGGATGTTCCTAATTTCTGAGAAGCTGAACTTGTCTATTAAAAAGCTGAAGATGTGTTGTGTTGTGTTTGACTTCAGTGACCTAACAAAGCACAACAAAGAAAAGGAAAAGAGCGGAACCCAGTTAAACTGAATTTAAAATCCGAGCTCCGTGTAAAGTTTTGCGGGAAACAAAAAAGAAGGCGGATCCGATTACACTGAATACAATTAAAATCCAAGCTCAATGTAAAGTTTTACTGGTTAAAACTGAGATATTATAGTTAAAGATCGCGTTATGAGATTGGAACCCGGATAAACTGACCACATTCCGAGGTTGGGACTCGGATAAATTAACTGCGTTCCGAGATTAGGACCCGGATACACTGACCACGTTCCAAGATTGAAACCCCTAATTTTGTTTAGAGTATAAGTATTATTATTATTTTTTTGATATATTAGAGTATAAGTATTTAATTATAAATCCACCTATTCTAAAAATTTAAAATCTTAAAAGATAATTAGAAGAAAAAATAATTTTTCACATGGCTTCTGAATCTACTTATTTTTTAGCTAAAAAAGTGTAGCTCTTTCAAGAATTAAAATAACTAAACTCTATGCAAACCAGATCATTCATGCTTGCCTACACCACCTATTGAGATTTATGTTCACCAAGATACGGATGGGTTGGGCAGTCTCTAGTGTTATGCTTTATAAGGAGGTCCGATTAGAAACTCAAATTAATTTTTCTTCGGTATACACCCTATATCCCAAGTCAGCCCCTTATCACGAAAATCTCCACAGACTCAGACTAATCCAGATTCAAGACATGACATGACATGACAAATTTTTCATGTGACGCTCTTATCACCTAACAATGTTGTATTCCCAAGTTTTGAACTTGAGACCCTTAGTTAAGCTAGAACAACTCCTGTCAGTTGATCTAAGTGTCTAGTAGTCAAATTAGTTTTAATTTTTACAAAGCGATGGAAAATACAGTACACTCACTCAAAGAGCAATCGAACCCGCTTTGCGAGCCTCACCAAGGAGGCTATATGCTAGCTGATCTAATGATCATTGGCTAGAAACTCAAATTAATGGTGTAATGACTCCTAGCCTTTTTTTTTTTGGAAAGGGGGGGGGGAGCTAGGGTTTATTCCTGCAACCTCAATGCAATTGATTACCTTACTAATAGGTATCCAATTGTGTAAGCAACATGGTTTCAGCAAAGTTATGGCTTTTACTGATTCTTTAGAATCTATCCAACAATTAGTGATTGGTCGATGGAGGGTCTAACTACCCACCAAGATCAGATATTAAGGAGGTGAGAAATTTACTTTTCTTTGACTGAGATGTTGAGGTGAGATATGCACCAAATGGCTTCATTCAATGGGTAGATCTTCTTAACCCTAGTGGTTCTATAACGCAGTTTTCAAGCTTTGAACTTTTGTAATTAAAAAAGATAGATCCCAGGCTGTGTTGCACAATGCCAAAAGAGTAACCCACATTTTACTCAGACATGTGAACAACTTCCTAATGGTTATATAATATATATTAGCTCTGCTTTTAAATATAAGATAAAGTTTGTAGTGTAATTTGCACTACTGACCTCTTATTGCTAATATATCTTTTTTAATAAAAATTACTGTTAATGTTAAAATAAATATGTTTACGCCATTTTGATCTAAATATTTTAACACCTGGGCCAGGGATGGAATTTTTCTTCTTACAAGGTATTGGGATGGTAATACTCCATTCGGTCCTAAACATATGAACTAATCAATTAATTTACATAAATTAAGAAAACAAGGTAAGTTAGTTATGTCCAAAATAATATACATCGGTCTCTCTAAAGTACTGCTTTTTTATAGTCATGCAAACACACACACAAGAATCTCAACTGCCTTTTCCATTTAAGACCAAAGAGTGCATGAGGCCTGAACCAGTTGAATGAGAAGTAGGCGAACTTATTTTCGGATTTGGCTTATGTCCGCTTATGTGCAGCAATCCGCGAAGCCGTTTTGTTCAGTTGCCACGCACAAACCTGGTCCTTAAAAAAAACAAAAAAAATCAGACACTTCCTGGGTAGTAAAATGATAATTTAGGATACTAAATGGTACTAAAAAAATTCTTCATGATCTTAAAAAATTATTTTAGAATCGTGAAAAAATATTTCAGGATACTGACTGATACTAAAAAGAATACTTCAAGATACTGACTGATACTGAAAAAATAATTCATGATCTTGAGAAAATAATTCAGGTACTGACTACTACTAAAAATATACTTTAGGATATTTTTATAATATCTAAAATAATTTTTTTAAGATCATGAATTATCTTTATAGTATCAATCAGTATAGGTTTAAGATCATGAATTATCATTATTTTTTTAAGGACCAGTTTGTGCGTGGTAAGCCCGAACAAAACGGCTCCGTTTTGCTGCAGCGACGCTGGATATAAGGGTGCATAGGACATAAGCCAAATCCCTTATTTTCGCCCCAAAAAAGGAGAAGCCCCTTTGAGGATTCGAACTTTAAACGCTATTTGGAAATGAAGCGTTGGAATTATGTTAATCATATGGCTGGTCCCCAAGGTGCCACCACTAATGGACTGGCTTCACCATGGTGTATCCCGCCCAACTTCACTGTTTTAGGCATTTTCTGCCCCTTAATTCAATATTTTTCAGTCTAGACTAGAGAATTCAAAACCATCTCAGGTAATTCAAACATATAATTTACTTAAAAAATGAATGTTTCTTTGACAAGCTGGGTAACAATTCTTGTGAGTTTTCGTTGAGGCCTAACATTTGATCGTTCTATTCTTTCAACTGGATGTTACATCAAGGTTTAAAGCATATCCACAGAGCATTCTGCTATAACACATCAAAAGCTTCCATTTTTCTCTGCTCCACAGAAAACAAAATCTCAGAATAACAAGGCCAGCTTCTCTTTGCCTGAACCATGGGCATCAAACTGTCCCAACACTAATTGCATGTCGCAACAATATTTTCCCCCCATAAAGAGGCTCAACTCATCAACATTACGTAGGCGATCGATTATCCATGTTATGCTCCACTTTGAGCAGAAAAATGAGTGGCTCGACCAAGCGGTATTATCAGATCCTTTAGATACTCCTACTCTTCCATACCTATTTGCAGTGGCGGACCCAGAAATTTATATTTGTGGGTGCACAATTTGTTGAATTTTTTTTTTAAAGGAAAGTTTTAAATGCATTAAAAATCAAATGAATATAGACAAAGAATTTTTTTTAAAGGAAAGTCTTAAAAGCAAAATGTTGAATTTAAATAACTCTAAAGAAACTGACAAAATGTTGCAAAAAAAAAAAAATAATTCAGAGCTTCAACGGCCTATGATATTTTTTTTTTCTTATTTCTCACACAAAAAATGTTATTACAAATACTTAAGTTGCTAATAGCCATATTAAAGTTGTAAACTGCAGCCTTTTGAATTTGTATTTAAAAAACACTAAGGGTGGTTAGGTAATTTTTCAAATTTTGCAACATTTCAAAATTTAAAATCAATCCCTTTGAAATTATTAAGATTCAACATATTTATTTATCTTTTACCATTTTTAATTAGCCTTTTTCCTTATTTTCAAAGCTTCAACAGCCTATAATATTTTTTTTTGAATTTATCACGCAAAAATTGTTATTACAGATACTTAAATTGCTAATAGCCATACTAAAGTTGTAAACTGCAGCCTTTTGAATTTTTATTTAAAAAACACTAAGGGTGGTTAGGTAATTTTTCAAATTTTGCAACATTTCAAAATTTAAAAGAGTAAATACCCTTTCTGGTCCCTGACAAAAAACACGGACAACATTTTGGTCCATGACAAAAAAAAGGTCCTTTTTAGGCCTCTGCAAGTCCATGCCTAAAAAATATTTAAGAAAGCTGTCTCAAGCTGGTTGCTGGTTCAAATAGGGGACCTTGTGTGTGAGACTAGCATTATAACCACTACACCATCTAGACAACTTTTTACAAGATTCCTTAAAAATATATATATATTCTTAAACTTTGTGTATGCATACTTGCACCCACATACACAAGTGTGGGTCCGCCACTGCCTATTTGGGATCCGTCTAACACTTGTTTCCTCAAGTCAATGAGAAAATGGTTAACAAAATTTCACAAATGAGGCGTGCCTTCCAGTATGAGATACTAATACTCAACAAAAGCACACCATTTAACCTTCAGCATATGCTAGAATGGAGAAAAACAATGGAAGATAATATTTTATTTTTACATTTTTTATCAATATTCATAAGAACATATTGTTTCCTCTCTCTTCAATTCTTTTAACTCCAAACATACTTGGGAGGAAAAAAGGTTCAATTTAAATTCAAATAAAAAAGAATACTCTAGACTAAATTATCATCCCTTTCCTTTTCTATTATCATCATCTAACTTGGTAGGCGGGTACTTATAAAGTTACAGGCACAAGCCATAATCTGTGTTTGTGGCAATGCCCATAGAGCTAAGAATATATCGCAATAGTTTTTTTCCCCAAATACCCACTGCTTTTATAACTTTTTCAGTGTAAAAAATGAGCTAGATTATTATTATTACTATTTTTTTTTTCCTAAAAAGGGAAACTTCCAGCAATTGAGTGGAGAACATTGAATGAAGTAGAGAAAGGAAGCACCAAAAATGTCATATAAGGGGGTCTCACCTTGGGAAGAAAGATCTTCCTATCTGTGATGTACGGGATAATAGCAGGTATTTTACAAACAGACAACGCTTCAATGAACAGAAGACCAATCACTTGCCATTGTCTCATTCTGAATGCTGGAAGTGCATCCTTAAATGACATTGTATCCAGCAACCGTTCCTATGAAGTTAACAATATAAAGAAAATATTTGAAGTTATTCACTCACCCAGCAAGATACAACACTTCATCTCTAATGCATCAATATAGCTAGCCCTAATTCACTGAGCAAACACAAGCCCATCATAGCTGTTGCTAAAATTTTATCTATTAAGGAGAGTGAGTGCTGCAAGTTCTATCTACTTCTGATATTATGTCGACAACTCAGTAATCTTGAAAGGATTAGGATGTTAGAGGAATGATGGGCAGTGCTTTCTAGTTTCTATCTCCAATGATTTGCTTATTGAAGCCTGTGCTCGAGTTATCAAAATAATTATTAGCATCTTGCATAGCTATCTCATCTTTTACAGTGTGTTTGGTTTGAGGGAAGGGGAGGGAGTAGGAGGGGAGGAAGGAGTTTTACCAAATTGTCATTAATGAGAAGAATATTCCTTTTTGTTAAGAGTGTATTTTTGGAATATTGAAAATTTTCCATAAGCAATTTGGTCAATATGAGGTAAAAAATTTCTATCCCCTTCCTCTCCTCCCCTCAAATCAAACACACCCTTAGGGTTAACACCTTGAATAAGGCTAGAGTTCGATTGTCATGGATGTTGTGGTTTGATCCTTATTTCTTGTCTTATAATTGTTTTGTTTTAGTTCAAAGAAACTTTTTGTTTTAGGTGAAGATAATGTATATAATGCACTTTCTCAATTTCACTAGCCTTGTGAGCTTACTCATGATGGTGTGTGATGGGCACCAAAGTGAGGTAGGGAACCTTTTCCCGTAAGTTATATATTGAGATGAGAGCACTAATCCATTGAAACACCCCATGTAGCATTCCATACTACTCAATAGTCAATATGTGCCTTAGCAATCTTAAATCTACATCAATTGGCCCACCTTGGAAGAGACAAGATCCCAATGGCTATGCTCTGTGACACTTTCCTTGGTGACACTTGCTTGACTTTATCACCAGTTAGAATCCTCCTTGGGTGGTCCCTTCTAGAGTTAGTGACCACTAGCTTCGATTACAGCTGATGAGCATCCAAGTGAGGTGGGGGATTCTCTTTTGAAAGCTAGCTATTGAGGTTGGAGAACTTCCATACTTAAGTATCTGATAGAGATTTTATACTAATTTATGTGAAACTTAGACATCCTATACTATCTTAGTTTTCATCGTAGTACTTAGAGTTAAAGCAAATAAGCAATAACTACTAATCTCTTGCTTGACAGCTTATATGTTTAGGTCAGTGGATTTAGTTATTTAAATAATTTAGTTGGACAAGAGAAGAGAAAACCCTGCATGGTGAACTTATTGTAGTAACTGGTGATTGTGTTACTTAATTGTATCTATTATCGACTTCTTTTCCTCCCTTGTTGCTGGTTTATGGGAAGTTGGTGATTGGTGTATATGAGGTGTGTACTGATCTAAACACAACATTACTGGTGGCATACTGCTGTTTAAAAATAACTTCTCTTTATTTGGTATCTTCTGATGACTTTCAAAAGACAACCATAAGCTGTTGGAAATTATGCCCTAGGGGCAAGTCATTGTACTTATCAACGATCCCCATATGAATTGGGTAGTCGCAATGTCTTGCTAGAGGCCGCTTTAAATGTGTTTAAGATTTAATGAATACTTATTTAATCTAGGATGTATGTGTGTGTATATATATATATATATATATATATATATATATATATATATATATGCATATATAAATATATTAAATTCGAAAATAATAATGATATTATTTATTGACAATAATATTATTATATATAGTATTTAATTTATTTGATAAATTAAATAACTATAATAAATTGAGATATTGTATCTCAGATTTAATTTTCGAATAAAGATATTGCATATCGATTTAATTTGAAGCGAGATATCGGATCTCATTTTAAATTAAATGTAATGATATCATATCTTGATTTAATATATATTAAATTCGAAAATAATAATGATATTATTTATTGATAATAATATTATTATATATAGTATTTAATTTATTTGATAAATTAAATAACTATAATAAATTGAGATATTGTATCTCGGATTTATTTTTCGAATAAAGATATTGCATATCGATTTAATTTGAAGCGAGATATTGGATCTCATTTTAAATATAATGATATCATATCTTGATTTAATTTATAAATATAAATTAAATCTAAAGGCTTTTAATTTTGGATTAAATAAATAGATTAGATTAGATCTATCGATAGATTTAATTAATATATTTTTAATCCAAATTCAAAATTTGGTTTTGAATAAAATACGCCTACTAGGTTTAGAAAAACCTACGGGACATTTTGTTGAGCGTATTAGAAAGGCGCGAGAAACCCTAGATAGAAAATATAGAGACGCACAGTTTAGAGGCGCTAGCACGCCTCCGTTCGTGTTTCGAAGTGCGTTCGTGTGGATACCGGTAGAGGAAGGCGATTCTAAAGAGTTCGCCTGCGATCGAGAAGGTAGCCCACCGGTTCAAATTGTTCGCAAAGGTACGATTCGGAAACCTTAAACCTTGATTTAAACACCGTTGAGCGATCCGCCTAAGGGATCCGTAATTTTTTTACTCATTGCGTGTACGGATCCCTACAGTGGCATCAGAGCCAACTCAACCGTACGTTTAAATTAGGTTTTACACGTGTTTATATATATGATATATATGCTAAAACCGATCTTTGTATGCGTTTGAATTACAAAACTCGCGTTAGGATTTCTACGGATAGCTAGTCGGATATTGCGGCAGTTCTCTGAATTGTTCAGATCGGACTGTGTAGCTGATTCGCGTGGATCTGAAACGTTCAGATCCGATGTCGATCAGTTCGTTAGGGTTTGAAATTTTCGGAAAAAAAAATCACGTTTTTTTTTGGAAATTATTTTCGAAAAAATCACGTTTTTTTTTTTTTGGAAATTATTTTCGAAAACATGAAGTTATTTTGATCATGTAGGGATCCGACTGATTGTCGATAGCGAGATTTTAAATCATGAATATAAATTAGAGAATTTATATCATGATAAAAATTAACCATAATATTTTATTGCATATTTGTATGTATTAAATATATGGTGTGATTTAACTTGTTTGGGTATGGTGAACAATATGGCTCTAGAATTTACAAGTGTTGTATTTTTTTAATATGACATGCTATGTTGAAACGAGGTTTCTCATGAAGTATTTTTCTTTAATTTTATCTAGAGAAGTCCTCTCATTGGCTTGAGAGGATTCTAGGTTAGGTGAGCCATGTTGCGTCATGATCTTGATTATGTTTTGGATTTGATCATTGCATAATTAATTTAGAATTTTTAATTATGGTTTGATTAGATCACTCATAATTAATTTAGAATTTTAATTATGGTTTGATTAGATCACTCATAATTAATTTAGAGTTTTAATTATGTTTTGATTAAATCACTCATAATTAATTTAGAATTTTTAATTATGGTTTGATTAGATCACTCATAATTAATTTAGAATTTTAATTATGGTTTGATTAGATCACTCATAATTAATTTAGAGTTTTAATTATGTTTTGATTACATCACTCATAATTAATTTAGAATTTTTAATTATGGATTGATTAGATCACTCATAATTAATTTAGAATTTTAATTATGATTTGATTATCACTCATAATTAATTTAGATTTTTAATTATGATTTGATTAGATCACTCATAATCAATTTAGAGTTTTAATTATGTTTTGATTAGATCACTCATAATTAATTTAGATATTATATGAGATACAATAGTGATTGCATTCATATAAGTAGAATTAATAGGATTAATTACATTATATCAATTATACCCTCTAAATAAAATCTTAAGTCATAATGCCACCAATAAATGAATACTTGTCAAAACCTAGATCGCCCATTTGTATGTTCCACCAAAGTGGATGCATCTGAGTTATCTTGGGGAGACAAGAGTGAGTAATGGTGATACTCAATATTCATTATTGTCCTGACTTAATTGAGATTATCAAAACGGTTTTGGATCTCAAGGCATTAGATGAGATTAAACATGCTACGTTATATGATAATTGAATCCCATAAAGATCTAAGAGTTACATATGATGTAATTGGCAAGGGGTTTGCCTACCTAAATAACTTAATTTAAGCGTCCTGCCAAAGCGGACTTAAATTTAAGCCAAATATGGATCTTAGCCCACTAATTATAATGAGGGTTCTTAATTCGGTGGGAGATTATTAATTAAACTTTGCATATCTTTAGTTGTAGAATCATGTAGTCTAGTAATACTTCAACACCATCAATGCGATCAGTCCTTAAGAAGGACGAACTCGATGAGACAAACTTTCTTGACATGTTTGGGAACTTAAGCGTTGACCCTAAACACGAAAGAAAAGAGTATCTCATCAATCAACCCATTCTGACGAGCTGCGGCTGCTGATCCAAGAGCTCTGACTAATGCTTATACGAAGCATAAGGATGACTCTGTGGATATAGGATGCCTGATGCTTGCCACTATCCTTCTAGACCTCAATAGAGATCTAGAACATGTGGAGACCTCTGAGATGATTGTTCATCCTACGGAAATGTTCCAGTAACAGGCAAGGCAAGAGAGGTATGAGACCACGAAGGCCTTTCATTCTGAAAGATGGCGAAGGTGAATCGGTTAGTCCTCATTTATTGGAAATGAAAGGCTACATTGATCACCTTGAGAGGCTTGAATTCCCATGTCCCAGGAGTTAGCTACGAGATGTGATCTTCAACTCACTCCCGGAAGTTATGATAACTTTGTCATGGATTACAACATGGAGGAATCAATTTCGAACCGCATGAGATGCTCAAAATTGCTAAGGCGAGCCTTAGAGAGGCCTAGTTCTATTTTGTCCATTCGAAAGGAAGGGGTATGAAACCGAAAGCCAAGAAGGCAAAACCTCCGAAGGATAGAGTCGCTTCTTTTACAATGAACTTGGTCATTTGAAAAGAAATTGCAAACTCTACCTCGAAGATCGGACAAGAACAAGAAGGATAGCGGGGCTATCGCTTCAAGTATCTATGTCATAGATATTCGTTTTTCTACTTCCTCAACATGGGTATTGGATACTACATGTGGATCTCACATTTGAATAAATGTAGGATCTCAAGGACAGTAGAAAATTGAATGGACATATCTATGACATAACTAGTAAAAGGTTCAAGTCAAATGATTTGAATCCGACCTATCTATGGCATTGTCGTCTAGGCCATATAAATGAGAAACGCATTCAAAACTCCATAAAGATGGATTTCTTAACTCATTTGATTTTGAATCAATTGATACATGCGAGTCTTGTTTATTGGGAAAGATGACAAATGCACCTTTACTTGGACACGGTGAGAGAGCCACCAATTTATTGGGCCTCATACATACCGATGTGTGTGGACCAATGAATACATCTTTCGAGAGGAGGTCATTTGTACTTCATTACATTTATAGACGATTTCGGTAGATATAGATATATCTATTTAATGAAACATAAGTCGGATCGATCGGGGTGGTGAATATTTGAGCCAAGAGTTCATTGACCATCTTAGGAGTTGTGGGATCGTCTCGCAACTTACTCCTCCGGGAACACCTCAATGGAATGGTGTTTCGAGCGGAGGAATCGAACTCTATTAGATATGGTTCGATCTATGATGGGTCAAACAGATCTTCCACCTTCCTTTTGGGGTCATGCCTTAGAAGCAGTTGCGTTCACACTAAACCGTGTTCCGTCAAAGGCGATTGAAAAGACACCATATGAGATATGGGTAGGAAGAAACCCGGTTTGTCATTTCTTAAAAATTTGGGGATGTGAGGTTTATGTCAAACATCAAGCCTCGATAAATTATCATCCAGATCCTCAAAATGCCTTTTTGTGGGGTATCCTAAGGAAACTAAAGGATACTATGTCTACAATCCCACCGATCACAAAATGTTTGTTATTCGAATGGTGTCTTTTGGAAAAGAGTTTATCTCTAAAAGAACCAGTGGGAGTAAGGTGAACCTCGAAGAATTTCAAGAGTCACAAGACGACATAGAACCACAGATGGAAAACGGAGAAGACTCACAACAAGTTGTTGAGCCTACTCATGTAACACAAGACCCACGAAGGTCCGATAGAACATGACTACAGCCTCAGAGATATGGATTTCTGATTACGGGAAGCCGTGATGTTTTGCTCATTGAGCACAATGAACCAACTATCTATCGCGAGGCCATGGTGGGACCCAACTCCGAAAGATGGCTTGGTGCCATGAAGTCTGAAATGCAATCCATGTACGACAGTGAGGTATGGGCCTTAGTCGATCCACCGAAGGTGTAAAAACCGTTGGGTGCAAGTGGGTTTTCAAAGAAGCGACATGGATGGCAAAGTAAATATCTTCAAGGCACGACTGGTTGCAAAAGGATTCACCCAAACTCATGGTGTAGACTATGATGGAACCTTTTCCTCAGTTGCAATGGCCAAATCAATTAGAATCCTTCTTGTCATTGCATCATATTATGACTATGATATATGGCATATGGACGTCAAAATAGCATTCCTTAATGGAAATGTCCTTGAGGATGTGTACATGACACAACCTGAGGGTTTTGTGCGTCCAAAGGACTCAGTAAATTTTGTAAGCTTCAAAGGTCCATTTATGGATTGAAGCAAGCATCTCGAAGTGGAATCATCGTTTTGATGAAGTAGTCAAAGAGTTTGGATTCATTCAAAACATAGATGAACCTTGTGTTTACAAGAAGGTCAGTGGGAGCACACTTGTATTTCTAGTGCTTTATGTTGATGACATCCTACTCATTGGGAATGACATTCCTACCTTGCAGAGTGTCAAGTCTTGGTTAGGAAAGTCTTTCTCAATGAAAGATTTAGGCGAAGCCACTTACATCCTTGGGATTATGATCTATAGAGATAGATCTAAGATGCTGATAGGCCTAAGTCAGAGCACATACATAGACAAGATACTGCATAGATTCAGTATGCAGAATTCAAAAGGGGGTAATATGCCCATGTCTCATGGCATCCATCTCGGTGAGAATCTGTGTCCTAGTACACAGGATCAAAGAGATCGCATGAGTAAGATTCCATATGCCTCCGCCATTGGATCTATCATGTATGTCATGTTATGTACTCGACCCGATGTGTCATTTTCCTTGAGTATGACCAGCAGATATCAACAAGATCCCGGTGAGGGTCACTGGACTGCTGTCAAGAATATCCTTAAGTACTTGAGAAGGACTGAGGACTTATTCTTGGTATATGGTGGCTTGGAAGATGAGCTCTGTGTGACTGGTTACACAGATGCGAGTTTCAAACTGACCAAGATGATTCAAGATCGCAATCAGGATATGTATTCCTGTTGAATGGTGGTGCGGTGAGTTGGAAGAGCTCTAAATAGAGCACTGTAGCTGATTCTGCAACAGAAGCTGAGTATATAGCAGCATCGGATGCAGCTAAGGAAGCCGTTTGGATCAGAAAGTTCATCACTGAATTGGGGGTGGTTCCTACCATCTCAGATCCAATAGACTTGCTCGTGACAATAGCGGCGTTATTGCGCAGACCAAGGAGCCTAGGTCACATCAAAGGACCAACCATATACTCAAGCGATGTTTGTATTTAAAGTATTCTCCTTTAGTTATCATTCCATTTGCATGTTTATAATGATAAGCGATCCTTGGATATATCTTATAGATTATCCTAAATGTCCACTGATCGGTCATCTACGCGGAGTGAAGATGAAATAAGACCAGTATGACTTTAATGAGTATGGAGATACGAGTCAAAGTCATGGACACTTGTAAGAGTACAAGGTCTTTGGACCGACCCACTATGAGAAAGCTGCATGGAATAAGTCATAAGCTTTTCTCATGTATAACCGCGTCACAACGCCCTTTGAGCTGAGATCACCATGGATTCCTACATGATGAGTCGCTGGTCTTTGACCTAGTCAAAAGTCACCTTTGACCGGGTGATGATAAAGGCTAGGATCGGGATCGGTGGTTCTCATGCGGAGGAATGTGAGTGGTCAAGATGGGATTTGTCCCTCACATTTGTAGAGATAATCTTGGGCCCTCGATGAGCGAGTCTAAGAAATGTATGGCCATACTACGATGGAAATGAGTTTCCATTTCAATTGTTAGACTACTCAAAAATCGAGAAAGTAATGGTCAAGAACAGGAAGTTGACATTTTTCATGCCTCATCCTTGACCAAATTATCGCGTGACAAAAGGGACGTGACATGGTTGTACGATAGGTTATATCGCATAAACAATGACGTTGATCCTCTTACTAAGCCGCTTGCACAAGTAAAACATGAGCGTCATGTTAGGGCAATGAGAATTAAGGTAATTAATGATTGCACCTAGTGCAAGTGGAAGTCTGTTGGAAATTATGCCCTGGGGGCAAGTCATTGTACTTATCAACGATCCCCATATGAATTGGGTAGGGTCGCACACAAGAATGGCCCAACACGAGCAATAGTGTCCAGATTCATTGAATCTTAAATGTGTTTAAGATTTAATGAATACTTATTTAATCTAGGATGTATGTGTGTGTGTGTGTGTATATATATATATATATATGCATATATAAATATATTAAATTCGAAAATAATAATGATATTATTTATTGACAATAATATTATTATATATAGTATTTAATTTATTTGATAAATTAAATAACTATAATAAATTGAGATATTGTATCTCAGATTTAATTTTCGAATAAAGATATTGCATATCGATTTAATTTGAATCGAGATATCGGATCTCATTTTAAATTAAATGTAATGATATCATATCTTGATTTAATATATATTAAATTCGAAAATAATAATGATATTATTTATTGATAATAATATTATTATATATAGTATTTAATTTATTTGATAAATTAAATAACTATAATAAATTGAGATATTGTATCTCGGATTTATTTTTCGAATAAAGATATTGCATATCAGATTTAATTTGAACTGAGATATTGGATCTCATTTTAAATATAATGATATCATATCTTGATTTAATTTATAAATATAAATTAAATCTAAAGGCTTTTAATTTTGGATTAAATAAATAGATTAGATTAGATCTATCAGATAGATTTAATTAATATATTTTTAATCCAAATTCAAAAATTGGTTTTGAATAAAATACGCCTACTAGGTTTAGAAAAACCGACGGGACATTCTGTCGAGCGTATTAGAAAGCCGCGAGAAACCCTAGATAGAAAATATAGAGACGCACAGTTCAGAGGCGCTAGCACGCTTCCGTTCGTGTTTCTATTGTTCTGCAAAGGTACGATTCGGAAACCTTAAACCTTGATTTAAACACCGTTGAGCGATCCGCCTAAGGGATCCGTAATTTTTTTACTCCGCTGCGTGTACGGATCCCAACATAAGCTTCACATGGACTGCATCTAATAGCTACTTAAGCATTTTTTTTTTATCTTCACCGTTTTAGTGTCTGATTAATTTTTGTTTCACTTATAACTGCTGGATTTCAGGACACTGTTGTCCGTTGGTCTGCAGCAAAAGGTATAGGTCGCATAACTTAACGCTTGACATCTTCCCTTGCCGAGGAGGTTTTATCATCAGTGTCTGAATTGTTCTCACCTGGTGAGGTATGCATTGACTGTTAACTTTACTGTCCGTATGCTAGTTGTGGTAGTTAAATGGTTCCATTTACATTTGCCTTTTTGTGCATGTATCTATATGAATGCAACGTTGCTATTAACGCTTGGCCGAATATCGCTAACAAACTTGACGAGGCGGCATTGCTGCTGCTCACATGTAAATTGTTTTTCCAGGGTGATGGTTCATGACACGGAGGTTGTCTAGCTTTGGCTGAACTTGCTCGTAGAGGCCTCCTCTTGCCTGCTTCTCTTTCCAAAGTTGTTCTATCATTGTGAAGGTGGTATTCCAATTTGAATAAGTATATGCTTAAGTGCAGAGATTGCATTAGCTGCCTATGTTTTTTTATTTATCGAAATACATGATCATGTTTTACCTACTGGTCCAAGATTTAAAGGCTGGCAAGTAAAATAACTGGTGCATGTTACCTGAAAAAAACAAAAAT